>BKCP01007293.1:1912450-1967309 GCA_008636005.1 Striga asiatica
GATGATTATCCTTTACTTGTACGGATAAAAGTTTATAAATTTTAAAGGATAAGCAAAAAACTATTTTCAAGGATATATGAAAATTTTTAAAAGCTACGAAATTTGACAAAAAAAAAATGTCTACTGAATGAACCCATAAAAATAAAGATTAAATATCATTGACATATAATTTTTTGGCAATCATAATCACATGATTATTATCATTGATATATTTCCACATAATTAAAATTTTTCTCTATTACTCCCTTTTTTTTTAAAAAAATAGAATCACATGTTATTCTGATGCATATCTTTCAAATGACAAAACTTGCAAGGTATTTACTTGAAATATAAACTAAAATCTGGCCTATAAATTTTAAAATTATTAAATTTGATACTTACTTTAAATATTTTCAAAAAATACCGCATCTGAAAATTAATTAACCATTTTATGGTATAAAGCAGACAAAATTATAAATACGATTTTGATATAAAGTGTGCGATTTTATTTGAGGTATCTGATGACCATTTTTATTTTGGTAAGAAATGTGTTGTTACTAATAAGGTACGAAATGTCCAAATTTAAATAGAATGAAATTTGTTTGCTACGGATAGAAGTGTATTTAGAAATTTTGAAAACAAAATAAGTGGGGTATGAATTTTATTGGGTATGAGTATGAAATTAATCGAATTTTAGGTTAGTTTGTTTTAAAATCAAGCTAATATGATTCTCAAATTTTAGCATATTCCCATAATAACTTGTCATAAGATATTAATGGTAATTTGACAAATTTGTACGTATTCCTCTTGAAAATCAGAAAGATCTTTGAAAAAATATTGATTAAAAAAATTTGTAGTTTAATTCTAGCGAATTAGTTGATAAATTTAAACGATAAGATAACCGACAACAAATCTATAAACGAGATAATATATATACATATATATATATATATATATTTTAAATATATAAGAGAATTTAATGTGTAGTCGAAATTTGGATTCTCAATTTAAAAGTCAAATAAGTAATTATTCACAACTTACGGGTTAATATTAATTTGGTCGTGAATGAAATAGTCAATTGATTATAGTTTAATAAATTATTCAACTACTTATATTTTTTGATTTTGATAGCTTATACAAAAATAAATTTATTTTAATTAACGAAACAATATAAGTTTTATAATTATACTTATTATTCACATAGATTTTTAAATATATGATAAAATTTTATCAAAATAATTATTATATGGAATAGCATTGCAGTCAAGTCGAATTTCTGAATAAAAATTTTAAAATGCCACTTATTTTGAAATGAATATAATGTGATTTATTATCAATTACGTGCACTGTACATGTTGAGTACTAATTTAAATATACATGTTTTATGTAATTTTGTACAATTTAAATTTCATATAACATTTTCATTAAATTAATATAGTCAAATTGTATTGCATATTGAGTCCACATTTATAATATATAAATATTATTTAATTCACATTTTTAATTTATAAATATTAATGAATATCTCTTACCCGTGCATTGCACAGGATTTGTACTAGTTTTCTTGTAAAAAAAATAATAATAAAATGGGAAGCATTAATGTTGTCCGATTTTTTTTAAAAAATTACTATAAATGGCATGTAATTAATGTTGATCTAGTTTTAACCAAAAATTGACCTGCTATTTTTTAGAAATAGTAATTCTTATTATATATATATAAATATAAATTTGCATATATCAATGATTGAGAAGCCAATATTGACTACTTATTTTCTTTACTTTAGTTGACCTATACAATTTACTGGTTATCAAATTTTGTACTAGTATACTAGAAGCTAGTTCGTATATATTGTGTTTTTGTCGTATAATTAAGTTTTTGGCAATTTTACAATTCATCTGTTTCTCTTTATAGCCTACTAGTACGTAACTCCATGCGATGCACGAGATGTAATTATTTTGGGGAATATTATAACTTGAAGTGTATTAACATATAAAATAGTGATAATACGTAGGGAAAATTGTCAAATCATAAAATATTCTTCATGAAAAAAAAAATTATTAGAAACCTCATTGTACACAATATTATTAGTTGATTATTGGGCAACTCATCGTCTCCACAAACTAATATTTCAACTTATTTCTATTACTTGGACGCGAAACAACAACATACAATTGGCGTGACTAAAAACCGATTTATTTAAGAACATACCAACGTACGATAAACACTGAAGCTGACTTTTCTTTATCGTAATAACATACAAAACTATAAGTAAGAACTGGTGCCGCTAGAACTTAAAGAGACACTAAGATCATAATTGATATAGCCACATAAGGATAACCCGGTTCGAAAGCTCCTTACTCGACCAGTGAATCACTTGAATTACTCGCATGTCGACATGACTCCGTCGACATGCTTAAATCGACTTCCCTAAGGCCGATTCCACTGAGCGATCAAGAAGATGCGGAAATGGGTCTAGTCGACTCTCGCAAATTGACTTTAATCTATCGACTTTCACTAGTCGACATCAATGAAGGAGGAGCAGCAAGAGTACAGCGCCTGAGCATCTCGATATCCCAAGTCGACTCTTGGCAGTCGACCGAACTAAGACGACTCTCTGAAGACGACTTTGCCTCAAAGAATTAGTCAAGCGTAGCCTCCGAATCCGCACATATCCACGAGTCGACTCCCTAGCTCTCGAGGTCAACCTCACATACCCTGAATAACGAAGATGTGATGACGACTCATCACACTTGTAATATGCTTGAAGTTACATACATTATGAAGGATAAGAAGGAATCTGTTGATGACTCAGCAACAAGGGGAGACGAATCGACCAGGGCATTTTGGACCTTCCAGGTCCACCGACTGGGGCATTTTGGGCTCTTCAAGTAAGTATTCCCTCCTATATAAAGGAGATGAGGTAACCCCAAAACCCTAACTCTGATTCATTCCCACTTTCCCCCATAGCTGCTGCGCAGCCTCTCTTCATCACTCTCATACTGACTTGAGCGTCGGAGGCTCTACGCCGGAAACACCTCCGGCGTTGAGTTTTTGCAGGAATCTCGCGGTCTAGCGACGATTTGGAGGGGGTTCAAGCAGATCTGAGCTCAAATCCACCGGTTTACTCTAGATCTGGAAGTAGACTCAACATTTGGCGCCGTCTGTGGGGAGTTCTTGAAGGAAGGAAGAGCTTCACACCCAGCTCTGATCTGTTTGTTGATGGCGGAGAAGGAGGGCTTGCAAAGGAATCTGAACGAAGAGTTCTGAGGGACTTGGATAGACAAGAGGCCACCACCACTTTCAACCCCCAAACATCCAGTGATGCAGATGATGGGGATACCACCATTTGGAGGACCTCCACCACCGGGATTGATGTTGGGCGGAGAAACACCCATCACTCCAGCCGGCGTGAAGCCGCAAGTGTTGACTCAGGCGGGGACAAGTCAAAACCCTAACCCAGATGGAGAGAAGGAGCCAGCAGGGATATCTCGACGAGAGGGAAAGCAAATACAGGAGGTGCCGGAGCAGACCCAACCCCATGTCGAGGAGCAGACGTTGACGATGACGTGAAGTGAAATGCAGAAGATGATCACCGAAGCCGTCGCTGCCCAGATGAAACAGATGGCGCAAGTCGAACAGCAGCCCCGTGTCGGGTACCCCCCTCGAATCGAACAACAGCCCCATGTCGAGTACCCCCCTCGAGTCGAGCAACAGCCGCGTGGCGAGCAACAAGCCCAGTCAAATGTGCAACAGAACAAGAGGGTGGACGAAGAAGAATCCTCCATTCGAACTGTCAATCCACAGGCGAGGGACGAGACGTTAGAGCAACTACTGGCACAGGTTCGCGACTTGCAAGCTCGAGTCGGTGGGAGAAAGAGCAGAGGAGCAAAAGAACACCCATTCTCGCAACAGATCTTGAGAGCCGACTTACCCAAAGGCTTTAGGGAGTTGAACATATGGTATAACGGTACCCCAAACCCATCTCGACATCTGAGAAGTTTCGAAAATATGGCAGTACTGCATCGCTACAGCGACCCCGTGCAATGTCGCGCTTTCTTGACGACTCTGACAGGGTCGGCCCAGGACTGGTTTCATCAATTACCGGCTGGGTCGATAAGGGATTTCCACGGCTTCAGCTCGAACTTCCTTAACCAATTCGCAAGTGTGAGGGTGCAAGAGAAATCTTACCTCTCGTTGATTAGCATGCAGCAGAAGAAGGGCGAGTCGTTGCGGGAGTATGTGGCAAGATTTACCAAGGCGTGCGTCGAATGCCCAACAGCGACAGAGGAAATCAAGTCGGGAGGACTGACGAGGGGATTGCTACCAAGGAGTTTCGATGACGTGTCGGGAAGGTGTGCCAAATACATGAATATCGAGGAGGCCGAAGCCGACTACTTGCAAAGTGTGAAGATGTCTCAAATCGACAGTCGAGACGACAAGAAGGAAAAGAAGGGCCAATTGACAGGAGATAGAAGGGGATCCCCGAGGGCTGATAGGGGTGAAGGCAGATCTAGGGGATGGAGACCAACTCAGTATACGCCCCTGTCGGCTCCCCACGCAAGAATTCTGGAAGTTATGGAGAGGGAAATCCGCGACGACGTGGTGAGGTGGCCGCGAACGAGGAAGGACGGACCCATAAAGCCCAAAAGTAACTTATATTGTCGATTCCACAAAGATTATGGGCACAACACCGATGATTGCCGACATTTGAAAGACGAGATCGAAAGGTTGATAAAGGCGGGCCAGTTGAAGGAGTTCATATACAAAGATCGCGAGAGGTCGAGCAGGAGACGAGAAAGAAGTAAGAGTCCTCGCAAGAGGGCGAGATCACCAGAAAAGGAGGAGCTCCCACCAAAAAGGGGAGTAATTAACATGATCTTTGGGGGATCGACTGATGGAGATTCCAATCGGGCAAGAAAGGCCTATGCTCGAGGCCGATATGCGAAAGTTGAGGTGCAGCAGGTCGACGAGGGTGGACCAGTGATGAACTTTGGACCGGCGGACGTTGGTGAAGTCGAAAGGCCGCATAACGACGCCTTGATGATAACAGTGCAGATATCGGGATATGAGGTGAAAAGGGTGTTTGTCGACACCGGGAGTTCCGTGAACGTGATTTTCTATGAATGCCTCAGGAGAATGGAGCTCGACATTGAACTTACACCCCTACACACATCACTTTTTGGATTCAATGGCTCGGAAGTCGATCCCCTGGGAGAAATCATGCTAGCTGTCGTCCTCGGGGAAGGTGACTTGAGGAAAGTGAAGATGGTGAGATTCGTGGTGGTGGATGTCGAGTCGGCTTACAACGTGATTCTAGGGAGACCGGCGCTCAACGCTTTCCAAGCAGTCGTGTCGACCTATCACATGAAATTGAAGTTCCCTGTGGGAGATCGAGTGGGAGAGGCTCGAGGGGATCAGAAGCTGTCGAGAACCTGCTACCAGATCGCGGTCAAAACCAATCAACGTGCTGAGATCAAGGAAGGCAAGAAACCAATGACGAGCGAAAAGAGGCCGAGAGGGAGTGACCTCGAGCCCCATGAAGAATTGATGGAAATTCAAATCGGAGAAACAAAAGACCAAACCACCAAAGTCGGGAGAGAGTTGGAGAACGAGTTGCGAGAACAGTTGGTGGGATTGCTAAAGGAATTCTGGGACATATTCGCTTTCTCGCCTGAAGAGTTAACGGGAATCGACCCGGACGTTATGAAACACAAACTCAATGTCGACCCCCTCAAAAAACCCGTGAAGCAGTGACTCAGGCACCATGGCGCTGAAATCGACAAGGCAATCGAGGTCGAGGTGGACAAGCTGCTAAAAGCAAAACACATCAAAGAAATCCAATTCTCCGAGTGGATATCTAACACAGTGATGGTGAGGAAAGCGTTAAACAAATGGCGTATGTGCATCGACTTCCGCGACTTGAACCTGGCGTGCCCTAAAGATCATTATCCTTTGCCTAGAATTGACCAGCTAGTCGACTCCACAGCTGGCTGCGAGTTGTTGAGCATGATGGACGCATCGCAGGGATACCACCAAATTCCTTTGGCACCGGAAGATCAGAGTAAAGTAATTTTTGTGACAAGCAAGGGGACATACTGCTATGTCGTCATGCCCTTTGGCCTCAAAAATGCGGGAGCAACCTACCAGCGATTGATGGATCGAATGTTCAAACCCCAGATCGGCCGGAATATAGAAGTATAGGTGGACGATATCTTGGTAAAGAGCAAGTCTTCGACTTCACACCCGGACGACTTAAGGGAAACCTTCAGCACCCTTAGGGCATTCGGGATGAAGTTGAACCCGAGCAAGTGTGCCTTTGGAGTAAAGGCAGGACGATTTTTGGGTTATGTCGTCACGGAACGAGGAATCGAAGTAAACAAAGATAAGGTGCAGGCCATACTCGACATGGCTCCACCGCGAAACATTAGAGAGGTCCAGGTACTAACGGGAAGGATTGCAGGCTTGAGCAGATTCATTGCTCGAGCTGCCGAGAAGAGTTTCCCTTTTTTCAAACTGCTTAAGAAGAAGATGGTGTTCAAGTGGAGCGACGAGACGCAGATGGCCTTTGAGAAGTTGAAAGAGTTCCTGAGCGGGCTGCCCTTGCTGACCAAACCAGAACCGGGCGACGAATTGATTCTATACATCTCAGTAGGGGAGTTTGCTTTAAGTTCGGTGCTGCTGCGGGAAGACGGAAGTTCCCAACAACCGATCTATTACACAAGTCGAGTACTTCAAGGCGCAGAGACGAGATATCCAGAAGTCGAGAAAGCCGCTCTGACACTTGTCATAACAGCCAGAAAGCTGAGACCTTATTTTCTGAATCATACAATTGTGGTGAGAACGAACTTCCAGCTGGGAGAAACATTGGGTCGACCTACAGTCTCAGGTCGACTCGTAAAGTGGGCAGTAGAGCTAAGCGAGTATTCTATCAAGTACGAGCCGAGGCGAGCTATTAAAGCACAAGCTCTTGCTGACTTCATTCAAGAAGGAACCAAAGGAGAAGAGAGGAAATGGATGATGCATGTCGATGGGTCCTCGTCCGCAAAAGGATCGGGTTTGGAAGTCGTCCTCGTCTCCCCCGAGGGCGAACAACTCGACTTCGCGATTAGAATGGGGTTCAAAGCCTCAAACAATGAAGCCGAATACGAAGCGCTTATCAAGGGAATACAACTGGCGATCGGTGGCGGAGCAACAGAAATCGCAGCACATTCCGACTCGCAGCTCGTCGTCGGGCAAGTGCTGGGAAATTGCGAGATTAAGGAGGAGAGAATGTTGAAATATGTCGAAGAAATTCAGAACCTCATACAAGGATTGGAGAAGTTCGAATTAATACAAGTCCCGCTAGAAGAGAACAAACGAGCCGACTGGCTCGCTAGGATTGCGAGCTCGAATGAAGGAAAAGTGGGAAATCACATAACTACGATGCACCTCGAGGGGAGTGTTCTTAACGAAGCTATGGAAATTGACGAAAAGGACGACTGGAGGAAGTCGATTCGCGAACTCCTGCAGGGTCGAGTCCCTGCAGGAGACAAGCAAGAAGCGGAAAAGGTGGCCCAATATCTAAGCAAGTATTTCGAAGTCGACGGGGTCCTATATAAGAAGTCGATAGTCGGGCCTCATTTGAGATGTGTTTCCGAAGAAGAAGGAATTCATGTCCTAAGAGAAATCCATGAAGGGTGCTACGGAGCACACGTCGGATCTCGAGCCTTAACCGGCAAAGCTCTGCGAGCAGGCTACTACTGGCCCAAAATTCGAACGGCGGCCGAACAGTTAGTCCAGAAGTGCGAGAAATGCCAGCGCCATGGCCAAATCACTCATATCCCTGTTGAGTATATGACGACAATCAACTCTCCGATTCCCTTCGCACAATGGGGAATCGACTTAGTAGGCCCATTGCCGATGGGGACGGGATAAAGAAAATTCTTGGTGGTCGCAGTCGACTATTTTAGCAAGTGGGTCGAGGCGGAACCCTTAGCACGAATTACTGAGGAAAAAATGATGCAATTCTTGTTCAATCATATCTGCTGTCGATTTGGAATTCCGAAGGTGTTAATCTCAGACAATGGAACTCAATTCCAGGGAAAACGGATCCAAGCATGGTGCCTCGACATGGGAATCAAACAGAGATTTGCGTCAGTCGCACATCCACAAGAAAATGGGCAAGTCGAAGTTACTAATCGAACTATCCTCCAAGGGTTGAAGAAGAGACTGGAAAAAGCGTCGGGGGCTTGGGTTGATGAGCTGACAACAGTCCTATGGGCCTATAGGACGACTCCAAGAAGTTCGACTGGACAATCCCCATTTCACATGGTCTATGGGATGGATGCACTACTGCCGATTGAAGTCGGCCTCGACTCTCATAGATCGAAGTTCTACGAGGAAAAGAGAAACGAAGAGATGATAAAAGAAGCCCTCGATTTAATTGAAGAAGGACGAGAGGAAGCCTGGGTACGGTCTGTCAAATACAAACAGAAGATGAGAGCAGCCTTCGACAAGAAGGTCCGACCCAGACGATTCCAAGTGGGGGACCTCGTCCTCAAACGAGCCGACGCTCTCAAACATGTCGGCAAGCTCGAAGCTAACTGGGAAGGGCCCTACACTATCACAAAGGTGCTCGAAAGGGGCGCATATGAACTCGAGGACGGAGAAGGTCGACAACTCCCGCGATCCTGGCACGTAATCCATCTCAAACGCTTTTACGCTTAAGGCAATATTTCGAATTACTTTTTGTACTGAACAATGTCTGAATTGAATTCAATGATGAAATGAATTTGTTTATGCTTCAATTATGTTTCTTACATTTACGCGTCGACTTCAATATGATTGTATGAAAAATCGAATTTTTCAAAGCGGCTATGAAGCCGACTAACTTTCCAACGATTACGAAGTCGACTAACACAACTATGAAGTTGTAAAATTCTCGAGCGGAATCTCGAGCAGGCTATGAACTTCCTCGACTACTAAGTCGACTAACACAACTACGAAGTTGTAAAATTCTCGAGCGAAATCTCGAGCAGGCTATGAAGCCCTCGACTACTAAGTCGACTAACACAACTACGAAGTTGTAAAATTCTCGAGTGGAATCTCGAGCAGGCTATGAAGCCCTCGACTACGAAGTCGACTAACACAACTACGAAGTTGTAAAATTCTCGAGCGAAATCTCGAGCAGGCTACGAAGCCTTCGACTACGAAGTCGACTAACACAACTACGAAGTTGTAAAATTCTCGAGCGGAATCTCGAGCAGGCTACGAAGCCTTCGACTACGAAGTCGACTAACACAACTACGTAGTTGTAAAATTCTCGAGCGGAATCTCGAGCGGGCTACGAAGCCTTCGACTACGAAGTCAGCTAGCACAACCATTAAACAATTGAAACTCTCGAACTGAATCTCGAGCAAATTTACAAATCTCACACTCACGCCCACCGGTTTACACCGGTATACACAATTATGTAATTGTCGCGTTTACAGAAGGAAAAATCTCGTACAATCAACTTTGATACACATCTAGACAACGACCATCGAAACAGCTACGCAGCTGTTCCAATTGTTGCTCGACCTCGACCAGCTCGCAAGAAGGGTTGGGGAGAAGACGAGTTGAAAAACTTACGTTTATCAGCTATGAAGCTGCTAAAATCATTGCTCGACTTCGACCAGCTCGCAAGAAGGGTTGGAAAGAGGACGAGTTGAAAAACTTACGTTTATCAGCTATGAAGCTGCTAAAATCATTGCTCGACTTCGACCAGCTCGCAAGAAGGGTTGGGGAGAGGACGAGTTGAAAAACTTACGTTTATCAGCTATGAAGCTGCTAAAATCATTGCTCGACTTTGACCAGCTCGCAAGAAGGGTTGGGGGAGAAGATATGCGGGGAATAAACAGTAAGATAATTGGAAATACAATTGACACAAAGCAGTAAAGGGGAAATAGAAGGATTATATTGATAAAAAGATTCAGTACATTCCGAGTCGTCTCGGCCCTTACAAATCTTGAAAATGGGCCGAGACGAGGAAAAGAAAAAAAAAACAACATAACGAACAAAAACAACGGCACAACCCCAAATTAAATAATGCTGCTAAGACTCGGCGTCCGACTTCTCAGCAGCGTTATCTCCACCCTCCACAACCGTGGCAGTCTTCTCCACATCAGCATCCTCGTCGACAAGCGGCCCAGCACCCTGTTGCTCGACATTCTCCGCCTCGACTTCCTCCTCCCGACTAGCCCCACTTGCCCCGACTAGTTCGGTCGGACCGGACAAGGGGGTGGGGGGAACCTCGAGTTGCGTGCTCAAGCCAGCATTGCGGATGGCCCAAGCCTCGAGTCCCGACCACCATGGATAATCGTCGGGGAGAGAGTCGTCGCCCTCATAGCCCTCGGGATAGGGAAACGTCTCCTTAACCGCCTCGCGGTCGAGCTTCCCCTCGAATTCGGACCCCGACACCACCACCTCCCATGCGGAAAAAGTATGCTCGAAGTATTGGAGGGTGGCGGGGCAGAGCTTGTTGAGAAAGGCGGGAGAGTTGCAAAAGGCCTCGACGACCTCCTGGCGGTAAGTCTCAAGGAAGACGGCGCCCATTGGGGACTTCAAAAACGTCCTACGCCCCTCCTCGACGCCATTCTCCCTCTCGACCACGGCCTCGTCACGAGCCTTGTTGAGGTCGGCCTTAAGCTTGTCGTTCAGGTGCCGGAAAACGGCCTTGTCGGCCTTCAGCTTGTCGACCAGGGCCTTCGAGGCCTCCAGGTCTTCTCTCAGCGTCTCGATTTCCTGGCGCTGAGCTTCGCATTTGTCCTCGAGGGACTTAGTGGATGCAAGAGGAGCCTTGCTCGTCTCCTCGAAGCAGGGGAGCGCCGCGGCCAGAATCTGCGAAAAGAACATGGAAAACAAATAAGATTAGATGAACCGAATTTAAGGGAAGCATGACGATAAGAGAGTTTAAAGATAAGAAGATTACCCGAGAGAGGCACAGAACGGCGTAGTTCGAGCGCTCATAGAGATTTCCCTCGACGCGCTCCTTGTCGACGTCGGGGATAGTAGAGTGGAGGTACTGGGCCACCTGATAGGGCTCAGGGTGGTTCCAGAGTCGAGACGACATTTTGACCGTCACGTCTTGGACAGTGATTGGGGCCTTGGCGGGCTTCTCAACCGCCTTCCCTTTCCCTTTCTCGACCTTGCGGCGCTTCAGGTCGTCTGGGATCAGGACGACGGTACGGTCATCTTGAACCCGCTTGCGGGAGCCAGAGCCCGACGGTTTGTTCTGGGCGGCACCAGGGTTCTCGACCCTGGACTTCTTCACAGCAGTCGACTCGACTGCCGCACCAGCTGGACGCGAGGGAGGCGGAGCAGAGCCACCCACCGGCTTCTCGGCTGGTTGTTTCTTGAGCTCGAAACGTTTAAGTGCCTTGACTAAAATAATAGAAAAGAAGTTAGTATATGAAGAACACTTAAATCACGATTCGAATTATCAAAGTTTACAAACAGTTACACGAAGGAAGTATGTTAAGAAGCTTACGGGGGTCATCGAGACGAGGAAGGTCCTCGTAGATGACGATGCGAGCATGATTGACCAATTCACGGTCCTTTATTAACTGACGAGCACTATACGTATGCTTATTGAGCTCCACCAGCAGAGTAGCGAACTCGTCAGAGTGGGGCCGTTTATTCTGTTTCACCTTCGAGGTGATCCATTTATTCACAAAGGGATACGTGCCAGGAGCGGGTCGAATGAAAACAAACTTCGACTTCCACTCGATGACATTTGATGAAAGATCGTCAAGAAAGGTGACGCCGGCCCGACGACCCAGGCAGTGAGCGCCTTTGGAAAGTCGATAGCCATAGCAGTAGAAGAAAAATTCGGGCGAAAAGAATTTGAGTATTATTCGGGAGACGACGATAAAGGCTATCATAATACGGATAGCATTCGGAGAAAATTGGTTTATGGGGATATTATACATGTTACTTATTAGCAAGAGCTCGTCTTGGATAGGGAAGCGAAGGCCGAAGACGACTTGGTCTACAAAAAACGTATGGCAACCAGGAGGAGGATGAGCGAAATCGTCATTAGGACCTGGGGCGACTAACTCCCAGTCGGAAGGAAGCCCGCTAAACTTCCTGAAGCCCTCGACCTCGGCTGCAGAGGCATAACAAAAAGGATTTAAAACAGCTAACCTAACTAAGGGACAAGCTATTGATATAACATTTTGAGAATTAAGAAGTGGAACAATTAGTGGTACAGATACAGGGCTGGTTCTATAAACAGGGATGTCTAATAACCTAAGAGGAATACCTCGAGGAATAAGATCAAGACGAGGAGGATTTCCTCGAGAAGGACTCTTAACGATGTCGACTAAACCGCCCTACAAGAGCGCTTGGTCATGCTGCTCCCAGTCGACAGAAGAAGCAGTGGCGAGAGGAGGAGAAGAACGAGAAGGTAGCGAAATCATCCTATAGCCGGTCACCTCGACGGAGTCAGAGCTAGAGCCCTCGTCGGCTAGATGGGTATAGTTGTTGATCTGTTGACCGAGGGAGCCGGATAGGGGGGACGAGTCGGAAGCTAAAGAAAGAAAAAGGGCGAGAAGGTCGAAGTTAGTAAAGTCACGAGTAAGGGCCTACAAGATCGAATTAGGACAACTCGCAATAATCAACAGAGGGAGAAAGAACAAAGAAGGGGCAATCGCTATCGGTATCTCGACCTAAATAAACTAGTAAGTCGACCTTAGTCGACTCGAAAGGAGAAAACTGAAGAAAGAAGGCCACTAAGCTGACAATAGCCGACTTAACGACAGGTGACAGTCGACTGCTCATCGGCAGCCGACGACTGGAAAAAAACATTAAGTCTTAGTAGAATATGCGCGTAAAAAGATCCAACGCAAAACTCATGGGAAGTTCGTGAAGAACACGAAGAACACACAGAAATTCCCAGAACCCAGAAAAAATTGAAAAAGGAAAAAACCAACGAAAATACGAAAAGTAAAAGAGAGAAACAAGACTTACACATGATGCTTGGGCGAGTTCGGAGAAAACGTTAAGTTGCCGGAAAGAAAGATAGCCGGAGAAGCTGGAGGCCGAGGAACGCTGGAGAGTTGGAAGCAGTTAAAAGTTTGAGAAATCGAAAGCGTGAAAAGCCATAAGAGGCCCACTCGTAATGTATTTATACATGGGGGCAGTAGATGCGGACCGTTGGATCAATAGTAGAACCAATGATCCAGATGAAGCGCAGAATTCAAGGAGTCGGTGATGGAGGTGACGCGCGTCACTTTAGGGTTTCGAAATTTGAAATTTGAAATGGGTCTGTCAGAATGTCAGACTTATCCGAAAAGGCAATCATGAGTTTGAGGTGCGCCCGACTTTATTGACGAGACGAGTTGCCAAAAAGGGGCCAACACGAGCGAGACCGGTAGGAAAGCGGCACAATTGTACTTCACCAAATTTACTCTTAAGCAGTCGACTGCTTAGAGTAATTTTTGGGGGGGACTAGATGATATAGCCACATAAGGATAACTCGGTTCGAAAGCTCCTTACTCGACCAGTGAATCACTTGAATTACTCGCATGTCGACATGACTCCGTCGACATGCTTAAATCGACTTCCCTAAGGCCGATTCCACTGAGCGATCAAGAAGAGGCGGAAATGGGTCTAGTCGACTCTCGCAAATCGACTTTAATCTATCGACTTTCACTAGTCGACATCAATGAAGGAGGAGCAGCAAGAGTACAGCGCCTGAGCATCTCGATATCCCAAGTCGACTCTTGGCAGTCGACCGAACTAAGACGACTCTCTGAAGACGACTTTGCCTCAAAGAATTAGTCAAGCGTAGCCTCCGAATCCGCACATATCCACGAGTCGACTCCCTAGCTCTCGAGGTCAACCTCACATACCCTGAATAACGAAGATGTGATGACGACTCATCACACTTGTAATATGCTTGAAGTTCCATAAATTATGAAGGATAAGAAGGAATCTGTTGATGACTCAGCAACAAGGGGAGACAAATCGACCAGGGCATTTTGGACCTTCCAGGTCCACCGACTGGGGCATTTTGGGCTCTTCAAGTAAGTATTCCCTCCTATATAAAGGAGATGAGGTAACCCCAAAACCCTAACTCTGATTCATTCCCACTTTCCCCCATAGCTGCTGCGCAGCCTCTCTTCATCACTCTCATACTGACTTGAGCGTCGGAGGCTCTACGCCGGAAACACCTCCGGCGTTGAGTTTTTGCAGGAATCTCGCGGTCTAGCGATGATTTGGAGGCGGTTCAAGCAGATCTGAGCTCAAATCCACCGGTTTACTCTAGATCTGGAAGTAGACTCAACAATAATGATCTATTTATAATATGATAATTTACCTGGCAGCTCGACAAATGAGCTGTTAGTTTATCATTTTCATATCAATTATACTTGATTAGCTAAATAATATTCATTAGTATTTTTATATTTTTTTTCTTGTATAAAAGAACATTAAACATGTATGTTTAAAATATTATAAATACCTAAAATATTATATAACATGTATAATATTATCTAAAATATTCTTTAAAAAAGTGAGGTCTCCTACATTTTTTCTAAATTATTTTATAAGTAAAACATGTCCAATAACACTTAAGTTTAACACATACACACATATATAACATTTTAATATATAAAAAATATTACATGTGAATAATATGTGTCACAGTCTAAAAGAATATTAGTAATTATATTCGTGAATAACATGTATTACCGCCTACAAAATATTATGTATTACAATCTACCAAACATTAGACATTCTATTACGCTAATTTTATGGGAGAGATTTATACAATAGTTATAAAATACAAAAACAATAGTAATTAGACATTAATTCGCTTTAATTTTTTAAGTCGAACAATTTTTAATTGGACAACTGCCCTACTATATGTATGAAAACCTTTTATGAAGCAGATTTATATATGTAGATATAGGTTTTGCCTAGTAGATTTATATTATCTATACATAAAATAAAAAATTGATTTACTATACAAAAGTTCAAAAATTTTGTTTCAAAAACAATAGTAAAAAAATAAAAATAAAAAGGGAATTTGTGTATATCTCACATAAAACGGGATTTATATTTATCTCCTAACAAAGGTATATATATCTCACAACAAATTGTTCATTTCCAAAATCTACTACAATGAATAAACCAATTTAAATATTACTATAAAATTGTATTTTTTGTATATAAATGTCAATCTAAATCGTTGATTCTAATAAATATGACAAAATAAAAAAGAATCCTCCATAGAGAATTTAAAAATTCATATAAATTTAAATATTACTATGAAATTGTATTTTTTTGTATATAACATATATGGTGATCCAAATCAAAGATTCTAATAAATTTGTTAAAAAAAAAGAATCCTCCATAAATGAGGATTCCAATATCTGTTACATAATTATTTACATAATATTTGACTACATAACAAATATCAACGCAATTAAAGGAAACGAATAATTGACTAAAACAAACACAAACTGAAAACCGAGTTTTATGGAAACTATACAATTAATGATTTATTTTTTATTTAAATAGTATTATATTATTTCCATCTATAGTAAGTAATTAATTTTTTTTTTTTTTTTGCAGGAAATGCTTTCTAAAATGGCCTAATTGCCGGTAAAAGTACGACCTTACAACTTTTTGCCGTTTTAACCAAACTTTTGGAATTTAGCACAAAAAAACTAACCTTGTCCAATGTTTGCAACCCGAACCCAAAATGAAACGGCCGTCTCATTTTTGCCACCGTGTCCGTTAACTTTACCTACGTGGCCAAACATGCTGCTGACGTGGTAAACCAGTAAAAACCAGTATAAATACACGCATTTTCCCCCAAATCAAACCCGATCGCATGTTCTTCCCCAAAATCAAACCCTAATTTTTGATCGTGTTCTTCACGATTTCGCAAAATCCAGCAGCTTCATCACCCTATCGTGTTCTTCCCCAAAATCTAGTAGCTTCATCCCAATTTAGTCGTACAAATATCAACATCCATTGAACCCTAATTTTCGATCGTGTTCTTCACGATTTCGCAGCTTCGATCCGTGTTCTTCCCTAAATTGTTGCCCTAATTTCGAAGCTTCATCCTCTGAAAATGTCGTACGCGTCTCGTACAAGCCCTAATTCGAATCATAGCGCTTCATCCAATATCCCCGTGAGGAGGCTGTGCGGCTGTAGGGATGAGGCCGATGTTTTCACCTCTGGCACTGACGACAATCCATGTCGGAGGCTCTACAGGTGTCCAAATAGAAAGGTAATTTATTATTGTATTTTGTTCTGCAATTTTACGGCAATTTTGTTCTGCAATTTTACAACAATCCATGTATTTTGTTCTGCAATTTTACTGCAATTTATTATTGTATTTTGATATGCAACAGGTAAAATATTGTGGTTTGTTTGATTGGATTGATCCCGCATTGCCTGAGTTCTAAATACATGCTACATCAAATTGAAGGCTCAAAAAAAGGCTTTAGAAGAAAAGTTATGGGCCATGGAAAAACAGCACAATGATAGGTCGGGTGTGAAAGAATTAATCTTGTCTTCACTTGAGGAGCTTGAAAACAAAGTGACAGGGCTTGAGGTTGATGGTCACAAGAATGCTGAAGTACTTTTGGTTCTTTAGAAGACCTTAACTCAAGTGAAAAACCTTGAAAGGAAAATGTATGTAGTGATGATTTGTTTGATTGTTGTTGTTATGGTTGTTGTTGTGATTGTGTTTGGTAGAAATGGCTATGTCCATTAGCTGAAGATGAACTGATGGTTTTGATTTTGTGAACCTATGTATTTTTCATAGGTTTTGAAGTTGAATTGTGAATTATGTTTGTTTGGTATATGTAATGGAATTGAAAACCTTTTGCATGAATGTATCATTAAACTTGTGTGCTTTGGCCCCAATGTGGACATTTAAGTAGTAGTTAGTGGTCTTTTTCAGTAGTAGTTAATTAAACTTGTGTGCTTGGGCCCCAATGTGGACATTTAAGATGTGTTGTCTATATGAGGATTATAAGCTTAAGTAATACACACACAGGGGGGCATTTGGTGTAGTTTGTCTCATCAAACAATAATCTGCAGAAAGTTTTTTTCTCCAGTAAAGTAACAGAGAAACTACAAAAACATGGACACATTTCTTAAGATTTATACATTAATTGAGCACCATGCACAGATTCAGCATCTATACAAATAGTGTGAAAGGCAGGCATAACCTTTTGCACATTCAAAGAACAAAACACTTCATTTAAGTGATTTTCACATAACACACATAAATATCCCATAACACATGCAGATCCCACAAAACTCAAAAACACATCCAAAAGATCAATTCAAACTACTGAGTCTCCTTACACAAAACTAACACACCCCAAAAACAGCAAAATCAGTTTAATGGTACCACNAATTTTATAAATAAAAAAGCACAAATGTGCGAATACACAGCAGCCAACAGCTGAATACACAGCAGCCAACAGCTGAAAAAAGAGGGAGGACAGGTCCGAAGACCGCCTAGATCCGACCCCAACAGGGTAATAAACGAAAAAACAAAAAAAACTACTGACAACACATAAAACCCCCAACAGGGTAATACAACACATAACAACCCCAATAGGGTAATGCTCGAGTGTAGATCCCAACAGGATAATAAAGGCACACTCGAGCTCACTGAGGCCAACGACCCAGACCAAAAACACATCTAAACAACACACAAAACTAAAGAACTACAGCATAACAGAAGGACAAAAGACACAAACTAAACACAAAAAACACAGAAAAAATCGAGCCCTTCCAAAGCTGCAACACCGAACCGAGCTAGCGGACACAAACCAACCACGAATCCCAAAGCTATAAGCACCAACCCGAAACTGCCAAACCACTCGGATGCCTAACGGATTCGAAACTCCAACTCCGGAATCACAGCAGGCCAACCTGCACCACGACCACAACACCCAATTGCACCCTAAAGACAATGGAGTGCCACGACCCCGGTCCCGACCCCAAAACGCCGACCAGCTGCACAACACGATCACGCCACCGCTGCAACACCCCAACCAACACCACTGGAGGAAGAGTTGAAACGCCGGTGCCCAACGACCCGAAAACGAGGCCAGGGGGATGGCCCAGTGCACCCAAGCCACACCGACGCACAGCAACCAAATCGTCGAGCAATCGGCCCGAATCCCACCCCGAAACGGCACCACGGATCCACCAACTCACGAATCGAAAAACCCCCAAAAGGATATGACGGAATGGCGTCTGAATGGCGAAGACCATTCGCACCCCGATTAGAGCTCGATTCGAAGAAAAACGGGAGGCAGAGCAGAATAAAAAGGTGGGGATTCATACCGTAAGGGATCACCTACCGCCGGCTAAGCACGGCGGCCGCTGAGGAAGGCGGACGGAGATAAATCAAGGGTTTCGCTCTTTTATTTTTTTTTTTGTCCTGCAGNCAAAATCAGTTTAATGGTACCACATCAGTTCAACAATACTACATCTTAATTTCCAGCCTCACTCTCTTGAGTGCATATGAAGTCCCCTGCATTCCTACCTCTCCCAGTTGACCCACTACTTTGCCCTCTTCCTCTTCCTAGTGGTAGACCCACTCATCTGCCCTCTTCCTCTACCAGTGGTTGACCCATTGCTTTGCCCTCTGATTGTGCCACTGCTTTGGCCTGTTTCTCTAGCAGTGTTTGAAATCACATGAATCTTTTTTGCAGATGACAACTGCATTATATTATACAATAATTACCCCATATGTTAGTCAATAAATATATTATATTATATTTTAGAAATAGTGAATTCTTATACAAAAAACCATACCTTCATGTAAACATTACCAGTTTCCTCAGATTGCAAGATACCAAAACCTTTCCTTGCCTGCCAAACAAATGAACAAAATAATTGAGTTGTCTAGTATTGGTACCAATTTCAGAAAATTTCCATATAAAAGTACTACCAAGGCTCTTTCTTTTTGTATGATTGATGACCGTTGACTGTACCTCCTAACCGACAATTTATTTATCTTCTCAACAGACCGGGTTGTCATCCTCTGAACTGGTGGTCTTGTCAGCCTCTCAACTGGTGGGCTTGTCATTGTCTTAGATGGTGGGCTTGTCATGGTCTCAGTTTGGGGTGGTTGAACCTCAGTTTGGTGTGGTTGAACCACAGTGTGGGGTGCAGTATGCTGTCTGGGCCTTCCCCTTGGGTTCTGTACAAAGAAAATTACCATGATTAAAGAATGTAAAGAAATAAATAACAAAAACTTAGTACTATGAATGAATAAAAATTTAAACCACAGTTTGGGGTGCGGTATGCTTTCTAGGCCTTCCCTTTGGCTTTTGTTCAAAGAAAATGACAATGATTAAAGAATGTAAAGAAATAAATAACAAAAACTTAGTACTATGAATGAATGGAAATTTAAACTTAGCAGGTTTTTCAACTTCAGGCAGGGTGCATGATTTCTTGTTATGCCCCATTTGCAAACACCTTTGACATGTCATAATCAGCCCAAACCTTCTCAACTTGCCTACACTTCTGGCTTCTTCCTCAAGAGCCCTTCTTTTTTTGTCTTAGGTCTTCCAGGCATCTTCTTGAAAGGAGGGGGTAAGATTGGATAACCTTCTGCAGCTGGCCACATTTTTTTTTTTTTTTTCCATTTATGTTTTTTTCCATTTATGAGCTCCAATGAGATGCTATACATACTCAAGTACCTCTCAGTACAGAAATACACAGACACAAAGTCTGCAGGATCTTTATGCTGAAAGTGTATTGCTAAGCAAGCATGCACACAAGGTATTCCTGTTATATCCTATTGTCTACAAGTACAGGTATTATTCCTCAAATCCACCAAAACTGATCATCTTCTAAAGCAACCTGAAACCCATCACCAACTGCAGGCTTTGTGACACACACTCTTGACAAA
Source organism: Striga asiatica (assembly GCA_008636005.1). Lineage (NCBI taxonomy): Eukaryota > Viridiplantae > Streptophyta > Magnoliopsida > Lamiales > Orobanchaceae > Striga > Striga asiatica. The sequence goes on from BKCP01007293.1 coordinate 1,932,349, forward strand.
TATTTATTCTGTTCTACCTTTGATCTTATTCTAGGACAAAGCCTGTCAGGATGTCCACTCAACTCCATCAATTTCCCATGTTGTCTATCCATTAGTACTTACAAATTCAATCATCTCAATGATGTGGCTTCCTCTTCCCTTAACTATAAACCCATTGAAAGTCTCACTAACATTATTTTCTATCATATCACACCTAGGAAGAGAAGAGACAAATGCCTTACAAAACTTTGAAGGATCTCTGTTGATAAAGTCTTCATAAGCTTCTTTTCATTCTGCCTTCAAGTCCTCCAAAGCAATGTTGTAGTCTCCAAGGTGAGTGCTTAGAACAATTCTCCAGTACAAATTTTTCAAAGTTTGCCTCTTGAATTGCTTCTTCCAGTTCATGTAGACATGTCGAGCACAATTTGTGCTCAGCATTTGGGGTTAAGTCCCTCAGAGCATTCAACAAACCCTACAAACAAAATATTATTTAGAACATGCTAATGTTTGAAATTAAGAAAAAAAAAACTCAAAATTGCACAGAATATTAAACTTTTGTTGGTCTGAAATGAAAGTATATCCTAAGCCATCCCTTATACCCACTTCTGCAAACAAAATTGAGAGAAACCACTTCCAACACTCTCCATTTTCAGCCTCAACCACAGCCTAAGCCACTGGATAAATTTGATTGTTACCATATTTGGCAATGGCACATAACAAGGCTCCTCCTAAGAAAGTTTTCAAAAAACATCCATCAAATCCAAGATGGGTCTGCAGCCATTGATGAATCCCTTTCTTAGAGCACTAAAACCCACATAAAAGCCTCTTAATGTGGTATTTTCCCCAAGTAAGAACTCAAACCTGCCCTCTCTATCCACCCTAATCAACCCAGTCATATAACTCTCAGAAAGGAGTAATGTTCTATGACAGAACCTCTGAGCAATTCAAGTGCTTTCCACTTTGCTCTATAAAGCTTCCACTTTGTAGGTACAACTGCAAACTTTTCAGAAATTGTTTCTTCCAATTGTGCAACTGTCATGTTTGGATTCCTTCTGAATTTTTCACCAAACTCTTCAGCAATCCACTGAGCAGTGAGTTGTCTAGTGTGCACATTCCTATGGCAGACATGCTCTTTATGCAATTGTTTTATAGCAACACTACCTTCTCTTTCAATCACACTGGCATAAAGTCTCCAAGGGCAGCCATCTTGACATCTAGCTTCCAATTGCCTTTTGTTACACCTCATATTCTGAATATCTCTACCTTGAACAATTGCCACCCTTCTCACAGCTCTCTTGCACTGATCAATGGTTTCAAACCTCATGCCAAGCTGAAACTCAAGTGAATTATGATCACACTTGGTGTCATACAATAACCTTGTCCTCTTTTTAGCGAAATTCCCTTTCAAATCCATTTCTCTGTCACTATCTGACTCATCAGAGATTAGTGCATTCTGTAACAATTCATCCTCTTTAAAGTCCATCTCAGCTGTGGCCATTGGATGTGTATTGCCTGCATCATCATCCCAATCTTGAACTTCTTTCTTAGACTCCTTTAAGTTCTTTGTTGCCTTAACATATTCATCATCATCAGAAAGATGATCATCGGACAGGTCATCATCTGATGAACTCACCCCAGTTGGAAAATAATCTTCATCATCATATGACTCTTGTGACCCCAACCCAGCACATGCACTATTAGTTTCTGCATCACCTTCACCATGTTCAACAGAAGTGAAGTTGTCAATAATATCATTAATATCTTCAAATTGGTCTGCAGGTTCTTCCTCAATTGATGCCTCAGCCTGACTCAAACCATTCACCTCTTCTCTATCATCAATATCTTGCTGGCTAGCTTGTGTGTGAAATGATTCCTCATCCTGACTCAAACCATTCACCTCTTCCCTATCATCAATATCTTGCTGGCTAGAAGATTTTGTCTGAAATGATGCCTCAGCATTCTCATCTGCTTCATCATCATCAATGTCACCACCAACCACATAAATCTGAACTATAGTTTTCTTATTCTTACCACAACTAATAATCTCCATAACCCCTTTATCATCAGTTACATCTCTCAAACTATTAGCTCCAACACCAGCACCAGGTATTCTATACACAATTTTTTCATACTTGTTAACTCCCAACTTCTTAATTTCTTCTTGTAGGTCAAAAGTAGCCAAATCTATCAGCATCTAACCCATAAATACTCTTTAAACTACCACATATATACTCCACAATAGGTCCACAGTTCACAAAATAACCTCCAATATTAACTAACTAAACATAGAAAAAACATCAATAACAATTTTATAATTAGCCCCAATTCTAACATAACCCTAATTCTCTCATAACCTTAATTTAAATATGAATTTACAATAACAAAAAACTGTAAGCAATTTGAAATTGTTCGAAACCCTAATTTCAAAATGAATGTACAATGAATAAACTGTAACCAATTCGAAATTGTTCGAAACCCTAATCTTGATAAACCCTAATTTAAAATAAAACCCTAATTTGAAGAGAAACCCTAAATTAACAAACAGATTTTCATTTTTTCGAAACCCTAGGTCAAAATTCCCAATCATATTTAACAAATGGATCACTACTTAATATAAAATTAACACTATATTAAAAATTCACAAACAAACAAAATGTTCCTAGCAAATTTCGAATTCGAACGACGACTTTGAATTTCAGAATTTCGAGAACAAATTAAAAAAATAAAGGATTGGCATACCTGTCGGTCATAATCGCTTCAATGGGACCGCAATTTGTGCGTTTCGACGACAAGATTGTGAACTTCGACGACAATGGGACCACAATGTTTTCAAAGAGAGAAAAAAATATTTTCGAAGTCTGAAGGTCGTGAAAATGGGAAACTATCGGTCATTAGGGAAAAATGTGTGTATTTATACTGGTTTTTACTGCTTTTACCCCATCACCAGCACGTTTGGCCACTTAGGTAAAGCTAACGGATACGGTGGCAAAAATGAGACGGCCGTTTCATTTTGGGTTCGGGTTGTAAAACATTGGACAAGGTTAAGTTTTTCGTGCTAAATTCTAAAAATTTGGTCAAAACGGCAAAAAGTTGTAAGGTCGTGCTTTTACCGGCAATTAGGCCTTCTAAAATTAACCTTATTCTTATTATATATATATAGATTATAAACTATTAATTTTGGGCATGGACTTCTATTGGAACTAACTTTAAAAAAANTTTTTCCATAAATAGTAAGTTCTTTTATCACTAACGAGTGAATGAATTACTTTTCTGCTACTTAAGCATGTTAAAAACACATCAAGATAACAAACCTAATTATTTTAAAAAAACACCTAATTATTTGGTAGGTTGAGGCTAATTTTTAACATTGGTTCGACAATGTTTACTATGACAGTGTGATTATAAATTTGATTGTTCGCAATTAAATTTCATTTTGAATTGTGAAAGTTCAAATCGATTCGTTCAAACTTGTTTAATGTTTATTAAATAGGTCGAGCCAAGTTGTTTACTGACAACATATTTTTTCGCTCATTTTTTTTGTTTTAACTAAGATAATATAGTCCAACTTTTTTTCTCATTTAGATTTTAAGTTTATATCGAATTGAGCTGTTACAAGCTGGGCTCGAGAAGACCACTCTTTTTGTTTATTAAAATGAGTATACTCAACTTGTTTATTAAACAGGCATCAGATGGACATAAATTACTTGGCTGGACTCACTTTGAGTGACACCATTATATGCCTTCAAACGGGTGTACTTATAAAATAATAAAATATTAAACAAAATATGGTTTTTCTCCCCTTTTGGATCACAATTATGAACTTGAAATTTTAAGAAGGTGGTGAAATTAATGTCTTGTTTTACTTAAATTTATTAATTGCACAAGTGAATATCCAAATGGACCTATATTAGTTATACCCTTCCACACTTCTGAGTTTGAAACTTTTTTCGAGTTTCTCCAATGCCTTGTCAAGACAATCTTTGAAGGGTTATATGAATTATGAATTTTGAGTTATTATGTTTTTATTTTGAATTGTTCAATTTGTGCATTAATTTCGTATGTTTTTATTTTCATTTTTTTTGTCATGTGGGTCGACTCGTCAATACATATTTAACAAAATACTTATGAAATATCATATTCTAGTTAATGTGTAGAGTATACCATTACAATTTGAGAATATCTGTAACGCCCCAAATTTTGAAAAACAAATACGACTTATTAAATGAGCGGAACTGGAATTTGAACTACATTTGTACAAGAAATTTATACTCTATTTTATTTTTTATTTTTTATTTTTTTTTCAAATGAAGACATGTCAAGGCCCATAATAACAGGCAACTAGCAATAATTTAAAATCACAAAACCCACATAAACAAAGTATATTGTTATATTTAACAACTTCAAACCGTAAAATATCTTATAATGACAACTCAATTCCAATCATTTGTAAAGAAGAAAGGTTCTCATATAACGATAGATGCAGAATATTTAAAGTACACAAAATCATAATCATTTATTTGATTGTATGGGGTGTCAACCGAACAGCTGGAATCCGTACCGAATCGGAGGTAGTTTGTTCGAATTCGTGCCCAACAGTTATTGAAAGGAGGAAACGGTCCGTAAATATAGAGCGGGAACAAATGGCTACCATTGCTCGGACAGTTCGAACGAATAGGAATGGACGAGTGCTCGATTTGTGCGAATCATACCAGCGGATCATCCGTACGAGATCCGCTGATGACGATGGGACACACTAGTTTCGTGATCCTAAAGTGAAAAATTAATTGGGGCACGTGTCAAGAGTCTAAAGCGCTGTTTGTAGAGATTCATTCAACAAAGTACACCACATTTAATGCTGATGTGCTACAATATCTTAGGTGTGACTGAAAATGAAAGTGTAGATTAAAATCCAAAAATGGATTGTAGAGCCCATCTCCTCCCCAAAAAAAGTCCTTGAGCATGCTTTTGGAATACCTCAAACTTCCTATAAAAGGACAAGAGGCAACATTTAATGTTCAGATAAATAACAATCAAAGTTTTAGCTCAAACGTACGAACATAGGCTGGGGAAAAATCAAGGCAAAAGGCACAACATTCATGCATTTTTCAAGCTATATACTTTTCTCTCAACTTTTAAGCATGCTCGTTCTAATATTTAAAAGCTGATTCATAAGCATATTAATTTTCAGCCAAAAATAAGGTAAGGTTCTCAGCCATTTTACCTCTCTTCAATGACTTAGAAAATGGCAAAAGATGAGGGCTCGGTTAAGGCCTTTAAGCTCTAGACTAGGGTGTTGGGCCGTGTGCTGCTGTTGCCGTGAGGGATGGATGAGGAGTTTAAGATTGGGGCTGAGGTATAAAATGCTAAGGGCTGATGAAATGGTGCTCATGGCCGGCCATTATGCCCTTGATGAGCTAGCAAAATTTTCATTTTACGAATTTTCACTTAAAGAGGTGATTTATGCTAGATAAAAAAAAAATTAGTAAAATAACCGAGCTTAGTAAAAATTCTCGAAAACTTGGGCAAATAATGAAATTGAACAATTAAAACACTTCAGCACACGTAAAAGAAAGTTAAGAATTTAGATAAAAATAAAGCAAATAATAAAAATTAAGAGAATGAGGATATCCTGCACATAATAAAAATTAAGAGAATTCGGATATTCTTTTAAATCTTGATTTTTTATTAAATAAAATTATTAGGAAAAATTAAATAGACGAAAACATCTATCTAATTCTCAATTTGATTAATCGAGATTCCAACTTAGTCGAGCTTATGAAATGAAATGAAATGCATGAACCAAGAATGCTATTCTTTTCTTAAAATTAGATGGGGTGTTGTAATTTTCAATTAAATAATAATAATTAAAATTTCGAATGTTTTGCTATATTTATCTCCAATCCCTTCAGATCTTCGATTTATAAATGCAGCTTCCCAAACCCTAAAAGCCCTAATCCGCACTCACTCCACACCCACAGCAGGTATGAAGAAGAAGAAGCAAAAGCAAACACCTGCGGCGGCCGCCGCCGCCGCCACCGCCGCCACCGTCGATTTTGACCTCAAATCTGCCATCCACCAGTACAGCGAATTCTTCGACCACTTGATTGAACTGATTCCCGCCAGATTCTACCTTCCGAGCGACGATGCCGATTCGAAGCCATGGTACCAGGGCCTATCCAAAGCCGCCAAGGCCTCATTGAAGCAGCAATCGAAACAGAACCTCAAGCTCGCCCGCCGCCACCGCTTTGACCCCGACGGCGAGCCCTCCTCCACCCTCCACCTCCTCCAGCAGCAACAGAACAGCAAAGGTCTGGCCGGCGTAGATGGCGACGGTCTGGAGGAGGACGAGTCCCGACCTAGTCCGATTGATATCGAGGATGATAAGGCGAAGTCTGTAACCTACGAGGAGCTCCGAGCTAAACTGCGACGAAAAATCGAGCTCCTGAGGGGAAACAGGGGCGAGGGGAAAGTTCAGGAGAATGTGTCGAAAAATGATGGGTTGAAGAGGAAAAGGGATGAGGAAAATGACGGTGGAAGTGGTGAAAAGGGAGATATTTCGGATGAGGTCGATGATGGTGAGGAGATTATCGAGTATGGAAAGGTGAGATTAGGAGATGAGGATGAGGGGAAGCGTGCAAAGAAAAAGAAGAAGAAACTGCCGAAGGCCAAGGAACTTGAATTGGTCAAGAAAAAGCAGGAGGCGAAGAAGGAGAATCCGACTGTGGCCGAGCGTGAGTCGTGGAAGGCTGCCGCCAGCCGGGCCATGGGCGTAAAGGTCCATGACGATGCGCGGTTAATCAAGGAGAGCATGAAGAGGGAGAAGAGGAAGAGGGAGAAGAATGCTGAGAAATGGAAGGAGAGAGTCGAGACCCAGACGAAGATGAAGGATGAGAGGCAGAGGAAGAGGAAGGAAAACATCCAGGGGAGGATCAATGAGAAGAAGATGCGGAGGATTGCCAAGCGCGAGAAGAAGCTGATGAGGCCCGGGTTTGAGGGCCGGAAGGAGGGATACATTACTAAGGAGTGAAGGTTTAATGGGTTGTTTTTTTATTATTGTTTTTCAAAGAAAACCAAAAAAAAAAAGGGAAAATCTACCGTTGAGGTATTAACTTATTTGGTAAATTAGTTCTTGTTATGTAGCTCATTTAGTTCTTTGTTTTGAGCATTGATAACCAAACCCAATGTGTATCTTGTATTGCCTTATGCTTATAAGATTAATGGTTTTTTCACATTTTGGTTCTTGTTAATACGTTGGTAAAGGTTTTCGCCTGACTGTTTTATACATTTAAAATGATGTTTAATTATTTATGCAGAAGTGGGTGTAGTATGGTTGTCGATTTGGCACAATTCAGTTTATGGTGTTCAATTGTTTTTCTGTAATTGTGTAATTTTCAATTTTTCATTATACTCCTATTTCGTGCAATTATGTTATATGTAGAGCTGCTGGTGAATGGATTTGGTGGTGTGGTGTTCCTCTGAGGGTACATTCGTTGCCATGGAAATCTGCTGGTGGTTAATGATGCCTATTGAAAAGTGATTCATATAAGTTTGAGCTCAATCATTTTAGGATAATTTGAGTTGTCTGAGGTATGTAGTCCTTTTTCATTTACTTCTCACCGTATTTGTAATTGTTATAGCACGTGCTCACCTACTGGTTATGTTGTCGCATATTATGACAAATAACAAAAGTCGACCAAGAATAGGGTTTTTAAACATGAAGAGCAAACCTTATTTGGTTATGTATATTTTCAGGTGATGAATCTCCAATTTTTTCCTCTCTACGGAAGGCCTATTTGATGGATCCGTTAAGACCCACATGGACAGTAGAGAGCCAAATGGAGCCAAGGACAATTTGCTGATGAGCCATACTTGTTGCAAGATATGACTGGCAAATCATCCTTGGCTGCACTTCCAATTCCTACCTATCCATGGAAGTCCCTTGGACGACTGCAATTTAGAGTTATTTTTGCTTGCTGCTATACTCACATCAAACTTATTTTTAGAAGTGGTCACAGTACCTATTATTCCATAATACTGTGATTGACCTCTTGAGACTGGCATGAACACTAGAGAGCCGAACATAGCCAAAGACAATTTGCCGATGAGCCATGTTTGTTGATATTTATTGGCTTTGAAATAGATTACCGGCAAATCATCCTTGGCTGCAGTCGACATTCTACATATTCATGGAAGTCACTTGGATGGGACCTCGTGAGACTCGCATGGAGGAACCTCATGAGACTCGCATGAACACTAGAGAGCCGAACATAGCCAAGGACAATTTGCCGATGTGCCCTTATTTCCTTGAATTTTTGGGCTTTGAAAGAGATTACCGGCAAATCATCCTTGGCTGCGATCCACTCTCTACGTATTCATGTAAGTCTCTTGGATGGAAATACATGCCGTGTTGAGTTGTGTTTGCTGTATGATCACACCCATTTATATAAGTTCACTGAATGGTCGTATTGGAATCGCAAATATTTCCATTATTCCAGATAACGGTAAAATTGTCCTTTTTTTTTTTTTTGAAAAAATTATCTTGATAGAATGTGGAATTTCAACTCAATTGCATAACAGACAAAAGTGAGGCTGAGGAGAAGGTGATAAGAATTCTGAAATTCTGTTTCATGTTCAATCATTAGTATGTGTATGGTGCAATGTCATCGGCAGAAGGTTGGATATCTTTGGACCACTTTGCTATTTATGGGCGGCAAGAGGCACACCATTGTAGTAAATGCTTTTCCGGATAGCTATTCGTTCTGTCAAATTTATTTCGGTTACACTTGGGCATGTTTTGGACTGTATCCCATCATAATCACAGTTTACGCTTATGAGGATAGTGGATTTTAGCGACCTCTTGAGTAAATAAAGATGTGTATCATGAAATAATAATAATAAAAAAAAAAATGGTTACTCTTAATTAGCTAGGTTAGTAGGTTGTTGGTTGTGCTTGCAGCTAACCTAATTTTGGGAGGATGTTTTAAGCATATAGTTGCACAAGAATAGGACTTGGTGTGTGTATTTGCTTGATTACCGTGTGAAACTGCAAGTCTTTTTCTCTAAGATTTTATCTATCCATAGAAAACGATATATACATCTTAAATTTATGTTAACTTGCAGGTCACATTTGGAGAGATTTGATGTGCAAATCTAGAGCTTCCTCAGCTCGATATTCTTGTGTTAAGACGTGCTTTCCTCCTGCGTTGTGTTTACGCTATAGCTTCAATTACAGGTTAGAAGTTTTAACCCGAATTTCATCAAACATCTTTCGTGTTTGGTAGATTTTTAGGGAGAATCTCTCAAGACTCGCATGGGCAGTAGAAAGCCAAAGGTAGCCAAGGAGAATTTGCCGACAAGCATTTTTCATTGCAAGAGAGGTCTCGTCGGCAAATCATCCTTGGCTGCAATCGACTCTCTACCTAACCCATGGGAGTCCCTTGGATGGAAATACACTAAAGCAATCTTGATCTTACATGTACGTATGAGATGAGATAATCAATTTTGTCGTCTCATAAGAGAATATATTCCCATGATTCGGCACAACGATATCTTCAACTTTCTCGTAAAGAAAAGGAAAAAATATTATCATAAAAGAATTGTGTTGAAGATGAGCAAGTGAGGAAGAGGGGAAAAAAAAAAAAAAAATGAAAAGTGACAAGAATTCTGGAAAAATTCCAAGTTCATCTTCTTATCATTCGTACCAGTGGCCGTATGGCACAAAGTAGGATGAAATTTTGGGACCACTTTGGCATTTAAGGGTGATAATCATTGGTGTGTAGGCTTGGTGGTTAAGAACTCCTTTTGGAATCTTTTGCTTGAATGGAAATTTTACATTTGTGCACACAAAAATTTTTTGGAATATTGAGCTGTAATTTTAGTTGGGCATGAATCTTTATTGGTAATGCAGCTGTTAGGCAAGATTAATTGTTAGACTTTTTTAATAAATTGAATATAGTTTCAAATTTTATTATCATAGTTTAAATTTTAAAATATGTTATCTTGCACTTTAAGTATTATTTTTATTTAGAAAATAATGGATCGCTAATTATTAGGTTGCTTAACAATATTTGTTATTTTTTTTTGGATAGAGGGCAAGTTGGCCTAGATATCATTGTTAGACTTTTTTAACAATATTCGTTACTTTTTTAAGTATTTTTTTTTTTTTGGTTNCATATAACTTACCGGGTTTATAGTAATATTCGATTGTATCAGGTTTGCACTACAAATAACATGCAACATATCCACTTTTGGTTTTGCATAAATACATACCAGGATTACAGTAATATTCGATTGTATCAGGGTTGTACTATAAATAACGTGCAACATATGCACTAAAAAGGACCGTTAAATAAATAAATAAAAATAAAATAAAGTATATGACATTTTTTAAAAAAAATTAAACATTAAAATTAACAGTCTTTTTATTTTATTTTATTGAGAAGTTGAGATTGAATGAATATAATTGCAATTATATTTAATATTAAAATTCATATATACAATTATATTTGCAATTTTATTAATATGGAGGTATTAATGGTTGGATCGATAGTATGATCACTTATGGCTTGCCAAAATAATGCAGTAGTTAAACACTGGTTTGTATAGAATTTTTAACAACTAATTCAAATTTTCAATAATTATAGTACCTTGCAGCCCTTCACAAAATTTCCATTGCTTTTCTTCATAATAAGGTAGCTTCAATTTAATTACTCAGCATCATATTTATGCTTTTTATGGTTCTTGTGAGTTGCGACTTCTAAGTGAATATACATCAACACTTTTCATATACATTGCAACCAATTACATTAATGATTAAAAATATCCATATACATCCAACAAAACATGCCTCTAGGATGCACAGTAATGCGAAGGAGTCAACTGTTGGTTCCGTTACGGAGCCAACAGCCAATGGGACAACTCCATGTGGGGCTGTCCTACATTCGAGCCATGTGGGGCTGTCCTACATTCGAGCCATGTGGGACAATCCACATAGAGCTGTCCCATTGACTGATGGCTCCGTAACGGAGCCAACAATTGGCTCCTTAGCATTACTGATAGAATGCATAAGATTTTTGTTATACGCGAACTTACTTTTATTATTTCTAAGAGTTGGTTTCATAAAGACCCTACTTAATTAATATCCTAGTATAAAGTTTGGCTATGGAATCAACAGATAACTCGAGGTATAGTGTTATCCATGTTATTTACGAATGATGTATTACCATGTGTTCTAAAATAAATATATTTAGGTCATGTATCAATACACCAAATTCAATTACACCATAATGATGTCATTTGGAGGGTGTCCATAGTTACATCTGGCTTGGTTCAATTTTCATTTACCACCCTAAATTTAACCGGTCTAATGACTAGACTGTCGATCCGTCATTTCCTTTGATTAAGAAACATATATTTCTTTTTAAAATGCCATGTTATATTTCTATTTATTTATATGTTGTCTAAAGTACAACATTTTAATATAAAAGTATTTACATTTGTTAAAATTGTATTACCAGTCTTAAAATTAGACATATCTAACCATAGTCCAACTATTCATTTGTTCTTCTCTAGTCAATTTCATTATGTGAAGAACCTCAATCATGAACAACTGAAATTAGGCCTATCCTGATGTAATGCATATTCTCTTCAGTTTGATCTATTACAAAATTCTACTCATCTTGCCTAAATTAACGATCCATTCTCGAGGTGAAGTCATCCAAATCATGGTCTAAAGTAAAGTATTTGTTCACAACCAAAATGGCTAAATGATAAACGGCGGCAACAAAATTGTGGGTTGCAACATTGCCCTAATTTATGTAGAAAGAGTGATACAATTAGGTCCATAGTTATGGCATTCAACTAAATACATATATTAGAGGTCACAAATATACATTCATGAAGTAGATAAAACAAATTATTGTATGAATGAGCTTAATCGATTAATCGGTGGTACTTCTTAAACAAAAATATGTATTTACACTAAAAAATATCATACATTTATTTATGTTATTATTTAAATTAAGTTCGTCAATTGTGTATGAAAAATGCATATTTGGTTTAAAAGAATATAATTGTCTAGAGATTAGGTTTGTCAATGAACTTGGCCTATACTAATATTAGGCTAAAATGCATTTTTGGTCCTGAGTTTTTTATAGACGAGCAATTTTAGTTCTGCAGTATAGGTATGTGGCACATTTAGTACTACAATTAAAAGTTTTGGGGCAATTTTAGTCCTGCTGGCGTCAATTTTGGGGTTTTTTGGCCGGAAATTGCACGTGCCTGCCACGTGACTCATTTTCACCCGTCTAATGCCGACGTGGCCCAAGCCCCTGCGCGACGTGGATAAAAAACAAAAAAAAAAAAAAAGAAAAAAAAAAAAAAAAATGAGATGGCAATTTAAGGCGCCACGTCAGACCAAATTGGAGGGAAATGGACGGTCACATAATCGATTAAACTGAGAAAGCATACCGTCATTTAGACGATAGAACAAATCTCTCCTTCTAATTCCATCCCAAATTTATGCAAAATCCAAAAGGTCTCCCCTCATCTACATCAAACTCATCACCACTGGAAGAGTTTGATACTACAACATGGTCATAATCTGAACCCTCAGATTGTGGTTTTGGTAGATCATCAGGAAATTCCACTTGTACATAACTAACATCCTCCTCAGATGGAGCAGCCCTCTTATATTCCTTAAAATTCCTCCTGGCAACAATTCTCTCTTCATCATCTGAAGCAAGTTCATGATCTGACAATCCATCATCAGATGAACTCTCATCTACAGGCACATAATCTTCATCTTCACCACTATCAGAAAAGCCTTTCCCCTCAGTATTGTCCTTCCCCATTGGTATCATCATAATATGCTCATCTTCATGAGTCTGAATTTCAGAGTAATTATGATCACCCTCATTTTCTTCTTCCAAGCAGTTATCCACATAAACATCAATTACCTTCTCTTGAACATATCCAATCATCTCCATTACTCCATCATCATTATGGACAAGTCTCATAGAATCAGGCCTTTCAACCCCTGGAACTTTGTAATAAAACGGACCCCAACTTGTGTATCCAAGGTTTTGCACTTCATCCTCTAAGTCTAGATAACCAAACCTATCGACATCTAAGTCATGTAAAATCTTAAAACCAAATCCATCATATTCCATCCCTAAACTGGTCCTATTGAATTTTCCACCATGGTTTATATAAATGGAGAACTCATCCCTGCAAGTTTCAAATATGGATACATTTAAACATACATACAATTATTAAAAAATGATACATTCCAGTTATAAGCTAATTTAGAATATGAAAAACCTAATTTCAAAGAATTAATTAATTTTCCAAATCTCTACAAAGAATGCCCAAATCACGAAACCCTATCTTTTGGCTCAGGGGGAATACCTGTTCTCCATTGATGACACAACAAATTCTTTGGAGCTCCACCTCTGTCTCGTTGATATTGGCTCTCAATTTTGCAGCGCCTCAATTTTGGGGATGAAAGAATCACGATTAGGGTTGCAGAGAGAGGGGAAAAATTGGGAATGGAAGAAATGAAGAAATTGTGATGTGGAAATGGGTTTTTGATGTTATAAGGCATAAAAGCCAAGTCAGTTTTTTTACTTGTACATCTCATCACCTCGTCGGACACATCAGCAAGGACGAGCTCAGAAATCTCATCGGAGCTTACAATGCAACAAAACTAAAAGGTGAGGTATTTTATGGCAAACTTAAAAAAGTTCAGATTTATTTGCAATTTAGGCAAAGGTCAAGGTTTTTGATGCAATTTGGCCTAACCAAAACTCAAAGTGGTGAATATGTAATTGTGGTGAATAAGCTTCTTCTCGACTTTAGAGTGATGGAATTGTGGTGATTTTGTAGCTGCTGATATGTTTCAACTGGTGAATATGTAAAATTCTAGGAATGTATTATAGAAGAATTGTTTCAAGTCTAGGTCAGTATGAAACCAATACAAGATTGAATTTGTCTGTTTCTATTCGATTGTTTCTTGTTTCCAGGAGGGCTTGATTGTTTATTATATCTAGTGAGGATATTTGAGTGCTCGCAGGATTTAGTCATTGATAGCTTGAAAATCAGGAAAAACGAACGTGGCATGATGATCAGTGGCGGTTGGTTCTAATAGGAAAGGTATGTGCTTGTTTTCTCTACTTTTATTTTTTTTTAACTATATGTGACCATGGAGTTTTTGGATTGGTTTCGTTTCTTAGTGTACGTGAGTTGGAATTGCAGGCTTACTGTATCACGCTGGGAGCTTTTTATGCCTCTGGTCCCTTGAGTTGGAAGCAAGAGGACATGTTGACCAATCTTTCAGCTGCGGTAGAGTTGCTATGTATAGGTGTTTTTGTACAGTTTGGCCAGTTGTGTTTTTGTTGGCCTTTTTTGGTTGGAGGTTTTGTTGTGTATTTATCCCATGGTTTAGTTGGTGGGTTAAGACTTTATCTAATTCAGTCATTAATTGAAATAGTAATAATAATAATAATAATAATAATAATAATAATAATAATAATAATAATAATAATAATAACAGACGAGTCGAGCAACTCGCTAACGCTAGATTCAACGCTCAGCTTGAGCTTGNTTTAGCATGACTCAATCAAACCAAAGTTTGGCTCGACTCGTTTGCAATTCTAATTGCATAGGCGACCAAAATTCTTTTTGCCTCATACCAATGCGTTACCTTGAATCTAATAGTTGATATTGATTTATGAGTCAATCTAATAGTGATATAAGGGGATACCTGACCATAGACGATCCCAACTTACATTCCCCAAGTCAGCAGAAAATTAACAAACCGCAAAACATTTTTTCTGGTCCAAAAGCCAAAAACAGAGATCGCATAAAAGATTCACACGGGATGATCCGAAAAACTAACAACAATCAAGACCTACGAAGAATACCGGACTAAACACACTACAACACTCGACCCGAAATTCTCACCAATCTTCACCTTCCAAGGTAATAGCCTCCGACCTGGGAACGGCACTCTCCCCATCAAATAGAACCAAACTCTCCACATACATCTCCACGTGGAACGAGTCCACAGCCCCACGAGTGCACAGATTGTTCAAGAAATCCTTGTCCGGATCATAACAATAAAGCTTGTTACGGTCGAAGGTGCCCATTATGTTCCCATTGTCCGTGAACCCCACGAACAAGAAAAATCCGGGCATTGTATCAACATTGTACAGCTTCCTCCACGACCCCACCTCCCCATACTCCTCCATGGCCCACACATTAGCAATCCCCTTAACCGCGTTGTGATGATCCTCTACAATGGCAAGCTTTTCCCCGAGCACCGCCAAGTGAGAATTCCACCCGTATACACCCTCGGGTAAGCCTATCCCGCCATTAAACACCTCATTTCTCAAATCAAAACAACTAATCGAAGATGACCCGTTCAGCCAATGCAAGCATCCCTGCACGAAAGCCTGATTGGTACCACAAAAATGATAAGGACAAGTTAGCTCATCTATATTTAAATTCCTCCAAGACCCCGACTTGACCGTGTATATCTCAACCACGGGACCAGGTTTAGGCGGGTCGACACGCCGCTTTTTCCCGATTCTGATTACATCCACATATGTAATCCTCAACACCTTGTAGTCGTCTGACCCGCAGTCATACCCGAAACCGACCACATACGAGAAATAAAACCCCTCGAGGGATTTGAGAGAGAATTGAGGTTTGGGGAGGGCTAAGTACCTTTTGATTGACGGGTTCCACAGTATAATACCACGAGAGCGACAGTAACTCTCATCGGACAAACAGATCAACCCGTTGCAGGCTCCGATTACATTGAAATGTTTGTAGCATTCAGACCTAAATGGGAAATCGATTTCTCGAATGTCTTCGAGGTATTCGAGGTTATTGGGTATGAGAGCGTAGTGCTCTTTTCGCTTGGATTTTTCTCTTCCCCTAAGGAATCGAACGAGAGGGATTTGATTTTGTTTGGAGATTGCGAGGTGGTCGGAAATGAAAGAGGGGTTGCGGATGATGTGGTCGAAATACTTACAGACCGACCTGATTCCGATGAGCGTCTTGACGGGTAGCCAGAGGAAAACGTTGGCCCATACTTCCTGAGGAAGATAGTCAGACATTTTTAGGGAATATTGTTTTCTTGTCAAGAGATTGGAAGGAAGGAATGAGAAGAGGGTTAGTGTGGACTGCGCATATGCAGTTTTTATTAGTTCGAAATTTTCACTTGGGAATTCGCTTTCTTTTCCCTCCGCCCTTTTTTTCATTTCTTTTTATATTTCTTTTAAACCGAGTTTTTGGATCTATAAGTTTACAGAAAATGCTACAATCCTGTTATAGAATCATTCCATCGGAATTTGTAACCATTAGATCATCATATAACTGTCGTAAATAGTTGATCTAACGGTTACAAATCCCGATGAAATGATTCTGTAACGGGACCGTAGAATCTCCCTAAGTTTACATTTTCATCGTGAGTCATGACTGTTAAGTTGTGTGTCATTATTGTATTAGTTTAATCTATACTTATATTATTGCTAGCAAAGTAATTAATAAATATACTTAGTCTTTCTCCAATTTCGGTTACAAATTCTATCATTAATATTTTTTTCTCCAATTTCGGTTACAAATTCTATCATTAAACAATATAATAAATATTATTCAAATTTATTATTTAATGACATTTCTAATATTCTCACACGCTTAACTATATTTTATTTTTAATTCTCGATTAGAAATCATATATAAGCAATTCGACCGAATTAATTTAATAAAAATTTGGTTTTTTACTTTCAAATTTTTTCTTTTATGCTGTGAAAATGTGTAAAGGATTTATACAGTAATATTATGTTACAAACAAAATACAAAAATAATTATTTAACAAATAAACAAATTTTCAGCTATCTCTTCCAATGAAAATGTGTATGTGCCACAACTAAAATATATATATATAATTAATTAATGTATAATATAATAAAATACACAAAATAAAATCTTATTCAACAAACTAAATGACCAATATAAATTCTTCCATAACATATCATTTTTTTTTAAAAATCATAATGCCCACTTTATTTAACAAATTCAAAACGAGAATAAGTAATCAGTTGAAACCTTAATTTTCACCCAAAACGAGAATATGTAAAATTATTGCATATTTAATTAGTTCATGCGAACTGCATATTTATTTCATTTATAGTGCATATTTGTTGTATTTAAATTATGGGAACAAAGTTATGTAATGACTCACTTTCAGATTTACTCACATGCTCATGAACCTTCATGTTGCTTTCAGAGGAAGGAGTTTTTACTTACATTGCTTTCGACTAACCTGGAGTATAGATCACGAGAAGGTTTACCTCGAGCACTTGTACCTCCAATACCTGACTTGTTGAAAAACCCTAGTCCAGGATGCTCATTTCTGGGTGACACATTAGATGAACTTTTCATGCTTTCAGCTTTCCCCGTGTATCCCAATCCAGTAAGATCACTGTAATGTTTTCCCATGGCGAGAAGTTCATTCAGGTCTGCACTACCTTTTTTCAGTTTCCTTAGAGCCTCAGATGTTCTATCAAGCTCTGCTGACTTTGTTCTCATGTTCATTTCTGAATGATTTAGTTCTACTCTCAGATGAGCATGTTCATACATTATCCAATAGACTTCCTTCTTAAGATGCTTGACTTCATTGTCTCTTTCACCCAACAATTTTCTAATAAAGAATAGATCAGTTCTCAACGCCTTTGTTGCCTGGGTCTTTTCAATACAACCTTGTTTAGACAGTGGTAATGCAAAACACTCCGACTGGCTGGAATCGATCTTTCTCCTTCCTCCTCGCCAGTAAAACGCCGCGTACCTGCAAAGAACTCTCAAACCGGAGGAGTTTTCCAGTGAAGATCCTCCGATGCTTAAGTCAGTGTTTGTTCTCCTCAATTCTCAAGAGTAAGCAATGGATAAATCGTGCTCAACAAGAAAGGCTCACCCCTATATACATAAGGGCGAGATATCGGACCTAGGGGCTGCCCAGATTTGATGAGCTATCTGCACAAAGCTGCCCGTCCGTACGCATATAGTGTGCGTGTGTCAGAGGTGTTTACCACCACATGCCAATATATTCTCGCCACGTGTCCTATGCATATGGAGTAATTATTCCTCTGAAATTCCTTCAAGAAACTCAAACTGTAACGTCCCATTTTATTTTAAAGGATTTACCGAATTTATTTATAAAAATCAGAGTTAATTTTTTGCAAATCTCAATTTAAATTTGAAATCTCAATGGTCGATACGTATCTACCAAGAACAATTTAACAGAAATACAAACACGTCAGATTAAACCTATACGTGCATGACTAACAGTTATAAAATTTAACTAGCATTTATTAAGTTCCAAAACAATAAAATCAAAACATAATTCCAAGGTTTAATCCGACATAGTCAATTTATCCAAAAAACAAAGCAGGAAAGAAATCCAAGTCAAAGCAACAGTTTGAAAATATCATAGATAAGCGGAAGCACAATATAACGAGAACATATCCAATCAATAACCACCACCCATTCATCTTTACGCCACCGCCACCAGCTCAGCTCAACCTAAAGAAAAAGGAAGAGGAAACAACAGAAAAATAATGGGGGTGAGCAAGATCATCATGCTCACCATTACCGCACAGTTTATCCCATATAAAAATTTTAAAGCATAAACACAGTATGCATAGAATCCAAGGTCTAACTCCTTACATGGCCCTATCGCAAACCTCCTATGTACATACAACAACTTTTCGATCACAACACGGCAAGGAAG
Organism: Striga asiatica; assembly: GCA_008636005.1. NCBI lineage: Eukaryota > Viridiplantae > Streptophyta > Magnoliopsida > Lamiales > Orobanchaceae > Striga > Striga asiatica. Next base: position 1,951,121 of record BKCP01007293.1, read on the forward strand.
TAACTGGAAACCTTCCCATCTCCGAATACAACAGGCCTGGGATCCTTTCCAGGGACAGTAGAGCTGTTTTTCCCCTTCACAAGTATCATACGGACCGGGGCGTCCACCTCCCGAATCAACTACGGGCTGACGAACTCTCACTGTTTATGCATTCCTCAAAGGCACTAACAAACGGGACACTTAGACTAGAGTTCTCACGCATATAATAATTTTCGAAAGAAACATTTATACGAAATAATAAGTGCGATAAATGTAGATACAACGTAAATGTACCCACCTAATTGAAGCGACAATTCACAATCACGAATCTCGAATGAGGAGTGAGGTCAACACCTCAAAAAACCTACATAAGTCAAGATACTAAAATCAACACCTTATCTTGACTTAAAAAGGAAATCACAATCAGACTTAGCCGAACTTGATTCGACTAAGTTGTTCGTGGAGTCATGTGGACATTGGAACTCTTGGACTTAGATTCGACCAAACCAAAATGGAAGTTCACACAATTTCACATAAAGGGTAATCAAAACAAGTCACAAGAATAACGTGCGAGCCGGCTCTCATATTTTAACACAATAGACTACACACTGAAATAGTTGCCGAGAAATTCACACATTTAAGATGGTCCAGCAAACCAACGAGTTAGGCTCTGAAATTTTTACACAAAATTCACCTCACTGCCTTAGTAAAATCACCAAGTTTCAACCCTTAACACAAAACACACGATTTCATAAAATTCAAACAAGTTTTCAGCAAAAACGAGCACAAATCCAAAGCCTAAGCTAATGAACGAGTTAAGACTTGTAATTACATATGCAGCTACAGCATGTGAATAACTTATAAGAATTTCAGCTATTAACATGAAACACACGAATTATAAAAATTAAAACAAGATTCTGTTGAATTTGATTTTCAATATAACTGAACCAAAATGAACAATACATCTGAACTTTTTACATCACCAAACACATCACAAAATGAGTCCAGACACCAAAATTCAGAAATTTACAACAACCGGTAGATATATCATAATTAAACCAAGGTTCTGCAGAATACTTCAAACAATTTTTAACCCTAGCAAACGAAGTTCAAAAATCATAAAATCTTTACAAAACATGTAAAAACGCTAGAGAGACAACATATTAAAAATCCAGCCAATTTGGAGCACCAACCGATTTAATATGCAATTTACAATATTCTACCCAGAAATTAAAAAAATTATTAAAAATAGCTACAATTAGAATTAAATCCTGAAATTTTTACACGACATGTAAAATCAACAGAGGACCTCACACACAAAATTTCACATTAATTAGAGCAGCACATGATTTATCACGAATTTATCAAATAAACAGCGACTATCTGCAATCGAAAACTCATAACCGACACATAACTCATTTATTTCGTCCGAGGCCTTAACCATAAGGCCAAGGGCTTCCAACTGTTCCAATCCACAACACTTAACACGTTTGCAATGTGATCTCGTTCGATTCATACGAATCGACAAAGATCACACATAAACACGACATTATATATAAACCAATAGCATAAAATATATAACAAGGCTTTAACATGATTACATAACGCATATATGATCGAAAGAGGGATCGAGGCGTGATACTGTTCTCGGGAAACGTGTGAGAAGGGTTTGAATGGGGTTGACGAGACAACGAAGACGACTCGCGGCGGATGCTCGGCGGGGACACGCTCGGCTCGCGGCGGTGAGGCAGTGGCAGAGGGGTGATCGAGGAGGAGCAGCGGGCACTGATGGTCGCGGCGTTGCTGCTGTGTTGGTCACCGGAGGTGGACTGGTAGCAACGGAGGAGCTTCGCTGGCGGAGCAGGTTCACGGCGAGGAGGACGGGAACAGGGGCGACGATCGAAGGTGAGAGGAGGGTGAGGGTTGGCGGGGTTTTTCTTGTGAGAGAGATGAGATGAGGACGATGATATTTTTTGCATGAGGGAGAGATCGAGTGAGAGATAGGAATGAGAAGGGAGTGTCTGCACGTTGATCGTGAATGAGGGATGAATTATGAGAGATGCGTTTTTAATCAATATGCTAGGGTTCCCTTACTTCCTAGTCAAGAAACACACACACACAAGCCCTAGGGAAAAAACCGGGTTGGGTGGGTTGAGTTGGGTGCCGGTTCGGCTGGGCCGGTTCGCTCAGGCAAGCTCTCGAGCTCGATTTGATCGCACGATAAATTAAATAAAATCGGGTAATATTTATTTATACACATATTGTTATAATAATAATAATAATAATAATAATAAATACACATTTAGGCAATTAATTACAATTAGATAAATAATAATACTTAGACATTCCAACAACAATAATAATAATATCAATAATAATAATAATAATCATAAATAATAATCCTCAAATAAACCACAAATAAACGGGGCATTACACATGCGCCCCTTCACGTTCAAGTCACGCGCTAGATTTAGCCCATGGACTAAATTGAAATATAATCAGAATGTCTAATATTGCAATCAAGACCTTTAATCCTTTCTAATTTACACAAGTATGCCCTGTTGGGTTTTATTAGGAACGTCAACGACATGCACAGTATAGAACTTATCGAAATAAATCCTAACGCAGTGGAATCTATAGTTAGGATTAGGACAATACCTTTTAAAATTTTTGTCGACTCAGAGACGTTTCTGATTTCCGTTGATGGAGATCGTCTGATTACCACAACCCAATAGGCTGATGGGTTTGGCCTTTCTCGATTCTGATCGAGTGCTGAATCATGAACAGATCACAGGATAGAACTTGTCGGGCTCGGGCCGGTTGGACAAGGTTCGGTTCACGTCTCGGGTCTGGTCGGGTGCAGCGGCTCGGTCGCGGATGCTGGTCACGGGCAGGCGCTGATAGGGACAAGTGGTGCTCGTCGTGTCGCGGGTGATGCTGGCGTGTGCGGTTGGGACTCCTTTGCCTGGGAGGACTGGCGTGCAGCGTCTGGACTTCATGCGAGCGTGCTCTGCACGATTCCTATGCGTGCGCGGTCTTCTGGACGAGTGCAGAGTAGCGAACGCGTGGAACACGGACGCTGGAAACGGGATCGTCAGGTCGTGCAGATAACGAGCAGGGACGTGCGGGGATGGCGTGCTAGTGATGCGCGGAGGAGCAGGACGTCGCGATCGTTGTTGGGACCTTCGCATGTGGCTCGGCTGCGTGCGGTTGCGGGCCTGTGCTCGCGGCTGAATGCTGCTGGGCTCGGGTAGGGTTCCGTCGGCAATCCTCGGCGGCGGCGATTTCCGGAGACTCCTGGCGGTGGCGATTTCCGGTGACTCCTAGCGGCGGCGAACCGCGGTTGTCGGCGGCGAGTAGTGGCCGAAATATTTAGATCTTCAAGGTTTGATATATATCAATTTTAGATATTCTAATGGATTACCTGAACACCTACTTCAATTAATCTGGGTGGTGCGATTAATTGAATCTCTCAAACTCTCGAACAAGACAATCTTTGTCTCTTAGGAAGACGGAAATATCGGCCAACATGTATGTATCAAGTGGTTGGGACATGGTGTATTTATAGGCTCCATTAGGGACCTTAAGGAGGTGCTAAATATGAGCTTATCCTATTAGGCAAAGGAATCCTAATTCTATTCCAAATGTCTTTCCAATCTAGGATAAAACTCCTTCTATTAACCATCATCTTCTAGAAGACTCTTTAGTCTCCTAACCCTAGGTAATATTCTAGAAGGAATATTCTTCTCCTAATGGAATATTAATTATTGAATAAAATTAATTCTTAAAATCCTAATTAGAATTAAATAATAATACATCCCACTAGAGTAATATTATTGCTCTCCCCATTTAGCTCCAATTTAATCTCCACTTGCTTAAAAAATATTAATCTAATTGACCAATTTACCTCTCTATGTTTAAGATATAACGTGCGTTGATTAATTAAATTACTGACAAAATAATTAATCAACTTCTTATTCATTTCTGAAATTAGTACCACTCAGAACATTAATCATTATGTAGGATAATCATCCACCTGCAGCGTTGACATAATATTCCTTCTGAGCTCATTTCAGGGACGTCATCAACCCAGCGCACTGGGACATAGTGACCGTAAATAATTTATAACAGTGCACCATATAAACATCCTCATTTACCAAAGTACCGAGTATGTTATCCTAACAGAATAGGAATCACCCTTGGTAAATTAAATAAACAAGTAATGAATGTACATGTCTGTTTTATATTCTCTTACGACTTTAGAGAACGCATCAATAACCGAAAGTCTAGATTACAACAAAGATCAGTAAGTCTCATAATATTATCCTTCTGTTGTCCTGTTCAATACTTATCATAAGTATTAGTATAATTCTCTAGTCAAAGATAAACTAAATCCAGAATACACTACAGTCTTTTTCCAAGAGGGGTCTCACTGCCTGTCTAGACTGTTAACGAATAGTTTAGTCTTACAAGGAACCGATAGGTGATCTTTCTGTTCGAGACACCACAAACCACACTATCTCAATGTAAGACAAGGAGTATGATTTCATGAATAAATAAACTGCAAGCATATGTACTTTGACTAAAACATGATTGCCATATCAAAATGGAATTGTTCATATCTGAAATCCAAGATTTTACAGCATATCTAACAATCTCCCACGTATGCTTAATAAGCTTATGGCTATCACTAACCACACTTTTCTTTCAATCTAATTCTCAAAGACTAGTCTAATACGTCGCTTTAACATCTGACTCACATTCCTTCTACATGTCTTGAAAAGACTTTCGCCAGTAGGCTCTTCGTAAAAGGATCTACTAGTTTGTCCTCTGACTGTATCTTGGCAACAACGACTTCTCCTCGTCCAATGATTTCTCATATCAGGTGGTACTTACGCTCTATGTGTTTACTTGCTTTATGAGTTCGTGGCTCCTTCGAATTTGATACTGCTCCGCTGTTATCACAGAACACTGGCACCACGTCAAGGTCGAGGAAAAAATTCTTGAGCCAAACAGCTTCTTTCGCTGCCTCTGAGGCTGCTACATACTCAGCTTCCATGGTTGAGTCTGCCACGCATTTCTGCTTGACACTCCTCCATACAATGGCTTCTCCTCCTAATGTAAACACAAACCCTGAGGTTGTCCTGCTTTCGTCCCGATCTGCCTGGAAGTCAGAATCGATGTAACCCAACAGAAGCAATTCATCTGCCTGGTAAACTAACATGTACTCCTTAGTCCTACGCAAGTACTAGAGTATATGTTTTACCGCAGACCAATGTTCCAGTCCTGGATTACTCTGATATCTCGCCACCATGCCTACAGCAGATATCAGGTCACACACACAACATCGCATACATGAGGCTTCCTACAGCCGATGCATAAAGAACTGCCTTCATGTCCTCTATCTCTTGAGAAGTCTTCGGGGACATCTTCTTATATAGAGGGATTCCATGTCGAAAGGGCAGATCCCCTTTCTCTGAATCCTGCATGTTGAAACGCTTCAGGACAGTATCTATGTATGTGGATGGGGATAGACACAACTTTCTCTTCTCTCGGTCCCGAATGACCTTGATTCTGAGAACATGTCCTGCTTCTCCCAAATCCTTCATATCAAACTGCTTGGATAATCATACCTTTACGTTGTATAACATTTTCACACTGTTTCCAATGAGAAGAATGTCATCTACGTATAGCACAAAAAACACCACCACATTTCCGTCACTTTTCTTGTACACACAGTGCTCATCCGGACATTGGGTAAATCCATATGATTAGACGACCTCGTCAAAACGGATGTTCTAAGACCTCGAAGCCTGCTTCAGTCCATAAATGGACCTTTTCAGCTTACAGAACAGATGCTCTTGTCCCTTTGCAATGAACCCTTCTGGTTGCTGCATATAGATGTCCTCGTCCAATTCTTGTTAAGGAAAGTGGTCTTGACATCCACTTGCCAAACCTCATAATCCATATGAGCGGCTACAACCAAGAGAATCATGATGGATTTCAGCATAACTACCGGCGAAAAAGTTTCTTCATAATCGATCCCTTCTTTCTGAGTATACCCTTTCGCAACAAGCCTAGCTTTGAAGTTCTCAATCTTCCCATCTGCTCCTCTCTTTCTCTTATAGACCCACTTGCATCCAATGGCGTGTACGCCACTAGGTGGTTCTACAAGATCCCAGACCTGATTGGAATCCATAGACTCCATCTCAGATTTCATCGCTCTTTGCCAAGACTCTGCGTCCCGATCTTGGAGTGCCTCATTGTATGTCCATAAGTAGATATCAAGAACATCTGGGACGGCCTCAGAAGACTATCCGAGACCCATGAATCGTTCGGCTGTCGGACAACCCTCCCACTACGACGAAGTACTACCTGCTCAGGTGCATCATCAGTAATACGTGCTGCAGCACTTTGTGGTGTAACACCCCGCTTATCAGAGTAAATTTTTCGCAACATTTATTTCGAAAATACTTATAAATTTTTTGAAATCTTTTGCACTTAACTCGGGATGCTACTGAAATTTATCTTTTATGAAAATCCATTTTCTTTAAACTTTGTCTAACTACTGGCTTAGACATAAAGAAAACAGATTTAATCAAACTCGCATGTAAACTGGACGATATTCATACTGTTGATTTGGTTAAATTCTATAGTCTGAAAATACTTAATATGCAAGTTTGAATCTTGAAATGCGTAGCGGAAATCTGAAAAGCGTGACATAATATTATACAGACTGTATAAATAAGTGTCCACTTAAAATAGCAATTGTTTGCATCCACGACCACCACCACCACTTCTGAGCTCACACCTCCGGCCCGACCCTGTTACCTGAAAAACACAATGGGGACGAGTACTGGTCCCTTTGTACTCCAAAATAACCCATACTAAAGTAAACAACAATAATAATACAATACAATGATCGTTGGTATATATCTGGATTGGAAATCTGTTCCAGTAATTGAAACTGAATCTGTAATCTGGCAGATATCTGATCAGGTACGTGTGCACACTCTGATGGATATTTCTAAGGCAACTGAGGGCCTCCATGAGAACTTAGGATGTACTATTAAGGCAACTGCAGGCCTTCATCCTAAGCGTATAAACTGTATACATACCTCGGACATGATATCAATATTATAGTCAAGGTAATACCCAGGTTGGGTCTCCACCGTTCTTATTTTGAAAACTTTTGAAAACTATAAGTGTTGTTCTGGGTAGCTGTATCTGCAAGCTACATAAAAATATAAACAAATATACTAAGTACTATGCTCGTAATATTCTCAATAGGATGCTTGGATGCTTGACTTCAACTGATAACTTATCCGAATTTTAAAGTGGTTCGATAGGCTCGATAGGCTCGATATGGCTCGAATAAATACTAAGTCACCGAACAACTTAACTTTTCTCGAACTTTTACTTAAGGCCGAATACTTACACATATAAATCATGACTTCTAAGGCTTGGATATTGGCTTATACTTGCATGCAACCTAAAATGACTCGGAAGTGAAAATAAGATAAATTTCACATGATAGATGACCGAGTACATGAATTCAAAACATGCTCATCTTTTACCAACATCATATACATGATTTATAAGGATTCATAAGCTATCAAACTCAGTTTAAACATGCTTGGTACTAAAAATTCGAATTTGAAGCACATTCAACTCAAGTGCTAATCATAACATGAAATTATGTTATTTACATGCGACACTTCAAACAATTTTATAAAATCGTATATTCAAAATATTTAGCTGAGACTTGGTCAAATTGTTCATCTCTCATGTGAAAATTTTACATAACAGTTTCACGTTTAAAGCTCGAACATTAACTGATTACTCTTGCATATAAAATCATATAGACATACATGCGGTCTAAACATTTTAACTCATTCATTTCTCAACCTAAAATCATAAAATTTGGTAGGAATGCTCTTAACACATATTTAGACATGTCATAAAAATTTCATAATCTTTTCATGCATATATCTCTATTTATTCAAGTTTAAAGTTGATGCTGGAAACAGGTATATAAAATTCAGCTTGCATGGTAAACTTTAAATATCTATATCTCGAGTAATACTAAACCAAATGATATGATTCTTATTCTTATGTACTCCTCATTTACCCAAGAATTACTCATTTAAATCATTCTCTTCCAGGTTATTCTTATCATCATAAGAATCTCATTAAAACTGAGCACATATATCATACAATTGATCTTAGAACAACTTTAACTCCTTGTATTCATAAAATCAATTATAAACTCAACTTCTAAGTCATTATTATACACTAATAAACATCTAAACTCATCTACAAATAAAATTTAAGATGAGTAGATTACCTTCTTCTTGCTAGAACTCGAGAATTGATTCTTCACTTCTCCAAAAATTTTATAGAACTTATTTCTCTCTAATGAATTATATGACTTTTTAAATTTTTCTTTGATGAACATAATCTGATTCAGCCTCTATTTATAGCCACCATAAGGGGACAAGAGGATTGAGTGAAGAAATAAACAAAATAAACAGACCAAACTTGTAAAAATAAATAAAGATAATAAATGGAAATCATAACTTGTAAGCTTAACCAATCTATATTCAGTGCTTAGAAAGGCCCATTATGTGATCCTATTCTTATTTCCATGATGAAACTCGTGACATAAGGAAAAATATAGAATTTACGGAACCGAGTTCTGACTTAAAACGAACAGTTACCGTAAAATCAAAAATTCTTACAATTTTCGGATTTTATTCTTTTGCTTTTGGCATTTCCTTTTTATGCTAAACAAATTTTCTTATCTTGTAGTCTACTACAAATATAGAGAGAAGTAATTTAATTTATTTCTTGGAACTGAAATCGGACTTAAATTCCGAATACAATTGAAAACCGAAAAAATCTAAAATTCTAAAAATTTCATATTCTCTCTAATAATTTAAATAGACTAAAATTTCTAAATAAATTATTTTACTCAATTGATTAAATTAGACACTCATATCAAATTAATCATAAAACTTGTCAAACAACTCGAAATAATTAATCTCTACTAATAAAGTCCATTTCTAAAAATAAACGGACCGGAATTAATTAATGAACTGGTTCGATTACTAAATAAAATTTGATCGAGAATACTTTCGACTTAAAGTCGAACTTATAACAGAATAACTGGCTTGGAACTAAGAACGAGCATTATCAATAAAAGTAAATAGTTCAAACTCAGAACTACAATGATTATTTTTATGAATAACTGAATGGGATATTACATGTGGTGTAACATCAGGTGCACTCGGTATTGAAGTATTCACTCCCTTCATTTCCTCGAGGACATGTCTACTACTGGGCTTATGATCTAAAGCATAGTCTTCTTCCAAGAACCTTGCATTCGTGCTAACAATAATTTTCTGGTTCTCGAGACTATAAAATAGACCACATTTCATTTCCTTAAAATATCCCACAAACAACCTTACTTCTGATCTAGATTCCAACTTATCACTATCGGTCCTCAGCACGTGTGCTGGACTTCCCGAATCCTGAGATGCCTTAGACTGGGCTTGTGCCCAGACCACAACTCCAATGGTGTAGACGGTACTGATTTAGAAGGTACTCTATTCAGAATGTATACTGTTGTTTCTAGGGCATATCGCCAAAACGAATCTGGTAATGTACTATAACTCGTCATTCCCCTAACCATTTCCATAAGAGCCCTATTCATTCGCTCTGCACTGCATTCTGCTAGGGCATGCCCGACACAATTAGCTGGGAACTAATCCCATTATCCGTCAAGTAGTTACTGATTCATTCGAGAGATATTCACCACCACGATCTGACCGTAGCGACTTGATACTTTTTCCTAACTGCTTCTCCACAACTGCCTTATATTCTCAGAATTTCTCAAAGCATTCAGACTTTCGGTGCAATAGGAAAATATACCCATATCTCGAGTAGTCATCGATAAACGTAACGAAGTACTCGAAACCACCTCTTGCTTTTATAGTCAGAGGACCACATAGACCGGAATGAACTAGCCCTAACAAATCTTCGGCTCTATTCCCCTTTGATTTAGAAGCCCTCTTAGTCATTTTGCCTTCCAGGCAAGACTCACAAGTTGGAAAAGCCTCGACTTCCAACACCCCAAGGGCCCGTCTACTACCAACCTTTGAATCCTCCTAAGGTTTATATGACCAAGTCTTAGATGCCAAAGATATGTTTCGTTCATTTTCGAAGGTTCTTTTCTCTTATTTAGATTAGATTAAGTAATTGTTTCTGTTGCAGTGGAGATGACTTTGGTTCTAGAATATATAGATTGTCTACTAATGATTCAGGACATATGAACTTTTTGCCAAAGCGAATAACAACTTTATTATCGAAAATAGCAGAATAACCGTTCATAAAAAACATAGAAACTGAAATCAAATTCTTTCTAAAACTAGGAACATAAAGACAATCCTTCAAAACCAAATTTCTATCTAAACCAAAATCTAAATAGACGTCTCCCACTGCAACTGTTGATGCTCTACTAGCATCGCCCAAGTAGATGGTAACTTCTCCTTCCCTAAGCCATTTGGTTTCCTGGAACCCCTGCAAAGAATTCCAGACATGATCAGTTGCTCCTGTATCTACACACCAGGTTCTGGTAGATAACACTGCTAAACATGTTTCAACAACTAATGAAAAATATGTACCTTTATCGCCCTTCTTGAGGAGAGGGCAGTCGGCCTTCCAGTGTCCTTTCTGCTGGCATCTGTGGCACTTGCCCTTCGGCTTTTTTGCTACTTGCTGAGGTCTCACATCATTCATGAGCGCCTTGCCCTTTCCTGCGGACGCGGACTTTTTCCTCTTCTTACCCTTAGGAGGCCTAAAAGAAGAACCTTCACCCCACTGGGCAACCATCGCTTGGGTTTTGTGTCGAAAGGCTCTCTGCCGACTGAAGTTCACCAACAAGTTCCGGAAGAGTCATCAACATCTTGTTCATGTTATAATTCAACCAAAATTGTTCGAAGCACTTCGGCAAAGACTGAAGCACTATATCGACCTGGGTTTCCCCGTCAATAAAAGCCCAAGAACCTCCAGCTCATTCAGTTGGGCCATCATTGCAAGAACATGTTCCCTTATGGGAGTGCCCTCACGCATGGTCATATTCATCAGAACCCTCATGGCTTCTTGTCGGGTAGCCCGCGACTGATGGCAGAATAACTCCTTGAGATTGAGGAGCATTTCTGCTGCGGTGTCCATAGACTGATGTTGATGTTGAAGTACATTTGACATGGATGTCAAGATGTAACACTTCGCCATCTCGTCAGCCTTTTTCCACATAGCATACGCCTCTTTCTCTTGGTCTGGCGCATCATCAGCAAGCACATCCGGACAAGCCTCGACAATAGCAAATTTGTACCCTTCAGCAGTTAACACTATATCGAAGTTCCTTTTTCCAGTTGATGTAATTGAGACCAATAAGTTTGTTTTCTTTAAGAATTACGGACCACTGATTGAAAGAAATTTTGAATTCCTGGGATCACGTAAACATAGTTTTTACTCAGTCAAGTGTTTTCACATTTATCATCAAATACTGATCCCTTATAAAAATAATATTTAAATAAATCCACCGACACCTCAAAACATCGAATCCTCACAGGCCACTGAGTGTGGACGTCTACGGTTCAAACCATCGAAAGAGGAGGGATTAATCCCATTAATTAACATACTGTCAAACAGTACGAAATTAATAGTCGGTCCAACTTCTGGCCAGCGCAAAAATAAAAACAACATTTTCCTTTGGGAATATCGTAATTATTTGCACTTCAAGTGTAACCTATTAATTGGTACTAGGTTTACTACCAAAATTATACGTCCACCTTTGGGTGACCCGTACGCTTTTGAAATAGCTCGCTATTACCATCCCGAAGAAGATTTGTCCTTGTGAACTGTGAAATAAAATGTCCTTTGGGCTCGAGTTAAATCACTTCACTGACAAACCTATAATGGAGGCCTTGGATGTAATTTATTTCAACCCATTACACACTTAATATAATTTTTATTTTAAGGGATTTTCCTAGTCATGCTTCTAATAATTTAACTTGCACATAGAGCAATTAAATCACATAAGAGCATGCATGATTAATAGGCAATAATAAACTAGAAACTATAATACAACTATCATGGCCATTAATCAGTCTCCAATATTACGGAGAGACATAATCCTGTCCTTTGTTGAACACGCCTTCCGTTTCAGGAATTGGAACTCCCCTTTCGCGGTGACTCCCACTCTTCATTCTGAATAGGTCGTCTCCGGGAAAGCCGCCATTGGATCATCACCATGGGATCCGTCTTTGTGTTTATCGCCTTTCCCCGTCAAGGTTGGTCCACATCCGCTGGATCAATAATGAATAATCTGAAACAACAATTACATAATTCATCCTATGACCCGCGTTGGAGTCGTACATGAGTTTTCTCTGAAACCAGTAAACTATGTGGTGTCCCACTGCGCGAATAATTTATTACAAGCAATCACCAACCCAAAAACTCATCGACATGTCCGAGCCTTATAAAAACACCATACATTCATAAATGAACTAAAACATACATACGGGCTATAATAGTCTGATTTGAAATCACCTGCAAACGATTTGCAATTTCTAATCTACTATGCCGCTGCGTCCGTACACAATTAATTCATGTAAACAGGCAAGTCCTAATTCAAACTGTGCACAAAGTTGAATTAACCTTGGCTCTGATACCAGTTGTTGGGTTCTATTAGGAACGTCAATGACATGCACAGTATTGAACTTATCGAAATAAATCCTAACGCAGCGGAATCTATAGTTAGGATTAGGACATTACCTTTTAAAATATTTATCCGACTTAGAGACGTTTCTGATTTCCGTTGATGGAGATCGTCTGATTACCACAACCCAATAGGTTGATGGTTTTGGCCTTTATAGATTCTGATCGAGTGCTGAATCACGAATGGATCACCGGATTGAACTTGTTGGGCACGAGCCGGTTGGACAAAGTTCGGTTCACGCCTTGGGTCTGGTCGGGTGCAGCGGCTCGGTCGCGGATGCTGGTCACAGACAGGCGTTGATCGGGACCAGGTGGTGCGCGTCGTGTGGCTGGGACGCGTGGACAGGCGCAGGTGATGCGGACGCGTATGGTCAGGACTCCTTTTCCTGGGCAGACTGGCGTGCGGCGTCTGGACTTCACGCAGGCGTGCTCTGCACGATTCCTATGCGCGCGCGGTCTCCTAGTCAAGTGCAGAGTAGCGAGCGCGTGGAACACGGACGCTGGAAACGGGATCGTCAGGTCGCGCAAATCACGAGTAGGGACATGCGGGGACGGCGTGCTGGTGATGCGCGGAGGAGCAGGACGTCGCGATCGTCGTTGGGACCTTCGCATGTGGCACGGCTACGTGCGGTTGCGGGCCTGTGCTCGCGGCTGCGTGCTGCTGGGCTCAGGTAAGGTTCAGACGACGATTTCTAGCGACTCCTGGCGGCGGCGAGTAGTGACTGGAATATTTAGATATTCAAGGTTTGATATATATCACCTTGAGATCTTCTAATGGATTACGTAAACACCTACTTCAATTAATCTTGGTGGTGTGATTAATTGAATCTCCCAAACTCTCGAACAAGACAATCTTTCTCTCTTAGGAAGAAGGTAAAATCGGCCTAACATGTGTGTATCAAGAGGTTGGGACATGGTGTATTTATAGGCTTCATTAGGGACCTTATGGAGGTGCTAAATATGGGTTTATCCTATTAGGCAAAAGAATCCTAATTCTACTCCACATGTCTTTCCAATCTAGGATAAGACTCCTTTTATTAACCATCACCTTCTAGAAGACTCTTTAGTCTCCTAACCGTAGGTAATATTCTAGAAGGAATATTCTTCTCCTAATGGAATATTAATTATGTACTAAAATTAATTCCTAAAATCCTAATTAGAATTAAATAATAATACATCCTACTAGAGTAATATTATTGTTCTCCGCATTTAGCTCCAATTTAATCAATAAATCAAACCTCTATTTGATTAATAAATATTAATCTAATTGACCGATTTACCTCCCTATGTTTAAGATATAACTTCTGTTGATTAACTAAATTACTGACAAAATAATTATTCAACTTCTTATTCATTTCCGAAATTAGTACCACTTAGAACATTAATCATTATGTCGGATAATCATTCACCTGCAGGGTTTAACATAATATTCATTCCTGAGCTCATTTCGGGGACCTCATTAACCAAACGCACTGGAACATAGTGACCGTAAACAATTATTATCAGCGCACCATATAAACATCCTTATTTACCAAAGTACCGAGTATGTCATCCTAACATAATAAGATTCACCTCTGGTAAATCAAATAAACAAATAATGAATATACATGCATGTTTTATATTATCTTACGACTTTAGAGAACGCGTCAATAATCGAAGGTCTACATTACAACAACGATCAGTGAGTCTCATAATTTTATCCTTCCGCAGTCCTGTTCAATACTTATCATAAGTACTAGTGTAATTCTCCAGTCAAAGATAAACTGAATCAAGAATACTCTACAGTCTTTTTCCAAGATGGGTTTCACTGCCTGTCTAGACTATGAACGAATAGTTTAGTCTTACAAGGAACTGATAGGTGATCTTTCTATTCGAGACACCACGAACCACACTATCTCAATATAAGACAAGGAGTATGATTGCATAAATAAATAAACTGCAGCATATGTACTTTCACTAAAACATGATTGCCAGATCAAAATGGAATTGTTCATATCTAAAAGCCAAGCTTTTACAGCATATCTAACATGCCCTTTAGAAATTGATGCCATGACACTAGAATTGCCGTCCGGCAGCGGACTGGAACTGGCGGCGGTGCGGCGGCGCTAAGACGATCTGGCTTGAGGTGCGACATCGGGGTCTGTCAGTCGTCAGCGGGGACCACCATTAATAGCTGGAGAATCGAGATTAAAGCTTGATTTTCAGGTGCAATGGAGGTAAGTGTGAGGACGGCAGTGGAGTTGGTGGACGAGCACGAGGTGTCAGACAGGTGGGAGAGGAGGTGGCCGTGGAAGAAGATATCTGCCGCGGAAATATCCACAGTAGCGGCGTGCGGCGGACGAGGGGCTAAACAAGAGATCGGCAACGTCCGGCAGGGCGAATGGACATGGTGGAGGTGCGCCGGCGCCTGAGCCTTCGGTCGGGCAATAGTTGGTCGTGGAAGAAGACGTTCACCGGACTACATGTGTGAGTTGCCGCCTGTGTGTGTTTGTGTGTGTGCGTGCGTCTCTATATGTGTGTGTGTGTGTGTGTGTGAGAGAGAGAGAGAGAGAGAGAGAGAGTTGAGGATGGGTTGGTGTAGTGGGCCACGTGGCATGCATTTATTGGATGTGTGTGAATGGGTAATTGGTATAATTGATAATAAAATGTCTAATATACCATTAATGAACATATAATTGCTGAATCTTTTTTTTACTGTTGGATTTTCCGATCTGATGGCTACGATTTATTTTTATTTCTTTTACTGAGCACCATCCTTGCTGGAGCGCGACCCTAGATAATATATTCAATAGTATGATGATATTTTTTAAAATTCTATGATTTACATAAATACTATTATATATAATATTATTATTATTTTTATAAATAAATTTCAATTATAACTAACACCAAACACAATTACAAATAATATTATACAATAAAAAATAGAGGTCTTCTGATTTTAATATTAAAATTTTATTATTATTTGACTCACATCCTTTGTAAATTTGTAATACATGATTGCTTCTTTAACTATATTCTATGCTTCATTGTTCTAATTATTCAATTCATCAATCACCAAATATTATCTTTGCAATTTTTTTATTTATTCTCTATTTTTAAACTTTATTGTTGCGTTTTCTCATTTAATCTTCATAATATTTATTTTCAGTTGGTATTATACGTTCGACAGTGAATAAGTTCGTCACTATTTATTAATTAATAAATAAAACTTCTGTAAAATGTTCGAAATTATTAGCCTTCATATGGTAACTTCTCATTTTTCTTCTTATTAGATGAGCTTCAAGTTTTATTCATTTTTCTTTCTACCAGATTTGAAAGTTCTATATTTGAATTTACATGATTGATATTTATCTCCTAAAATCCCACTACAATTCTTTTTTAATTATTATTTAATAAAAAAAAAAAAAAAAAAAAAAAAAAAAAA
>BKCP01007293.1:1967323-2007751 GCA_008636005.1 Striga asiatica
CTCAAATCTACCCCTTCAACATCAGGATAATATAAACACCATACATGCTCTTTTCAGGAAGAAAACTAAAAAAAGTGCACTCATATGAGGTCTCATCAAGGAATAAGATGATCTTGTACTGTGTACACAATAGGGAAACTCAAAAAGTTATACCACTTACATTCCTACAGTGAAACGACATGAAGGATTTTTAACTTTTAACTAAATCTAAAGCATATTTTTCTTGATGGAGATTTTCTACAAAGCCTGCATCTCTACATTAACTTGTTCACCACTATTAGCCGGTGGTAGTGCTGAGTGGTGGCTGTAACTCGAGGCGTTCATTTCTTGTACGGGAGGCGGATTGACTACAGTCATCCGCATTGGGGTGTCGTCTGATAGGCGGCCTTTCAGTTCTCTGTTCTCTTGGCATATAGCACACCAGTCCATGGAGTATCCTCTCTCAGTTGTTCAATATTACGGCCAAACAAGATACATGCACGGATTTTTCACTATAAAATCAAAACCTTTCTCGTGAAAATTATCATTACGCCAAAACTAATCTTATTTTCCCTTTTTTTTTTCAGATTGAAGAAATGGATGTTCATGAGGTTTCATATTTTTTTTTTCTTGAATGCAGGAACATTGTAGTTGCCGACTCTTAACTTTCGGTAAAATTGGATGAAGGTAATCCAACGACTAAGGCGCACAAGAAGAGGCCAAGCACAAGAAGGATCAAAATCAGCAAAAACATAAATTTGTATCTGAAGAAAATTAAGTTGAGGGCAAAATTAGAACTTAGAAGAAGGTACTTCGAATCCGAAACAACATTATAAAAATAAAGTGAGTGATAGTACGCCAGTAGCGATGGCATTAGGTCAAGTTGGACTAAGTAGTACCAGATCCACTTGGCCGATGGATGTAGCGTGCCATTGGCCTACAAATATAAGTTTTAATATTTCTCTCTTAAAATATTAAAATCTTAAATATATTAACTAAAAATATAATTATTTTTGTTTCAAATGATCACCATGAATTGAAATTTAAGAGGAAAAGGAAATTGGGTTCATGATCCATGATGATTCAAACCAATACTTGTTACATTCCCCAAGTCAGCAGAAAATTAACAAACCACAAAACATTTTTCTGGTCCAAAAGCCAAAAACAGAGATAGCATAAAAGACTCACACGGGATGATCCGAAAAACTAACAACAATCAAGACCTACGAAGAACACTGGACTAAACACACTACGACACTCGACCCAATATTCTCACCAATCTTCACCTTCCAAGGTAATAGCCTCTGACCTGGGAACGGCACTCTCCCCATCAAATAGAACCAAACTCTCCACATACATCTCCACGTGGAACGAGTCCACAGCCCCACGAGTGCACAGATTGTTCAAGAAATCCTTGTCCGGATCATAACAATAAAGCTTGTTACGGTCTAAGGTGCCCATTATGTTCCCATTGTCCGTGAACCCCACGAACAAGAAATATCCCGGCATTGTACCAACATGGTATAGCTTCCTCCACGACCCCACCTCCCCATACTCCTCCATCACCCACACATCAGCAATCCCCTTAACCGGGGTGTGATCCTCTACAAGGGCAAGCTTTTCCCCGAGCACCGCCAAGTGAGAATGCCACCCGTTTACACCCTCGGGTAAGCCTATCCCGCCATTAAACACCTCATTTCTCAAATCAAAACAAACAATCGGAGATGACCCTTTCAGCCAATGCAAGCATCCCCGCATGAAAGCCTGATTGGTATACCCACTAGGACAAGTTAGCTCATCTATATTTAAATTCCTCCAAGACCCCGACTTGACCGTGTACATCTCAGCCACGGGACCCGGCTTAGGCCGCTTTTTCCCGCTTCTGATTCCATTCACATATGTAATCCTCAACACCTTATAGTCGTCTGACCAGCAGTCATACCCGAAACCGACCACATACGTGAAATTAAACACCTCGAGGGATTTGAGAGAGAATTGAGGTTTGGGGAGGGATAAGTACCTTTTGATTGATGGGTTCCACAGTATAATCCCACGAGCACGACGGTTACCCTCATCGGACAAACAGATCAACCCGTTGCAGGCTCCGATTACATTGAAATGTTTGTAGCATTCAGACCTAAATGGGAAATCGATTTCTCGAATGTCTTCGAGGTATTCGAGGTTATTGGGTATGAGCGCGTAGTGCTCTTTGCGCTTGGATTTTTCTCTGCCCCTAAGGTATCGAACGAGAGGGATTTGATTTTGCTTGGAGATTGCGAGGTGGTCGGAGATGAAAGAGGGGCTGCGGATGATGTGGTCGAAATACTTACAGACCGACCGGATTCCGATCAGCGTCTTGACGGGTAGCCGGAGGAAAACGTCGGCCCATACTTCCTGAGGAAGATAGTCCGACATTTTTAGGGAATTTTGTTTTCTTGTCGAGATATTGGAAGGAAGGAATGAGAAGAGGGTTTTTATTTTTTAGTGTGGACGGCGCATATGCAGTTCTTAGTTCGAAATTTTCACTTGGGAATTCGCTTTCTTTTCCCGGGTAGTTNAAAAAAAATTGTAGACAAAAATAAAAAACACGTATTTTTATAATACGTTTTTTTAATTAATTTTTTTTAAAAAACGTATTATGGTAATACGTTTTAAAATTATATTTATAAATATTTTTTTAAAATAATCAGTATAAAACGTATTTCAATAATATATTTTATAAAAAAATTAATAAATAAAACGTATTTTGATAATACGTTAATAAATAATTAAAAATGTTTAATAAATAATTAAGAAATAAAACGTATTGTCATAATACGTTTACGTTTTATAAATAATTATAAAACGTATTATGACAATACGTTTTATATTTTAAAATTAATGAAAAAAAATAAATATATAGTATGTATTTTGTATTTTTGGCTCGTCTGAACTCGGAATTGAGTTCCGTTTTTTCCTATACGTAGCTAACGAACCCTTCTATTCAATGATACTTGCATAGCCAAATTATTCTTGAAATCATATTCTCCCAAAGCTCTTGACCGATACATTAAACGTGTTTCGCGCGACTTTTTTTTTTGGGCCCGTTCGGACTCGTCCAAGCTCGAAATTGATTTCTGCTTCTTCCTATATGTCGTCAAAGAACCATTCTACACCACCATGATTGCCTGGTCTATTTTCGGGCTAAATCTATTTCTCACGTGCTAAATAATTAACAAACCACTCATTATATAAATAGATGGTCCATGGAGGAGTTGTTAATAGGTGATTTGTTAATTATTTAGCCCCGTGAGGAATAGATTTAACCCAAAAATTGACTGGGCAATCATGGTTGTGTAGGCGAGTTCGTTGGCGACATATAGGAAGAAACGAAACTCAACTACGAGCTTGGACGAGTCCGAACGGGCCCAAAAAACTAAGTCGCACGAAATACGTTTAATGTATAAGTGAAGAGCTTTGAGAGAATATGATTTCAAGAATAATTTGGTCAAGTATGCATCATTGAATAGAAGGGCTCGTTAGCTACGTATAGAAAAAAACGGAATTTAATTACGAGCTTAGACGAGTGCGAACGGGCGTTGTTGTCGTTCGCGGTCACGGCGTCTTCTACCTTCACCAATGTTGACAGTGGGTTGATGCCTCGCTCTGTGTGACTGTGTACTCTGGGATGGGACGTAGTCCTCCTCGGATAGAACTTGACTGAATGACGCCCCTTGTGTGACCTCTTGGCCTCCAACAATCAGAGAACTATAGGTACTCTCCCGGATGAGTGCACAGAAGATCAACATATTTGGATGTATAGGGGGTGGATCTTCTGTTGGAACATACGTGAAGTCCACTTGTCTGATAAGGTTCTCCGTCAGTTTGGGTGTCAGCAGTCCATCCCCCAAAATACGATGATTAGTGGTGAGCAAGAATGAGGGACACACCACAGAGGTCGTGGAATGACTGGGAGGGCATTTGGTGATCGGGCCGCCTTTCATTCACAACTTACCAAGGGCTGAGTCGATGAAAGAGAACAAAATGTCCTCCAAGATGCCACTGTGGATCACTTTCTACAGGCTGAGTAGGGTTACATTGATTGGTTTTACACTAGGACTGTAAGATTTATCAGTGACCCTACCAAGTACACGGTGGTCCAACAGGACGGCAACTATCAGACATTTGCTGAGCGGGAGAAGTGCGATGTAAGTGTTCATAATTTGTAGTTTTTTATTAATTATTTTTTTCTTTTTTGGTATTTCATACTAATTATTTTGAATTTTATTTTAAACTCAAGCCCTGGATGGGGTTTATAACTCGTTAGCGAATATTCAAGACATATTTTCTACACTCCCTCCACGGGCGCAGGCCGCATTCCAACAGTCCTACAACATTGTCTATAGTTATCTTACCAACAGTCCTACAACATTGCCTATAGTTCTCTGGCTGTTGGAGGCCAGGAGGTCACACAAGGGGCGTCGTTCAGTCAAGTTCTATCCGAGGAGGACTACGTCCCATCCCAGAGTACACAATCACACAGAGGCGAGGCATCAACTGCCAACATTGGTGGAGGTAGAAAACGCCGTGACCGCAAACGACAATAATGCCCGTACGGACTCGTCTTAGCTTGAAATTGAGTTTCGTTTCTTCCTATATGTCGCCAACGAAGCCGTCTACACAACCATGATTGTCCGGTCAATTTTTAGGTTAAATCTATTACTCACAGGGCTAAATAATTATCAAATCACTTACAAATCCACCGTGTACCATCTATTTATATTATGAGTGATTTGTTAATTATTTAGCCTATGAGGAATAGATTGAACCCGAAAATTTCATATAGTTTTCTGACTGTTGGAGGCCAAGAGGTCACACTAGGAGCGTCGTTCAGTCAAGTTCTATCCGAGGAGGAGTACGTCTCATCCCAAAAAACACAGTCACAGAGGGCGAGACATCAACCCCCTGCCAACATTGGTGGAGGTAGAAGACGTCGTGACCACGAACGACAACAACGCCTGTTCGAAATTGAGTTCTGTTTTTTTCTATACGTAGCTAATGAACCTCTCTATTCAATGATGCATGCTGACAGAAACTGGGGAAAAACGGGTGCGGGCCCACTACCATGAAGCGCACCATGAACGGGAAAAGCTCATATGAAGCCCAAATGGGGTTCCATCCAAAAACCAATTGGTGGAAAGAGGAGTAGCCCATTAGACTTATAAGGTGGGTCTATTTTCCATGTATATACGATGTGGGACAACTCACAAGTGATATTCTAACACATGCATGACCAAATGATACTTAAAATCATATTCTCCCAAAGCTCTTGACTACACATTAAACGTGTTTCGCGCGACTTTGCTTTTTGGGCCCGTTCGGACTCGTCCAAGCTCGAAATTGATTTCTGCTTCTTTGTATATGTCGCCAACGAACCCATCTACACAACCATGATTGCCCGGTCAATTTTCGGGTTAAATCTATTCCTCACGGGGCTAAAAAATTAACAAATCATATATAATGGGTGATTTGTTAATTATTTAGCCCGTGAGGAACATATTTAGCCCGAAAATTGACCGGGAAATCATGGTTGTGTAGACGGGTACGTTGGCGACATATAGGAAAAAGCAGTAATCAATTTCGAGCTCGGACGAGTCTGAACGGGCCCAAAAAGCAAAGTTGCGGGAAACACGTTTAATGTATCGGTCAAGAGCTTTGGGAGAATATGATTTCAAGAATAATTTGGCCATGCAAGCATCATTGAATAGATGGGTTCGTTAGCTACGTATAGAAAAAAACAGAACTCAATTCCGAGTTCAGACGAGCCCAAACGAACCCAAAACACAAAACACATACTATATATTAATTTTTATATTCATTAATTTTAAAATACGTTTTAGTTTTTAATTATTTGTTTAGTTCTTAATTATTTGTAAAACGTATAACCAAAATACATTTTATTTATTAATTTGTTTAAAACGTATTATATGAATACGTTTTACAGTATTTTACATTATAAAATGTATTTTGAAAATACGTTTTTTTTTTAAAAAACATATTTTCAAAATACGTGGTTTTGATATTTGTCTACATGTTTTTAAATGTTTTGGTTTTTGTTCACTTAATTTTTTTTATTTTTAAATAAATAAATAAATCTTCTTTTCCCTCCCCTTTTTTTTCATTTCTTTTTTATATTCCTTTTAACTAAAAAAAGAAAAATCAATGTAAGTGAACAAGAAAAATTTCATATAATTGCTACGCACAAGAAGTGAAGTGCATGAAACCGAGTTTTTCAGTTTATAAGTCTACATTTTTATCGTGAGTCATAACTAATAAGTTGTGCGTCCCTTCTGTATTAGTTTGATATGTAATGTAATGATGAATAAAAGTCTGACAATGACCAATTATAAAAAACATTTATATTGTTATAGCGGAAAGACAAACCGACAAATATATAATGTCACTAGGAGCCTATTGGCTGTGCGATGCACAGCCGGCCCACGGCAATGTTCAAATTGAGTAGAAAAATAACCACGACAAATTAAATAGTTTCTGAAGTTGTTCTTCGGCCGAAATCGTGTGGCTACCAAGCTAATGAGTTGAACTATGCGTCATCTTCCACCCCGTGATCTAATCCAACAATCTTAATATCACCATATTCGGCTACAAAAAGATAGTGAGCTTCTTTAACTTCGAAACCCTATTAAAACCACATGAATTATCCACGTTAAAACCCAAAAAAAAAAAAAAATGATCATGCAATATGCAATTAATTTCAATATTTTTATTATTATTATTATGAATGTAGCAGACTCGGAGTCGGCCTTAATCTGTTTCCCCATTTCCCAATTGGGATGCTTTAAAACATCTGCAACTTTTACATCTTAAAATTTATCAATTGACAAATCCCTATCCCAATCTACACTTTGATTTAGCAAAATTTAATCATATATACTACAAAGAAAATAAAAAGAGTGCATACATATAAGAAAGAAAAATATTTCCACCAGATGCAGCTCAATCCCATATAAAGAATTAAAGACACGTAATTAGACTCAAGAAAGCAATAAATCCTTCTAACTTTTATATCCACATGAGAGTTAATCTATGCACCTTCCATACCAATTATAAAATTTTTAATTCAAAGAATCTCAAAAAATTACCTAACCGGAAAGTTCCTCGTGATGCCGTCAAAATAATGTGCCTCAGAGCACCTTCGGGCAAAAGTCTTGTATACACTGAACTTATAAAAACTACACGATGATAAAGAACAATTTCATATTAGAATTTATACGGATGCACCATATTAGAATTTATATGTACCTGAAATATAGCTAAATATTCGGAATCTGTAGGAAGAATCTTGGCTTTGTGCTTGTGCGCAAGAGGAAGGACAAAAGGCCCTCCAGCAATTAGTGTCTCTTTATTGGCCAAGGCTATGACTTTTCTAGCTGTTATGGTGGCCACCGTAAGCTAAATTGCCAAACTTTAATATTACATTCCAAATATTATCCATAAATAATCTAGAAAAATTAAGCCACAGGAGAAATATGTATAAATTACACACCAAAATGTCGAAATTTACCTTCAAACCTGCACAACTAACAATCCGGTCCACAGTAACAACATTTGTATGTCGGGCGACCTGCAATAAATAAGATGTCCTCTTAAGATTCCAAATAATAATAAGATGTTTCAAGATTTGAAGAGACAAATCAATAGACTTAAATGTCCTCTTATTATACTACTGCTAATAAGTTCTCAACTGGTTTGCTCATCATGTGAGTAATTTTTGAACTATGCTCGAATACCTTATACACTTTGATATCATATAATTTTTGAGATATTAACATAAACACACCAATGGACCTAGAGACAAAAAATGGTGAAGAATAGCCCAACAGCTTAATGCACAGCCTTGAGCATGACAATAACGAAACAATAACATGAGTATGAAATTTCTAAAATGTTAACCAAAAATATACAGAGGACTCCAGAATTTGGGGTTTTTTTTTTATGGATAAAAAACAACACAAAATCTGAGTCATAAACTGATCCTAACGACGGTAAAAATTAGAGCTGCACACATAAGAATCAGATGGGTACACATATCTTAAGAACAATAATAAGTATTAGGCGGAGCAACAAGAGACAATCCACCTCGGCAAATTCTCCGACACATTTCGAATTTTTGATAAAAAAATGTTGCTTTATCTGAACCATTCTTACCTCGCAAGCAACACAGCTGACTTACTGTTCCAATATGAAAAAAAAATAAAAAATAAAAATAAAAAAATTAAAGTGAAGTGCAATATGGTAACATTCAGATCAAACTTAGTGGTCCAATTTCAAGTTGCTTTCTTTTTTCTTTCGTTATAAACGACGTTAGAAGAATCAAATATTATAGGTGGAGAAACAAACCCTACGTGTTGGAGGCATTGTCCACTTCCTCCAGTGGCGGAGCCTCCGAGGTGACGTGGTAGGGTTTCCTAAGAAGAAATCAATTTTTACCCTGTTAAGAAAACTTGTTCAGCTATACAAACAGATAAAAAAATTAAATTGAAGAGAAAATCCACAAGCACCTAATCTCTGATGCAGCCCCGTCAATTTGAGTCGCGGGCTGCCGCGCCGGGTAGTCGCGCTGCCGCCATCCGTCCAAAAGCTACCGGTTGCTGCTGGTCACAGGCACTGTTTGTCGACCTTCTTCTCCACGGGTGGGAACTCGTCTATCTCTGACGGATAATTTCTCGCCGACCTTCCTCTGAAGGGGAATCCCTATCTTGATTTCTTCTTCCACGTCATCCCCGACACGCTATCGGAGACCCTGACCGAGCGCCTGAAGTTTGCATGGGAGCATGACCCGCTGAAGTCCCTGAAGCTCGTCTACAACCTCCGTGTGGTGTGGAGCACCGGGAAATCAGATAGGGAAGACGGCGACACGGCGGCGCTCTGGCTACACGCGAACACCCCAAAACCTTAGCCCGCATAATGAAAAACTGGGCCTTTTAATTGGAAAAACACAGCCCAACATTACTCAAAGTTTTTGGGCCATAGGGTACAATGGAAATAAGAAAATAGGAAACGCCACGTGTCAGCAAAAGAAACCCCCAAACTACCGCTTATTAATATAGAGAGGGATTTATAATGAGAATTTTTATAATCTTTAATAATTCAATTTTTTTGGACATTGATTTTAAACTTTATTTAATGCTTAATATCAATTGATCTCATCCATGCATGTGCACGAGTAATAATGTGGACCAAACGAGGACACCTCTTAAAATGAGACTCAATCATAGTCATTGATTTTGTATTGATCACTGACTCATATTAAGTAATTGAAAAATACATCAATTAACTAATAAATGTAATTGTTAATATATTTAAAATAAATATATAATAATTAATTTTTTAATGTCGTTGACCAGCCGGTCACGGCCGTTGACTGACGATCCTTTTTTTACGGCGATTCCGGCGACCTCGTTTTCCACCGACGTCCAGTCTGGCGACCTTATACCGGAGCCTCCAGTCCAGCGACATCATCCCGACCTCAGCCCAGTCTCCGTCCTTGGCAGCACGTCCCCCAGTCCAGCAATTTCAACCCGCGGCCCACAGTCCGACGAAGAAGTCCCAGCGTCCCTGTTTTCTGACGGACAGCTCTAGCCCCACCCCAGTTCCAGTGCGTCATTGTTGTCGGTGCCACATCTCATCTCAGATCTAGCACCGCCAGCACGTTCGGTTGACGCCAGTGACCAGTCATGGCAATCTACTCCTCAACCCACCAAATTTACTAATAATTTAAAAATAAATCTTTCGTCGGAGTTAATTGCCGCCAACCGGCGAGCGAAGATGATGCGACGTGATCAATGGTGGATCTACATAGAGACCAGCCTAGGCTGGATTTTTGGTGCTAATACACAATTTATATAGTTAAAATTAAAATTTTATATTTAATATTTGTAAAAATATTAAATACATTTATTTATTTTAAAATTATAAATAATTCTTACAAAATAACATTATTTTTCTATTTAAAATGATACACCTCATCTGTCATATTCGACAATCTTATATTACATTAGGCTCGACAGATATATTTATTGTTTTTCAATTATAATTGATGGATATTTATGTTTTTATTAAGAGAGATCAAATAGATATAATTATTTTAATTTATATATACGATATAAATGTTAAATTATAGATCGTCAAAATATGACTATTTCATTTATCATATATAAAAAACAATAACAAATATAAATGTTATTAAATTTTAAAATATATTTGCAATTTAAGTTAGCCAAGTGTTCAAATTTGAAAGTTCTAGATAGAGGTTCATATTTATATGGACTATTTTGAATCCTTAGACACTAACAAATAGAATTACAAAGTGTTGATAGTTGACAATGAAAAACTCTAGTAATAACATAATTCACAGGAACACTTTATAAAATAACAGAAATACAAATGATGATATTTAGACTTTTCTTACATTAATAAATTATATTTCAAAATGACTTGCTTATAACTTATTACAAAAAATGAAGGAAAATTGATTATAAAATATTTTTGGTATATTTTTTAACAATAATAAAAATGTGAAATCAAATAACCAGACTTTATTCTCTATTTCATTTTTGAGTGCAAAGTCAATTTGAAAAGGGAACACCTCAAGACCCGATTGTTTAAATGATTTATTTAAATGTTAATATAAGTATTTTGTGCAATATGGTTAAAAAAATCAACTATTTTTTGTCCAGGCTAATGGAAATTTCTGGATCCGCCACTGCACGTGATAGAGCTTCGTCCACAACAGCCGGCCAGCCGGCGGAATGCTGGTGAGGAAGCGCGGTGAGGCCTCCACGATTAATGCGCTACCAGCCAATCTCTGCCTCTGCGTCTCTACGGCTTCGTACGATACCAGATCTCGGCGAGCTCGCTTTCGATTTTGAGAGGAAGAAGAAGAAAAAATAAATAAATAAATAAAAGAACGAGAAAGAGCTCTGCAGTTTTTGGTTTGTAATTTTGAGAAGGGGAAGAAGAAAAAAAGGAGGAGAAACAGAGAGGAGATGGGGATCAGTGACGGATGCGGTGAGTACTTGGGGATAAGAAAATAACAATAATAATTATTAGTATAAAATGTATATTTAATTGTTGTACATTAAGTTCATGGAAGATGCACAATTCGTTCCAAGAATTCTATGGTGCCCGCCCCATAAAGCATGTCATAAATCTGAGGTGACGTCCAAATGTGATGTCCAGCAACCAATTATGAAAGAAAAAGGCATAAAGAAAAAGGTAGGAAATAAATACGGGATTTCTTCAATGAATTTGAAATTACAAAATTTACAAAAAAAAAAAATAATAATAATAAAATAAAATAAAATAGGAAGTGTCGAAATAGAAGAAATTTGGTACAAAAATGATGAAAGGTCTGTCATCCAATTGTTTTTTTAAAAAAAAAAAATAAATCTAAAAGAAAAGATGGAAAAAAATATAATAGATATGCTAAAAACACTAAAAATAGATATACTTAATAATAATTAAAAAAAACTCAAAGCACAAAAGTGTAAAAGAACAAGACACAGTTAATAGATAATAAAAATAAATAAAAAAAAGTAATATAAATTATGGTGATTTCTTGGTTATTGACAAGAGAGGCTTTCATCTTTATATTATTGTGCTAGCTTGTGATTTTTATGAAAGTAAAACAACTTAATCTTCTTCAGATTGTTCAGAATTCAGATTGATGTTTTTAGACNTTTGTCTTTCTCTATTTCTTTTGCAATGTTTGCCACGTAAATCTTACAGATAGGATGCTAAGGATGCCACACCAGAGTTATGTTATGCCTTATGGTGCCTCATTGGGCACCATAGAATTTCTGCATTTCGTTCACACATATTGTATTTTTCGTTCATCATAGTGCATAGTTGATATTATTTTTTCATATTTATTTTATAATTAATTTGATATAATATTTTATTATTTTTATTATATACATGATGCATATTTTATATTTAGTTCATTCATGATGCATATTTAGTTGATAACAAGTGCATATGTAGTTCATTTATAGTGCATAATTGTTATATATAATTTAATATATACATGATGCATATTTGTTCATTCATAATGCATATTTAGTTAATTCGAAATGCATTGTAGAATTGGTTTGTATAAACCCTTCTTGGATCAAACCACAACGGGGCCGATCATTGCGGGTATAATGGTAGATGCGCGGGACTAGTCTCAGTTTCGGGAATATTTTGAATACTTCTGAAAAAGTCTTTCAATCAATTCACCCGCCATTACTTCATCAAGACTGTCATTTTTTATTCTTGCTCTTTCGAAATGATTCTCAAAATGAAAAAACCAGGTTTGGGCAAAAAAATGAAGTTCGCACTCGGTCAAGAACGGAAACAGAATACCGCATCTTCTTTCTTTTTTGATTACCTCTTCTTATATTTTAATTAAATATATACATGATGCATATTTATTTCATTCATGATTCATATTTAGTCGATAACAAGTACACATTTAGTTCATTCATGATGCATATTTAGTTACGAAATGCATATTTAGTTCATCCATAGTGCATATTTGTTATATTTAAATTAAATTAATAATAATGCATATTTAGTTAATTCATCATGCATATTTAGTTCATACGAAAAGAACATGTAGTTCATCCATAGTGCATATTTAGTACATTCATAATGCATATTTGTTATATTTAAAATAAATATACATATGCATATTTAGTCGCCTTCCTCGGTGTCGGATAGTCTCGGCTAGGGGTCGTCGATGACCGTCCTGGCCTCCCTTGACATCGCGCGCTTCTGATTCTCGGTGGATGGGCCAGGATTGGGGCTCTAGCTCTCGGTTGCAGACAGGGATTCAAGCGGTTGCGCCGTTCCCGATCGGTGCTTGGTGGTGGAGTTCCTCCATTGCCGGCGATTCTCTAATTGGTGATGGTAAGTCCACTGTCTCTCCCTTGTCTGTGATTGTCGGTATGTCTTTTTTCCCGCGGAGCTCCGTCTTTTCAAGTGGGTTGGAGCCTCTGGTCGGGGTGTCTGTGGAGATGTAGGGCGGTGCGCGGGTCTATGGGTGGACGGGACTCCGGTGGCTGCGGCGTATTGGTTGCGGTGGTCGGGGTGATGGCCATTTCTCTCGCACAATCCCCCGTTTGACTAGTTGTGTTAGGCGGCGGGGGAGATTTTATCGGCCTCATCTAGTGGTGTTAGAAGAGTTCGGGTGGAATCGGTGTGGGGTGGACTTGGCTCTCTCGGTTATTGATGGGTCGATTCGGGGACTGGTACGGGGTTAGGTTTCTTCTACTGTATAGGCTTGATTGCAGTTTCGGTAGCAAACTCTTTGGCCTGGATTTGTCTTGTGTCGATCGTTCACTGTTGGTTCAGGATAGCTCGTTAGGGCTAATAGTTTATTTTAGATTATTTGTGTTCTTGTTTAGTGTTTTTCTTTTTAGTGTTGTCAGTGTCTTGTGTTTTTGGTTTTGGCCGTTGGCCCCTGTGAGCCCGAGTGTCAAACTTATTATCCTGTTGGGACACTTGGGTATTATAAAAATAAATAAAATAAATATAATAATATTATAAGATAATAAAGTTAAAAATTGTAAAGTAAAATAAAATAATAAATCAAATAAATAATTATGATAAATTAAAGTAAATAAAAATCTTAATCAATAATAATATAAAATGAACAATGCAATAAAATAATATGGAATAATATAAATTAAAATAAATAATAAAATAAAAATAATCTAAATATAAATACAATAAATATTATTACTTTGACTTAAATTTTTAAATTTATTTATCATGTTTGTATTTATTATAATAAGTTATTTTTATAATTTTATTTCGCCTAATTTATATAATTTGGTTCACTATATTGTAATTTATCATATTATTATTTAAATAATTTAATTTAATATAATTTACATTATCTTTTAAATTAAATTTCATTTATCCATATCTAATGTCAATGTATATTAAACTTTACTACATTAACACTCAAGCATGAATGGTGTAGTTGTAGCTTGCGTGCCATGCTCTTATGTGGTCTCAGGTTCGAACCCTAGAGGCACCATTTTTTTTTAAATTCAATTTCTCGCGATATACCCAATATATCGTGATAAATTCAATTTGTCGCAAATATATATATATATATATATATATATATATATATATATATATAAAATATTCGAAGGGTATAACGGAATTTTTATAAAAAAAATTAACACCGTTAACAGGACATTGAAAAAAGGGAACGTGTGCATCGGTTACTTAAAAACAAGGGGGTCTGGTGCATTTTTAAAACACAGTGAGGAAATGCGCACATTTCGTTAAACACAGGGGAGTTTGGTGCAATTTACCCTTTTTTTTGCTTAATTGAAAATTAGTAATAATAGTGAAATAGACTTCACTCGGTCCTAGTTTGGACTGTTATAATGATATAACAACTTCTTCGACCTCCTCAGCTTCTTTCTCGACCTTGAACGGCTCCGCACCTATAAGAACTCGACACTGGAAATGGGGTTTTGCGGTGAAAAACCTCCGATGCTTAAGTCAATAAAGATACGAGGTGATGAACAATATTTTAAATATAAGAGTGTAGAGAATGTAATTCTAAAACTGACTCATTGATTCACTTTATATAGGGATGTGATGTCTTGTTCCCCAAGCTTGACAGGGGCGTTGACCCGGCTGCCCCTGCTGCCCGTTCGTACGACCTGTTGTGCCTGTGGTATCTCAGGTTGTCAGGTGTCAGAGATGCAGACGACTCAATCTTCTCCCTACATGTGGTCCAATCCTCTCACAGCGAGGTTTTTCAGATAGATGCTCTTTTGTCCTTCTTTCCTGGTCGAAACCTCGTCACCAGGTCGAAGCCTCTTTATCAGGTCGAAGCCCCTCGTCTGGTAGAACCTGTTCCTCTTCAGCTCCCCTATTGCTCAAGTAACGTAAGGTCAATTCGACCTCTTAGTCATCTACGCTTAGGTCGAATAAGGCTTTCGCTGTTAACCCGGTCTGATAGCATGGTTTCGTTTGTAGGTTCAGACCAATGTTATATCCCATATCAAGTAAATTTTGTAACTTTAACATAACATACACTACAATCTCTTTAAATTGTCATTTTATAATATTTATCACAATTCTTTAACTTTACCATCATTTATTTAGGAATTGAAATAATACATTGTAATGAAGTATGAGTAAGGGAAGAGAGAGAAAAGCATTTTTGTGACTATTATTTATTGATAATATTTGAATGTGTTATTTTTTTATGTTCCTTAATTCAAACAGGATCTGGAACTCCAAATTGACAACAGTTATATAATGGGTTAAATAAGCATATAAATTATGCATTACAATATTATAGGTCAAAGAAAAAAAATTAATATTAATATTCAAAATTATCTTTATACTAGTATTCGATCATGTGCATTTGCACAGATATAAAACACGTTTTTGTTTGTATTACTTTTTCTTAAGTTATTTTTATCATTCAAAATTAATTGAAATTTAAATTTTATTTTAACCATGCAAGGTTTACAGTAGTAATATGAATAAAATAATTTATATATTTGTGGCATATATTAAGAAAATTAACATAAATAAAAAAAATATTGGTGTTTCTGATTTTTAGAAAAAAAAATATGTGCCAATCATATTTTTCTTCCAACAATGCAACCAAATATAGCGGTTACAACCCTTAATGTGTCAATTAACTTTAAGTTCCAACATTAGCCGTTACATATTTGAATATTTTGCTACCAAATTTAGAATTTATTTAGTAACTGATCCAAAAAATAAATAATAAAAATATATATATCTATTACTATATAATACGGAGAAGAAAATTATTTGAACAATTCGAAAATAATCATTTCGTTTTCCCGCTTCTTCAATTCGTAAAATTTTTTTTTTGAATTTTTTCAGCCCATGCAATTAGGTAACCAATCAAATCGAATCTTTTAGCATTCAATTTGGTAAGGTGTTCCGATTTTAGCATTCAAATCCGATTTCACTTCCTTTTTTATGCCAATCAATCCGATTTTTTTGGTTGTTTCAAAATTTGTTTGGATTTATATTTTTATTTTATTAATATATTTGAAAGAGAATCAATAAATGTTTATCATAACTTTTATTTTAAAAATAAATTTGAATAAGCATACCTTTTACTTTATATGAAATTCAAAATTACATATTTTAATATATTAATAAACGTTTATTATTTATTTTTTCCTTATGTGATATAATAGAATTTCGGTATTAAATTTGTAAATTCAAACATTTAAAGGAAAAGATTCCAAACAATTTTTTTGGGTAAATTTCATTTTATCTTGGTTTTCATTATCACATTTCTAACAAACTAATTAGTATTATATTTTTTTATCTACATTATCTAACCGATTTTTTATGATACAATTAATATAATATCTTAACAAATTAATCATTTGTCTAACCGGATTTATCTCTCTAACAAACTTGTCAATTTTTTTAAAATTAAAATGGTATGATTATTCTTATGGAGATACTTATCAATATATTAAATATTTAGAAACATTTTTTAAAAAATGAGTTATCCCTCCTTTTACTTTATTTGAAATTCTGACTTATATTTTTAAATATATTATTATTTATTTTTTTACATGTAAATATTTATTATTTATTATCTAAGTGATAAATATTATTGATTTATCTCTTTAATAAATATTTATTATTTATTTTTTTCCTTACGTGATATAATGTAAATTTGGTTACTAGATTTTTAAATTCAAACATTTAGGAAAAAACCACGAACAAATTTTTTGGTTACATTTCATTTTATTTAACTTTCATATAATCACAATCCTAACAAACTAATTAGTATAATATTTTTTTACCCATTTTTATATAATCGGATTTCTTAAAATATAATTAATATAACATTTTAACTATTTAATCATTTGTATAACTTGATTTAACTCATTATCAAACTTGCCAAATTTTTTTTTGAAATTAAAAAAAAATTTGGAAGATTTTTATTTGTAAAATAATAAAAAATAGCTTTACTTTAAAGTCTGGATTATTTTCATTATTTTTTGTACGTTAACAATCATATATTTTGGATTATTGATTTAAAAAAATAAATCAAAACCGCAAGGTTTAATAATATTTCTTAAATAAAAAATATTGTATAAAGAAAAGTATTTAATATTATATATTTTTCATTGATTGTATTTATTTTATTTTCATAATAGACGAGATGTGAAAAATATAAATAATTATATTTCAAATAAAGTCTAAAAAATGTTTAAAATATGAACTCTTCTGTGCATCGCACGGGATATACACTAATTAAGGTGTAACGTGTTTAGCAGATTGGTGAGTAATCAATTAAAAAAAATGTAACTCCTTTTGGAGGGAAATGAAAATAGGTTTTATCAAATATTTTATTAAATGCAACTAATAATTATATATATATATATATATATATATATATATATTATTCAATATTCTTTCACTACTTTAATTTATATGGTTTATTATACATCGCAAGAGATCCACACTATTATGAAGATAAACTTACATGAATAATTCCATTTAAAAATTATATTAAATAAATATAAAATAATTGAAGTGATAGAAATTTGGAAAATTGCAAAGAGTACAAAAGAAGAAAAACAATTCATCCAGATAATTTGTATTTATGGCTAATTCCATGTTTATTTGGTTGGCATAATAGAAGTTTTATTTTTGTTCGAGTCTAGTTCCAAAAAATGATGATGACACATAAAATTTCGAAACATGCGAGTCTACCACTATGTTCGACCCCGAAAACTATATTAAAGAAGAGGATATAAGTGTTTACAACTCAAAATATATATATACTAGTCGGCCGGATGGCTGTGCACGCACAGCCGGCTCTAGTCTAGTCTATAATTATAACCAATATTTGTCAATATTTAAAAATACACATACCCATTTGTTTTGGCAAGTTTAAATGTAAGAAAAAATTCACACAGTCGGCTCAAGATTTAATAATTGCATTTAATAACTGCATATTATCGAGATTTTTCTAAATATCTTTTGCTCTTTTGTGATTGTAAAAACAGTCATGTCCATAATAAATAATAAATTGCGTCAAATTTTACTCATGAAATTTTCTCCATTTATGTGGGATAAGATATATTGTTGAATAAACACATTCTATCAAATTTCAAGTGGAAAAACATAAATTTCAGGAAATACATTCCATTCTCATTTATGTGGTTCAAAGAAGTCCACTCATATGAATTTTTGTTTTCCAAAAAAGTACACAGTTCTCTAGTGCCTATGAAACAATAATTTGACAAATTGCGGCGTTCATTAACGTGCAGGAAAATTACTGAACATTAATCAACCATAATGTTGTCACCAAAATGACATGAGAATATATCCAACAGTAATACACAATGCAAAATTAAATTGTTCAAATCACCTTAAATCTTCAAACTGCATTAGAAAGCAATATGAAAGAAATCCTACATCATAACCTTGAAAACAAACGCTTCATTTTGTGTGAATAGGCCGATGAGCATGAACATGCATAAAGACGCCTCCACAAGAAATATTGCTTGCATGTACAATATTAACCTACTCGTCATAAAATGATAAGAGGAATAGAAAACCAGTAATCTGAAATTTAAAACATGGTTAATGAAAAAATTTCCAAAGATGCACAACGCTGGTAGCCCTAGAGCATTTATATATTGCAGTTAAGGGGCGCTTGAGTAACCGATGAAACTGCAGATGATGCAACCACTCATATTATTAGATTGATAATTGTATAGAATCTGTAGAAGGAAGATGAACAAAAAGAGAGAAAGAAAAGTAGACTGCCCTCGCTAAATTGAAGGAACAGAAAAGTTAATACAATGTGTGGCTTTTCCCTTTTTATATCTAGGGTTTCCACAATGGTAAAATAGTAAATATACAAATGCCTATAGTTGCTTGATGCAACTTTAACACAAATTCTAATAATACAAATGCCTATAGTTGTATTACACAACTTTAACACATAATCTAAAAATAAAACAATAACTACAAATCATTATTGTTATTACCCCCCGCAAGCTTAACATGTATATTATGCATGTTAAGCTTGGATACAAGGTATAGAAAGGCTGGGCCTGGCAAAGCCTTGGTAAGGATATCGGCTGTTTGCTCTTTTGTATCCACATGATGAGCTTGACCAATCCTTGTGCCACCTTCTCTCGGACTAAATGACAATCAATTTCTATATGTTTTGTACGCTCATGGAAAACAGGGTTAGTAGCAATAGCAATGGCAGATTTATTATCACAGAATAAAGAAACAGGAGCATTATGGTGAATTCTGAGATCAGCAAGAATGTACATAAGCCATTGAATTTCACATGCTGTAGAAGCTAAAGCCCTATATTCTGATTCAGCTAAAGACTTACTAACAGTGGCCTGTTTCTTAGATTTCCAAGAAATTAATGACTGGCCTAAAAAAAATTGAAAATCCAGTAATACTTTTTCTGGTATTAACACAAGAAGCCCAGTCACTATCAGAAAAAGCAGTTAATTGAAGAGTAGAGTTGCTGGAAAATAGAATACCTTTACCTACTGTACCTTTCAAATACCTCAACACTCTGTATGCAGCATTAAGGTGTTGAACTGTTGGTTTAGACAGGAATTGGCTGAGAGTTTGAATACTGAAAGCAATATCAGGTCTTGATATTGTTAAATACAACAACCTGCCAATGAGCTTTCTGTATGCAGTAGGTTCAGTGAGTTCATCATTTTCAGTACAAGCTGTCAACTTAACAGTAGGATCCATGGGGGTGACTGCAGGTTTGCAGCCTAAAAAACCTGTGTCAGTGAGAATATCTAGGGCATATTTTCTCTGACACATGTTTATTCCCTGGTTAGAGTGGGCAAACTCTAAACCAAGGATATATTTCAAAACACCCAAGTCTTTAATAGTAAAGCATTTATCAAGATGGTTTTTGATATTTGAAATTTGAGATAGGCTAAAGCCTGTGACTATAATGTCATCAACATATACTAACAATGTTGTAAATGATGAATCTGTATGCATGGTAAAGAGAGAGCTGTCAGAAACTGACTGAACAAAACCATAAGTGAGAAGACAGTGAGTGAGTTTAGAAAACCATTGCCTAGAGGCTTGCTTAAGACCATAGAGGCTTTTAATTAATTTACACACTCTGTTGTCATTTTTATCACAGTAGCCTGGTGGAGGTTTCATATAGACTTCTTCTTCTAGTTCATCATGTAAGAAAGCATTGTTAACATCAAGTTGATGAATATGCCACTTTTTGATAGAAGCTATAGCAACCAGTAATCTTACTGTGGTAATTTTGGCAACAGGTGAAAAGGTTTCAAAATAATCTATACCTTCTTCTAGGGTGTAACCCTTAGCAATTAGTCTTGCTTTATATCTTTCCACACTACCATCAGATTTGTATTTTATTTTGAAAACCCATTTGCATCCTATACAATGCTTATCTTTTGGTAATGTGGTTAGTTCCCAAGTTTTGGTTTTTTCTAAAGCCTCTAGTTCTTTCCTCATAGCTGTTTGCCACTGAGGATCTTTAGCAACTTCTTTATAGCTTTTAGGTTCAGTAAGTAAAGAAATAGATGCAGTAAAACAAGAATGCAATGCAGTTAATGAATCAGTAGACAAGTAGTTTGAAATGGGATAGGGAGATGTCCCAGAAGTGCATTGAGAGACAATAACAGAATTGGATTTCAATGAAGGTATTGAGTGTTTGTATATATCAAGGTAAGCCCGACCTGGTTGATCTTCTGAGAGAAGAAGTAGGAATGGCTAGGTGTGGTGAATGAATATCTGGAATTTGTGAAGTAGTTGCTGTTGTAGGTGGAGAAGGAGGATAGTTTTGTATATTGGTTGTGGATGATGTAGTATGATCTGGAATGGCTGGAATGGTTGTAGTTATGGTAGTCTCTGAGGTAGGTTTATCTTCATAAGAAAATGGTTGAGGCAATGGGAAAAGATTGTTAGCAGAAGGTGTTGAGGCTGTGGCTTTAAATGGAAATACACTCTCATAGAATTGCACATTTCTGAATATTAATGTCTTCTTGGTATCAAGGTTGTAAAGTTTGTATCCTTTACAACCTATGGGATAACCAAAAATTATGCATTTAGATGCTCTGGAGTCAAATTTATGTTTATTTGCAGTTATAGTTGATGCATAACATAAACTACCTATGACTCTGAGGTGATCATAGGTAGGTTTTTTGTTTGTCAAAACCTCAAAAGGTGATTTATTTTGAAGAACATGGTACTCTATTTATAATATGAGCAGTAGCTGAAATGCAATCAACCCAGAAAATCAGTGGTAAATGTGCACGAAACATAAGTGCCCTTGCTACTTGTAATAAATGCTGATGTTTTCTTTCCACCCTTCCATTTTGTTGGGGTGTCTCAACACAACTAGTTTGATGAATAATGCCATTGGACTGATAAAAATCTTTTAAGAAAAACTCAGTACCATTGTCAGTCCTAATGGTTTTTATTTGTTTTTTAAATTGATTTTGAACCAGATTGTAGAAGTGAAGTAAACTGGTTCTAGTTTCAGATTTAGCTTTAAGAGGATAAATCCATGTTGTTCTACTGAAATCATCCACAATAGTTAAGAAAAATCTATAACCTTCATGAGAAATGACAGAGAATGGACCCCAAACATCACAGTGTATGAGTTCAAAAATACATGAAGATTTAGATTCACTAACTGTAAATGGTAATCTCTTCTGTCTGGAAAAATTGCATACATCACAGGGTAAAGATTTCATAGAAGAACAAGAAGAATCAACAATAGGTAAGTACATCAGCTTATTATATGACAGATGACCTAATCTGTGATGCCACAAGGTATTATTCATAGAACCATGCTTTACAGGTAAATGAAAGTTTACAGGTAAATTCTCAGATATATTGTATGAAGTATCAGCATGAGCAGAAGAGCATGAGTTAGCAGAAGAATCAGGTAAAGATAGATGGTAGAGGCCATCTTTTAGGTCAGCAGAACCATTCTGATTGAGTGTTGTCAGATCCTGTAAGATGCAATGTGATGACAAGAACTGAAGCACACAATTTGTTGTAGATACTAGTTTTGAAACAGATAGCAAATTAAATGTGAAATTGGGAACAAGTAAGGCATCATGGAGAATAAGATGAGCAGATAATCTGACTTGTCCTATAGCACATGCTTCAGTAATATTTCCATTTGGCAAATTGATTTTCACATTGTTCACAGGTTTAAGACTGAAAAACAAACTAGGATCACAAACCATATGATCTGTAGCACATGTGTCTATAATCCAAGTATTTTTAGAGAAATGTCTAGATACAGAACAAGAAAATGGAGTAGATGTACCTGAAGCATTGTGAACAGCAGTTGCTACCATTGGTTCTGTGACAGCTTTGACCTCTTGATTCTTTTTAAATGCTAAAAACTCAAGAAATAGTTCATTAGTCATGGAAGATGCATCATGTGTTGGGGTATTGGGTTCAGGAGCAGTGGTTGAGTGAGTAAGGTTTGCAGAGTGTTTGGGATGAAGTCTGGGGCCCTTTGGACCAGTCCAGTTAGCAGGGTAGCCATATACTTGGTAGCATTTATCAGAAGGATGTGGATAGCCACAATGAGAACATTTAGGTCTTGGTTTCTTATCTTTGGGATATGGCTGTTTTTGTGTGGAAAACTGTGGAGTATGGCTTTTAGCAAGCATTGCCATGGGTTCAGAGGTAAGGCTATTGTTATGTAAGGCTCTTTGAGATTCCTCTTGAAGGAGTAGAAAGTATATTTTTGTGAGGTTAGGTAATGGTTAGGTTAATAGGAAATGACTGCGGAGTGATGCATAAGAGTCATTCAAACCAATTAAGAATTTCATCACACAATCATGCTGTTGAGACTCAGCCATCAGATCAAAAATTTTACAAGTACAAGTAGATAGAGCCCCACAATAACACCTAATAATAGGCCTGTAAGTCACATACTCATCCCAAAGGGAAATTTACATACTTAGACCCCATATAGGAGTTATTTTCACATATACGATCCGTTAAAATATTTATCAAGAAGGGATTTGATAGAGAATTTATTTTCACAATTACGATATGTGCTTCTCTTTCCAAGAAATCCATTTCTCTCTCCAAAATAAATCTCATGCCATTAATTGCCCGAAAATGACGCAATGAAAACCGAAATTCAAGAAAAAAAATCGCACTCAATATAATAGCAACAAATTTGGGATGCACGAATTCAAAAATTCAAATAGATTTACAGTACATCAGCGTCTTGCAATTGGAAAAAAAAAAATCATCAATCTAGCTTAGAAAAAAAAAACACAGTCATGATTAGATATACTGTCTATATACAATAAGAGAAAATTATGCCAGGGCCGAACTAATTCAAAAGTATTTGCATATCTACCATGATTTATTTTTATTAGCAGATATGGAGGATATGCACAAAATATTTGCTTATATACGTGATTTTTCAATATTTAATTATTTGGTAACTGTCATTTTTATTAAACGTGGGATATCTTTCACGAATTCTTACCTCTTTTTTCAGTTATCTCTCTCCAAGCTCTCTTTCCTTCATCGTTCAATTATCTTCTCTCTCTGGCAAAAACTGACCATCCCGTCATCGTCAGAAGCAATCATAGACGAGATCAAGTTCGTGGATCCGCAACATTAAACCTAAGATAGACTGCAAACTTGTCGAGAGAAATCTTCAATTTCAATCTAAATCCAATCATATTGGCTCGAAGAAATTACGTAGTAGAAGCGGAGAAGAAATTATCGGTGCAAATATCTCAAACGAGGTCGATGAACAACACCTGCAAAAGAAGCGAACACGCGTAATATAAAGTCTGCCACTTTCGCCCAAGTGCATGAACGGCGTTGGGCTTTTTGCTTCACAATTTTTCTGAACTTCAGAGGGTTTGGTTTCATCTGTTCGATAAAATATTTCTTTTTTTATTGTTGATTGATGAATAATAAAAAACAACTCTATGAGCATAACTATTTTCTTTTCCAGTTTTTATTCTTTGATTTGGAGGGTTCCAGATTTGGTTTAGCATTATTTTTACTGATTGAGTTCCATTTCTTATGAAGATTTTTCCATAGTTGCAAAATATCATACTGGATTTGGAGGATTCCCATGTTTTTTCATTTTTAAAAAAAAAAATTTAAGTTTTTTTTTTTTTTTGTTTTGTACAGACTATAAAGTTTCGGCCAAAAAGTTTCTATTAGCGCCACCGCGCTAGCGCCATTTCGGCCACTAGAAAGAGAGCCGCTACCGCTTCGTCACAGGCTGAGGTCGAATACGAGTCTTTGATGCTTCCTGGCAACCCAAATACAGTCTTTACTAGCTATATATGGCGGGTAACAACGGCGGATCAAAGATTACAATTGCGTAGAGGCCTTGGGACAACTCTAGTTTTTTGAGAATATTTTTCGTTTGATTTAGTGGAGTAATATGTTGTTATCTCAATATTAACTTGTTGTAAGAATGCGTAGGTTCTGTTGAACAAAAGTAGGTTATATATGTTATGTATATGTAATGAATATGTGAGCAACTGTCTTGACTGTAACAAAAGAAAGTTATATATGAATATGTAATGAATATGTTCTGTATATGTTCTTGACTGGAACAACTGTATTACCTCAGTAACTGATATGTTATATTCTGTCTGGTGTAATTCAACACATGTCTAATCAAATAAAAACAAATTTACTTCTTATATGTTAAGTATATTGTATGTATATAACTGAATTGAATCTAATAATTTGCACACCGTACAATACATATTATTTTTAGTATATCTTTTTGCACACCGTACAATACGATATATTCAATATATCTTTTGTATATAATCTGTTTTTGTTCTCGTTTTATCCGGTGCAACAGATCAGGACACACATATATATAAAATATATTTTAATTATACATTTGAGTTTCAATTGTTTCTCAATATCGATTACAGAACCCACATATATATAAAATATACATAAGATATACACTCGAGATTCTCCAAGATTAGTGATTTTCTGATCGTGTATATTGCGTATATTTTCGATGGGTGTTTATATCATCAACGGTAATGATGTATATTCTGTATTTTTAGTACTGTATTTTTAGTACTGTGTATATGATGTATATTTCTTATCGTTTATTTTCTTTATATTGAGAGAGAGAGAGAGAGAGAGAGAGAGAAAGGACATTTGAGTTTCAAATTATAATTCTTTTCATTTTGATAAGAACATATTTCTATTAAGTAGGTTATGTTCTTTTACCTTTTTTTTTCCCATTGAAATCTCATAGATGCGTGATTTTAGGAAGGACAGTTATTTTGATAACGTAAGTTTTTAATTGAGATCAAATAAAGTCAATTCAGTTTGGTATGCCTGCTAATAACCTATAGCATCTCGTATATTTGCAATATATTTATATTCTTGTGGTATTTAAAAAAATTCCCCATACAATAAGGGCTCGTTTACTTTGAAGGATTAGATTGATAAGATGAATTGTCCCTCAATATCCCTTGTTTACATTAATTGATTGGGACAGGATTATATGAGTTGGAATCACATGTGGCGGCGGGGCCCACGTTGAAATAATGTGTTGGCCGATTATTTTCATCCCACCAAGAAGAGGTGATTAATTAATCATGCACTGTTCAAGACTTTTTTGTCCTCAAAACTGGATGCAAATGGACCATTGTACCCCTCAAAGTTGATTTAATTACTAAACACACCATAGTCTTATCCCATCCCTCAAAGTAAACATGGGACTAAATGCTGACATGTAAAGGTAACCTGATTATTTAGTCTTATCCCATCCCTCAAAGTAAACGAGCCCTAAATAAACAATATGACAGATGATTAGATATACTGTATATATACAATAGATAAACAACATGACAGATTCAAACATTGACATAATTGAATCTTATATAGAGTATAGTTGTACAGAATATATACATTAGACACACAAATATGTAGACACACAAATATTATAGATCCAAACAACGATTCAAATAAATAGAGTATAGTTATGGTAAATGTATACATTAGGTAAACAAATCTGACAGATGAAGATGATGACGATTTTTTGTCCGAGTCTTTCGTCCGATTTTACAGTCAGCCACGAGCCGAGCCCAAAGATTACCGCACGCACAACACAGGCCCTCCGCCACGAGTGCCGTCCATAGTTGCCGATTCGAAGCTCGCCGTCAGCCGCTCTCCTCTAAAAGGTTGCCGGCGGTTACCCACGACATCAGTCGAGCCATCGAGCCACAACCCTCGCCAGCCTATCTTGGTCGACGCGGTCGATTTTGGGTTGAGTTGCGTGGAAGAAAAGAATTTGAGAAAAAAAAAGGGGGAAATTTTAGGGTTTTGATCTCTCTGCAAAAGAAGAACGATAAGAAAGAAAAAGGAAGGAGAGAGAGGAGGTTAGGTGTAGAAGAATTAATTAGGGCCAGAAGAACGATAAGAAAGAAAAAGGAAGGAGAGAGAGCAGGTTAGGTGGAGAAGAATTAATTAGTGGGAGTAACTAAAAATTCGTACTCAAGAAAATAAGTTACAAGATTCGTAGAATTAAAAATAATTATGAAATGAAGAGTAGGGAGGGTAAATTTCTCCATCCCAAAGACCCTTAAAAGCATTGTAGTATTGAGTGATAGTAAGAGAACCCTGGTTCATTATACTAAGGGATTTTTCCAATTGAAACACACGCGGCCCACTACTAACAACATATCGATTTTTCAATTCATCCCAAACGTCCTTAGCAGAGTTAAAAAACAACAAGGATTGACGAATATCCTTAGAAATCGAGTTCAACAACCAAGATAAGACTAAGTTGTTAGCCCTAACCCATGACACATACAGACTAGCATCAATAGTAGGAGAGGGTGATAGCAAAGTACCG
The DNA here is from genome assembly GCA_008636005.1 of Striga asiatica. Taxonomy (NCBI): domain Eukaryota; kingdom Viridiplantae; phylum Streptophyta; class Magnoliopsida; order Lamiales; family Orobanchaceae; genus Striga; species Striga asiatica. The sequence continues at coordinate 1,994,271 of BKCP01007293.1, forward strand.
TCGACAAATCCACCTTTGTTCTTCACACTAAGAGTCATTACGACAGCACGAGACCAACTGACATAATTTTCGCCGTTGAGGAGTTCAGCGACGATTAGAGCCCCTGGATTGTCGCTGGCATGTAGATAGAATGGGCTAGATGGATCGTCATTAGGGTTGGCAGTAGAACGGGTAGCCGTAGGTTTTTCAACAGTAGTCATTCCGATGCAGACGAAAAACGATGTGAACCGAAGATGTATAGATAGAAAACTAAGAGATCTGAGAGATGTAGAACGAAAGCCAAAAGATCTCAGAGATGGAGATCTGAAAAAAAATGTCAAACAGACGAAAAAAATCGGAAAAATGGCGAATAAAATCTCAGAGATGGAGATATCGATCGAAAATCTATATGCGGAAGCGAAAAAACAATAGATCTAACACGACTGATACCATATTAGATTGATAATTGTATAGAATCTGTAGAAGGAAGATGAACAAGAAGAGAGAAAGAAAAGTAGACTGCGCTCGCTAAATTGAAGGAAGAGAAAAGTTAATACAATGTGTGGCTTTTCCCTTTTTATATCTAGGGTTTCCACAATGGTAAAATAGTAAATATACAAATGCCTATAGTTGTTTGATGCAACTTTAACACAAATTCTAATAATACAAATGCCTATAGTTGTATTACACAACTTTAACACATAATCTAAAAATAAAACAATAACTACAAATCATTATTGTTATTACATATCCTACAATTGTCACCAAACAATTAACTTTTAACAACCCTTCATCGTCCAAAAGAAAGGATAAAAAGAAACATTGGTCATTCCATATACTTATTGTTTTTATAGCATGTCCTCTCATTTTTCTTTTCCTTTGAGTCGGTCATTGGCTAGTTTAGCCCCTTTGTATTCGAATGTTGTTCCCGGTTTGTTTAATATATGGCTTCTATCGTTTCGAAAAAAATAAAAATAAAAATGACCCCCATCCATGTAGTCAAATTCCAAACCGTAAGAAGCATAAACCATAACAATTATGTTTCAAAATATAAGCTTCTTTATCTAGTTAAGTAGAGAAGGAGAAATGGTATACATATTGTCAACAAACATGGATTTAAATTAAATTCTACATTGAAACAACAATAGGACATGCATACCTAAATTGGAACCGAATCTTGACAGGAGGAACACCGTACACATTTAGGTTTGTAGGTCTTTGCCTTGACTTAAAAATTATGACCACAAACATCAGAATTTGTGCTCATAACGTAATTTGTGTACTATGATAGGATTTAATTAAAATTACCAAATCAAATTCATCTTTATGTAAAATGCATTCTTACTGGAGCATAATTTTCTCCCTGGCAGCTTTTATTCCGCGTGCCTTTCAAAATCAAGATCCTGCACTGTAGCGCTGTTCTTAAGCTCAACAGCACACATTTGTCCATGGTTCTTTCCGAGCTGCCCGTTACAACACCTAGAGAAACTCACATTAGATATACATAAAACCTGGCCCGACCAAATTTACATTCTCTGTTCATACATTTATAATAGATTATAATTCTAATAGATTCTCTTTTCCTTAGAGCATGAGTTAAGCAAAGATTTGCATTAGGTCAATTGCACATAGAATAAATATCCGTACTGCATATCTCACCTTTTCAGGGCAAGTTCTTTCTTGAGTCTTTTCCTTTCATGTTCCGTTTCTTAAAACCTCTAGATAGTAAAACAAAAAAGAAAAGATAAGGAAAACGTGCCCAATTAAATCATCATCAGAACATGGATCCAGGATTCAACGAAACTCTCACATTAATAATATTTTTATTGCGGGAACACAAATTAATAAAGATGAAGACACGGGTGATTTACTAACCTTTTCTCAATTTCGATCCATCCAGATACCAAAAGATTATGAGTTAAGCGTTATTTTTCTTTTATTCTAAAAATCATTGGCAAAGAAGAAAAAATGGAGTTAATTAAGAAAACTACAAACCATAGGCAACCGTAAATAGCTAAAAAAATTAAAAATGAAATTTGGTGCCTAAGATCGAAATTTGTTTGTTATTTTGGCAGAATTGGTATCTTCTAGGACATTAGTGATAGATTTTCAATTTATTAAAAGAACTGACCAACCCAAAAATGTGAAAAACCACACAATAAAATGTAGAGAATAACACACGCACTCAAATGATCACTTATGAATTGCAGTACACATAAAAATAAAAATGAGAAAAGATGAAAATAGTAAAGAAAACGATTGATTGTCTACTGGACAAAGACTTTGAGAACACTTATTATCTTCAAGAGTAACTTATCTATATATATATATATAATAAGAATTAACATTTACCATAAATAGTAGTAAGGAAAAGTCAACCACATTTATTATATACTATTTTCAGCAACTTTTACATTTTACATTTTAATTTTAATTTATTATCAAAAAATTGGATGGTTCCTAAATTAATGGGTTTTAAATGCACGTATCATGTTTCAAAAATTATAAATCATTTAAAATCGGAGGGTTCATAAATTAATGGTTACAAACTTTTCAAAGTTGTAATCTTTATGGCATCTTTTCTTTTTGACTTTTAATAATAAAATTATTTTAAATATATATATTCTAATCCAAAAATTCAATCATATTAAATATATATATATATATATATATTGAACGCTAAAAATATTTTTTAAATTGCATACCCAATCAATTAATCTTAATTTTTTTAAAATTACTATGTTTATTTTTTATTAATAGGCATAAAATAAAAATAAATAGTTCATCTTTGGATATATAATTTATAATCTTAATATACTATCATTTGGTGTAGACATATGAATCATAAAATATTTTTATTTCATAAAATTAAATATTATATTTAAAAAAAATAAGGAAATTACTTTGGATCAATCGGGTGATTGAATTAGGGTACTGCCCACTTTGATTGAATTACTTTTAGATGATATTTAAAATAGTAAAAAAACTTGACATAACTTGGTTGGTCCGAAGTAATTAAGTTATGTATCAGTTTGACCAGACCAAATTCATTATTGAACCTAAATATAAATTTTAATATTGAAAATACTTTATTACGTGAATGTGATGTAGTCCAAACTTCAAATAATCATATTAACAATACTTTGATGACAACATGATTAATGATTTATGAATATTTATATATCATTTTATTATTATTTATGTGAACAAAATATTTATTTCATTATCATTTTTATTAATGTACGGTAAATATAAGGTTTTCAGAATCGAACCATCTTGTGGTTGTTCAGATTTAATACATAATACTTTAATATATATATATATATATATAGTACTTTTTGTAATAAATTTAAATAAAAAGTGTTACTCAAATATCTAAACAATTTATAAATTCAAATGTTTAAACTAATTGATAAACAATTTATAAATCTCTGTTTTATTTAAATATGTAATTTTATTTAAAATAATTTTTCATGTAACAAAATTTGTTTAGAAAATTGTATCGATCTTACCAGTCCAACATACTGGTGTTGGCGGATTCGATAGCAAATATTTTATTCAAGCGCACTAAATCGGTTATAAACCGGTTCTCGGTCCATCCGGTCGGACTGTGTCCAACCCGGTTTAATTTATAAATAATGGGTAAATCATGATTAATGTTATTTATTTATTTAATTTATAATACAATCAAAATATTATTTTTCCGTGCATCGCACGGGCCACGTACTAGTGTGAAGGAGAAATATATCAAAATTATATGGTTCCTATTTATCTCAATACCATCAACAGTCAGGAGCAACACAACACAACACGATGATCTTTTCAGATAACCTGGCCAATGAATATTTTCTCGCATTAGGTAAATCTGCATCAAATAATAAAAAATCATTAATTAATCAAGTTATATTTCATTTTATTTATTAAATGAAATATTCTGTGATTTTTCAGGAAGTACCTAAGCGAGACCCGGTTGAGGGCCGATGGGTGAGAAAGTGAAGGGGATATCCGTGACCCGACCCGACGCAAACAGCTCACGGGAAACCAAACTTACATCCGCCATCATCCTTGCATAAACCATTCGTAGTGTACATGCAAGGCCTCCACAAATCCCCCTCATCTGGTGCTGACCGAAATGCGACTAAGGGAAAGCGCCGACGGGGTTTAGATCATGAATTTGGATAAGAAGGCCAAAATCTGAACCTTTTGAGAAGCTTTTCTAAAATCAAAGACACTGGATAACAAAACTTCATTTGGTTAGCGCCAAGACGCAGCCAGAACGTTATAAGAAAAGGCTAGGCACACAAATACCTATGCGACGACCCCGCTTGACCTGCAGTTTCCACCCGAAGATGTTGTTGCACAAATAAGCTACATATGTAAGCAAGATACACCCTATCCTAGAAAAATCAAGCCTTTTAAATAAATAAACAATCTGAGAGATACCAACCTGCCCAACTCGTTGAACCTCCGACGACTATAATTAAGACTCAATTTTGTAGGTGCTGATATAAGGTTTTACGTGAAGCTCGTGTAACTTAGCTCTTATCCGAAATTGTATACGGTGTCTCCAGTGTAAAACCGATAAGTCCTTCCTGGATAGTTGCGGCAAGGGTCGGGTCGCATGTTCATGTCACTCATGGGCACGCCCGTGAACGATCCGGAGTACCAAGTCAGGGGTGGTCTTCCACCTGTTTATTTATTTATTTCATAGCAAGATCACTTCATATTGTCAGATTCAAGAACACAATTCCTAGTGGATGTTAAATGATTTCTTGGGATATTTAACAGAAACTAATGTCCCCAAGTTTGGAGGTAGCACGGAAATTAGGTTATTTAAAAATGTTAAATAGGTCCTTCAGCTAAACTAAATATGGTAGACGACTTAAACTGATTTATAGAACTTGTACATGTCTTCGACATATTCGATAGCATTCAGGTCATTATTCACATCCGCAGCATCTATATCTGCTTAGGTTTATTACTCAGCCCACGAGCAGAGCTTTCGAATATAGTCGAGAATAAGAAAAGGGCGAAAGAACAAGTTCCCCAAAATCTAACTGATTCGATGAACCAAATGTACTTGTACCTTATTCTTGCACTGAAAGTCGAACTCAGCGTTGGAGCTTTAATTTTCGATGATTTTTTGGCCGGATTTGACTTGTAGGGCTCTGCAACTCTTTCTACAGCGTCCGGGATTATTTCGATTATCTTCTAAGGCTTGGGCTTGGTTGAGGCTTTCGTCTAAGTGAGCATTTGAGTCTCGCAGATGATTCTCCGATCTGTAGAAAAATTCTGGAGAAGGTAGATAGAGGAAAAAATGGACAAAACAGTGAAAACAAAGATGAGTAGCAGCCATGGTTTGATGAAAAAGGATTTGAGAAGAAATCCATTTCGGATTACATTGTTAGAATATCACTTGTGATTTGTCCCACATCGTTCATATATGAAAAATAGACCCACTTTATAAGACTAATGGGCTACTCCTCCTTTCACCAATTGGTTTTGGGATGGAACCCTATTTGGGTTTCATATGGGTTTTTCCCTTCTTTCATGGTGTCCTTCATGATAGTGGGTCAGCACCCATTTTCCCCCAGTTTCTATCATACATCATTCGGATTTACCATTTGGTGCTCTTCTTGCACTTGCGGATCTCCCGGAGCGCCACCATCCTGGTATGAAAGCGGTGTGGCTTCTTCACTCCTCCGGTCGCCGGCGAAAATTTTCTGTTCTTCACTCCTCCGGTCGCCGGCGAAGATTTTCTGGACGCCTGCGAATATGTGAGTTGGAAATGAGACTAATTGCTTGGGTATGGGTTTGTGAATAGTTTCTGGACGCCTGCGAATATGTGAGTTGGAAATGAGACTAATTGCTTGGGTATGGGTTTGTGAATAGGGGGAGTGTTTGTTTACCTGCTCCTGTCATCTCCGACTTGCTGAGACTAATTGCTTGGGTATGGGTTTGTGAATATAGGAAGTGTTTGTTTACCTGCTCCTGTCATCTCCGACTTGCTTTGTGCGAGAATTCAGCGAAAAAGGACGAAAAGATTTTTCTCCATCTTTGACCGGAAAAAACAATCCAGCCTAATATATTGAAAAAAGAAAAGAAAAATAAATAAAGGCAGGGCAACAGACGTAAAAGGAGGGCAGAATCATGGGTACTTTAGTCCAAAAAAAACGCCAAGTGTCAAGCCTAGAGACCCTCACACTTTCACTTATATGTAAGAGATATATTAGTATAACACCCATACTTTCACTTATATGTAAGAGATATATTAGTATAACACCCATGTATTACATGGGGTGGGTATGCGGACAAGTCAAATCCAAGATCGTTCCGGACCGCGCCCACCCCTACCATAAATAATCAACATATTTATAGATAATCCAAACCTATCCAAGCCTAATAACGAAGCATGTAATTTTGCCACATGGGATCCCGAAGCATGCGAGCCTGCCACATAGGCTCAACACGTTCTCAATTAATATATAGGGGGGCTGCAACTTTAACCTTTTCATTTTTCAGGTTGAACATAATTTGGCTGTCCAACTTTCTATATCTATATCTATCTATATCTTTTATTCCATATCTATCTATCTATCTATATCTATCTATCTATCTATCTATATCTATACTATTATAAAAGTGCCAATGAATCTGTTAAAATATGTTATGCCTAAAATAATCTTACTTTTGTCATCTCTGTAATGGTAATTCTATAATTTAATAATACCTAAGTTAACACGTCCTCGGTTAATGCATTATATACTCATTTGTAAATTAATCTAATCCTAGGGTCATGTGAACACGTCCTCGGTTAATACATTATATACTCATTTGTAAATTAATCTAATCCTAGGGTCATGTGATTTGTGGTTTGCAATAATACAGAGTCAGTTTTCTAGAACCATTAATTTCAAAGTTATCAAAATTAAATATGGTGAACCATTAATTTCAAATAGCATCCGAACTAATTTGGCAGTTAAAGTACTGTTATAAACGATGAGTTATTTATAAAAAACTAGTACAGAGCCCGTGCGATGCACGGGGTGCACAATTTTAAGGCTATTTATCCAGACTTATAATTATATGCATGAATAAAGAAAAATGTACGGGATATATATAGTGCGTGACCCGTGCGAAGCACGGGATATATTTATTTGGAGAATATTATATTATAAGATGCAATATTCAATAAAAGTTTATAATACGCAAGAAAATTGTACAATGTTCAATAAAAGTTTTATAATATTCAAGTGGAGTCTTAAAGTCTCTTGTACAATAAGACTACTGATAAAATAATATTTTAATCAATGAGTTTCCTTTCCTTGTAGCCAAATTGTGAATGTGATTTGAGGAGTACAACAAATTGATATATAACTGACTTGCTTTTTTCTTTGTAGTTTTTTTTTTCTTTTTTTTTATAATGAATTTAAAGATATTCTAAAATATAGCAAAAATTAATTTTTTTATTACAATTAGGAATTTTACTAAATATAGACTCTCAATCTATGGTGTTAATCAACGTTTAAGTCTAAAAAATTAAGAATTTTTACCTCTTTTAATCAACGTTTAAGTCTAAAAAATTAGGAATTTTTACCTCTTTTAATCAATGTTTAAGTCTAAAAAACAATAGAGTTATTATAAGTTTTTTTCTACATCTTTTAAAACATTAAATATGAGCATGTTAGGGCTAGCTTGTAAAATAATTAATATATTATCTCACTAAAACATTTATATTAATAAAAATTTAATTTTAGCATATAAATTTATCACTTGATATAAGATAAAGTAACAGTTTTACTTATTGTTGTTTACCATATAATATTTAATTATTATTTTATTATATAATAAAAAAGGAATATTGTTAAATATTGTAGTAGAATTGTTATAAAATTATATGATTTTTTTTTTAAATAATATAAACAAATCTAAACTTAACTTTGACAAATAAAACAAATAAATACTTTAGTAAGTATTTAATGTATATACTAAATAGGAATATATTTGGTATAATCAAATACCAAATATAATCAAATAAGTCAAAATGTACATTTTTATTTGGTATTTGATTTTTTATTATTAAAATATTTATATTATACTTATCTTTTTAAATTAAAATAAATAAATAAATTAATTAAATAAATAAAATATTATAATACCAAAATAGTAATGGTATTTAATGCAATTGACTTTTCTGGATAGTAAATGTAGTAAATAGAATCTCCTTTTATATAAGCATAGATATGATACTATATTATGTTGCTCAAAATAGTAATGCATTTATTGCATTGACTTTTCAACTTACTAAATTTCGTAAATGGTACACCTTATTATATAAGTATAGATTACACATGATTCACGATTCCTAATGTTTACTGTATTTGTAATGATAAAATTGCAATAACAGCATAATAATTATAATAACATTAACTATACCAATAAAATAAAATTAACTAAAAGCAAAACTCTTTCTAAACAAAATATTTATGGTATTGATTACGATATTCTAATGGATGTTAAATAGTAAATATAATCTAATACTCATTTTAGACTAATACTTACTATTATGAAAGGAGGAATAATTTGGTAAAAAATTGCATGGACTAAAAATATAATTTAACAAAAAATTGTTTATAATGTTTATAGATTATCTTTTAAGATTATTGAAATCTAAATCAGATTGTGTACCATATGTTTGTAATGGTTCATTAAAAATATAATAGTATTTGAGTGAAAAAAATAAAATAAAATTCGACCAAAATTGGAATTTTAATATATATTTATCACTCATGAAAATAATTATAATTAATTAGATCAAGTTAAAAAGAAGCATATGACAAAGAATGGTTTTCTTCAACAAGATAAAATAATTATAATTAATTAGATCAATTGAGTTATAACTGTTTTATTTAGTCAATAACAATAATGACAAAGAATGGTTTCCTTCAACAAGATAAAAAGACAAAATTGTAAACTATCACATGCAATTATTTAAGTAAAAAATTTTAATTTAGTTTTACTGTGCAAAATTTTCAATCTTCTCCAAACAAAAAAAGATTTCGAATAAACAAGACTAACTTAGATAATTTTAAATATTATTATTTTAAAAATTGTATTTCAACTTTCATTATATTTGACACTGTCTATTATGTAATGTACTTCTTGCGTTTTATTAGTTGAAAATAATAATGCAAAAAATTGAATAGACCATAAAAATATAAAACAGAAAATATAATTTAAAATCACATTAAAATATAAATTATGTATCACGTGCATCGTACGTGCACTTTACTAGTCTTCTAAAAATAGCGATAAATCCACAAAACCCAATTTTCTTGTACAAAGAGATTCCACAAAATCCATATTACATTAGTTGTTGGCATTTATTTTTACTTATTCATTGCCACCATTAGAGAAGGTCTAAACATAAATGTGTAAGAACGCGAGCAAGAAGAGATTCCATTCAAAAATCATGTTTTAATTTATATTTTTATTGAATGATTGCCACATGTGAATTAGTATTGTAAGACCCGGGGATAGAAACAAATGGGTGCAATTCCATGCAGATGAAGTGCATCATGACAGAGAAAGCTAGCCCAGATGAAGTCCTAGTGAGGTTCCATCCCAAAATCAATTGGTGGAAGGAGGAGTAACCCACTAGACTTATAAATTAGGTATATTTTTCCTGTATAAACTATGCGGGACAATTCACAAGTGGTATTATATTCTAATACGCCCCCTCACTTCTGAGTCTTTCATACGAACCCCAATCCCGACTGAGCTGGGTGCCCAGTGCCCAAGCCCGAATAGGCTGGAAAACGAGTATGTCATCGCACGGTCCCACATAGAACCGACTCTGATACCATGTAAGAATCGGGGGTAGAACAGGTGCGGTCCCACGCAGATGAAGCGCACCAACAGGAAAAACTCAGATGAAGCCCAAGTGAGGTTTTATTCCAAAATCAATTTGTGAAAGGAGGAGTAGCCCACTATGCTTATAAGTTAGGCATATTTTCCCTATATAAACGATGTGAGACAACTCACAATTGATATTCTAACACGCCCCCTCACTTGTGAGTCCTTCATACGAAGCCTAAGCCCATATACTGAGCCGGGAGCCCAACCCCAACTGGGCTGGGTAACGGGTACGTCATCGCACGGTCTCACGTAGAACTGACTCTGATACCATGTAAGAATGAAGGGAAGTGATATTCTAACCAATCCCCACAAAGGTATTCAAGAATGTCGGTCTATTTTATCTATATAAACGATGTGGGACAACTCACAAGTGATATTCTAACAAGTATAATCGCATACAACCATCAAATATCATAAGGCCATACCACTTTTCCCAAGAAATTATACACGAGCGATATCATATTCCGCAGCACCAGTATGACGCAAAATCTTGGATCGAAATTAGTTTGGGACAGGTAAGTATGTAAACAAACTCAACTTTTAGCTATTATTTGAGAATTTCTTTCTCTAAAGAGAAACAACAATAAATAATTTTGGTAAAAGAATTGTAATATGTTTGCAAATGAGATTATGCTCATCAACTCATGACCAAAATGGAAAGCTAATGAATAGATTTTGTACTCTATTTTTAATTCAACTTTACACACACGGCAATACATAAAAACAATTTCTGCAAAAATAGGCAAGGCAGAAAAATAGCCCTTTATTCAAAGAAGTCCATCAAATAGGCTCAAGAGTAAGTTACATGAGATGATCTCCTGCCTGAATACATTATTATATTTTATTGAACTAATAAACCAGTCTGCCAATTATTAGGTTTAGCTGCTAGCTTTTCGGTGTCCAGATGATGCAATTAGCACACCAACGGCCACAATGAACATTATCAACATGCTCACCAGCAATACATATGTCCGCTTGGACGATCTCCGGTACTCCCCTAAAACCACTATTTTCCAAAAGGTGCTTACCAGTGGGAGAGCCTGCACATTAATTAATCCATATATATATATATGAATATTTTCATAATTAAATATTTATTATTATTCAAGTAACGACACTAACCTGGACACAATCTGCTGCTGCATAACCCGCAGCTTGACCTCCCATGAACTGCAGCCCGTTCCCCAATCCACAAACCACACCTGCCAAAAGCGCCCAATTTCTCCCATTCCAATCTCTAATGTAGGCCTTAAAGGACGATTTCGGCAGGTTAAATGGAGGCCGGTAAAGTAACCATATGTTGAGAACAAGTGCAACAACGAGAAAAGATAAGGAAAAATAGAAGAATGCGGTGTACACAACGAGGTGCGCTACTCCGTGTCTCATAGCATGCCATTGGTCGTTGGTGGCCAAGTTGAAAGCAGGGGAGAATAGGGCATAACACATGCCGCCAAACAAGGTTATGCCGAGACCCACCCATATACTCTTACCCAACACCTGTTTCATTAACATTAACATCAACATCACATCATAATTTTTGTGTTAACTTCCGTTTGGTGTGCATTTGCTGAGTTTAAGGCTTACTTATGGACCTTAATTGCTCGGTTGTTCTCGAGCTCGATGAGATGGTTGGCCGACCCGAATTGCTTTCGCTCTCCCTCATCGTCGCGACTTCCATTTTCAATATTGTCCTTTGTGCTACCTGAGTTCGTATGTTATGAAAGAAACATGTGGAGTGGCACTATATATGAAAGAGATTTATAGATAAGTGACTCAATTTGTGAAATCGGAACAATTTGAGGGTGGTGGTACATCTAGAATTATAAAATCGTAAAATAGGAACATCCACTTTTCAACTTGTATAGTACACGACACACGTGTAGTACACATGTGTTGAGTAAAAAATATATTATAAAAGTGATTGGTAAAATAGAAATTTTATTTAATTTGATGGACTAATTAATGAAAACAGACAATGCGCAAAAGTGATTTGTAAATCCTAATTTAGGAGAGGAATATGACAGAAAAAATGGTAAAATTGTTACTTGACCAAATTAGGAAGGAAGTTTGTACTAAAAAAAAATAACAAAATTAATGTACACTTACCGAGTTTGGAAAAAGTTATTTATGTCTATACCAAACCTAATTCCAAAGCAAAATAATTAATATATAAACAACATTCTGAAGCATAGATTTTTGTCATCTCACACGTTCTGAATTAATATCTAATTAATATCTAGGGAGAGATTTGGAACATCTCAAGGGGTTCTGTAGAGAAGTGTCAAACATCACTGTGTCTCAACTTTACTGGCAAATTACAGATTACCACATTAACAATGTATTGATAAAAATTCGTATAGTTTATATTTTATCGCAATCATTTTCATACAACAAGAAGAAGAAATTATAAGAAAATGAGTTACTTTGATCCCTAACATACTGTGTGCTATCTTGAGTTTTGCTGCATTATCGGCCGCATTAGATGAATGAACGGCTGAACCAAGACAAACTGCAATGAGAAAACATGCGACTCCAGGAAATAGTTTAAGGTTGTCCCTGTCACAGTTATGTATTTATTTATTTGATGGAAATTAATTATGCTAACTAACTCCAGAAGTAGGCTTTTATAAACTAAATTGAAATGGATTACCCAAAACAACTGCAATACTTGATGTGATAACCTCTGTGACTGAGTCCGACAAAGGCCAAAGCATATTGTGTGGACAAATTTCCTAGGCTGAGAAAAACACCACCAGCCATGGCAATCAAAATGCAGGGCCAATTATCCTGCAAATTTTCGAGAATATGTAAACATTAGTTGAATTGAAGGAAAAATAAAATAAAATGGTATATAAGTATATATATAAAGGCAAAATTTCAAAATTGGTCCTATAACTTGTCCAAAAAACCACCCCGATATTGACCACTTTCAATTTAGGTCCTATAATTTGTCGATTTCATCAATTTTTGTCCTTTTTATCCGCACCCAGGATTAAAAGGTGACGTGGCATGACGTGTCAGTTTTTTAATGTTACATGGCGTAATTATGATCTACGTGGCACGTCAATTTTGATCCTATAATTTGTCGATTTCATCGATTTTGGTCATTTTTTCATGCCACTTCACTTTTTAATCCAGGGTGCGGATAAAAAAGGACCAAAATTGATGAAACCGATAAATTATAGGACCTAAATTTAAATTGAAAGTGGTCAATATCGCGGTGGGGTGATTTTTTGAACAGTGGTCAAATTATAGGACCAATTTTAAATTTTTGCCTATATATAAATATTACCTGAGAAAGCTCAATCTGGGTGAGGAAATTGGGCATGTGAGGGTCAGGGGAATCCCCAATCTGACCGATTGTGAAGGCTAATAAGCAAGCGGTGAAGAAGTTGGTGAGTGAGTAATCGAGGTAAGTGTGCTGGGGAAGTCTGCCACGGCGCTCGAGCTCGGCAAGCATGGCCGGCCAACTCCCAAGCAGCACTAATGCCCCAACCATACACCCAATTGCGCCTCCTTTGCTCTCTACCATGTACATCTTTTCTTTTTTCTTTTTTCTTTTTTTTTTTATTGTTCTTTCTTTT
>BKCP01007293.1:2016407-2077898 GCA_008636005.1 Striga asiatica
CCCCCAACGTATATATATAAAGGCCTTAAAAGGGCTGAAAAATCATAGAACTACAAGTCTAATATCTGAAATACAACGAAAAAAAAAATCAAAAACAAAAAAACAGCAATACAAAGCTGACAATAACGGCTAGTAACACAACTATATCATCTCTTGATCCGGGAAGAGTCCCGACAAGAGTCAGTATCACGGGAGGCATGAATATATGCCAAACAAAAACATAAAACTATAGATTTATAAATAATAACAAGAAAATAAAGAAATGACAACTGATGAGCGAATAAGACCACTTACTTGCCTTATCGGAGGATATCCTACGAGCTTCTGACTTTTGACTCACACAAACTATATCTGCTATAACATTGCTCTCTTTTGAAGAAAATCACAAGTATAGAAAGAGAATTATATTTACATTTACACACACACACACACAAACACACGCCTCCGGTAATTTTAAAGTCCCTATGTTGTCAGTGATCGGTTGGGGTAAACTGAAATTAAATTTTGAGGTATCTGCTTAGGCTCTTCAAGATAACAGATGGCAAAGCCACCATAACTCAACCGTTCCACTTGACTTTTCTATCATATACTAGGAATCTTCAATCCCAACCGGCCCATCATACCAAAGTATTTTTGTTTGAAATTCAAACAAATAGATCGAAAATTGCATCAAAAAATTATCGACACAAAATTTATGCTCACAAACGTACCTAAAAATATTGAATAAAAATAAATACGACGAAAAATTGAGTACTGGCAAGACTCTTAAGACACAACTTTTAGGTTTGAAAATGAAATATAATTGGTCAAATGTTAGTTTTGTGATGACCAATTTGTTGTAAAACCCGCCATGCTTGTTAATTAGTTTACAAATTATTTGTTTTGCTTGTGTAATTAGTTTGACCACAAGAACCCGCCAATTATCTCATTTTTCAGCATGTACGGAATCCCACCCTATTTTGTAATGGATAGATATATCTGCTCAAGTGTGTTAGAATTTTCTAACAATATCTCATCATTCAGAAACAATGACTTACAACAATTTTCTCTTAAAGCCAATATATTTTCCTTTTCAAAATGGATAACATAATTGCAATTAAATAAATTATTATATAACAGTTGATGTGAGAGGAGATGAACTGGATTAAAGGCAACAAATAAATAGAAATATAAGTATGAAAAGAGAAAGTGGTTACTCATATCTAAAGCCATTTACGATTGAGGTCGGCGGAATATTTTTGCAAACAAAAATGGAACATCTAGCAACAAATTGAAAATATTAAACATTAAAAAAAATTCCAAAGCTACACATGAAAGAGTTAGTGATGAGGCTACGTTGCCCAAAAGTAGAGAGATTAGCTCCACTGAAAATAAGTTGGAAATAATAATAAGACCAGTAAATAAATAAACATGGCTCAAATAACACAACACAAAATGATGTTCTCAGCCCAAATAAAAAAACGTACAAATTGGCCCAAAAATTAATAAAAAAGGACGTTGTAATTACTAAACCATATAGAGAGTTGTAGAGTTCACATCACCTAACCAACCCATACATAAAATTCTAATGAACGAAGCTCCGAATAACATTCCTCGAGACATAGAGAAAAATTTATTATATAGATAAAATAATATTCAAACATAAACAAACTAAAATATACTACTCATGTGGCATGCAACTCAAAATTAAAGGAATTACAATACCTCCCTCTTCATTGGATGCATCCGCCGGCAAAAAACCAAAGACAAAATCCTTGAGGACAGCCCGAATGAATATCGATCAAATTATTGCACCCCACAACTCAGTAGAAATTTGTCATTCAATGGAAGAAAAAAGAAAAAAAAAAGTCCAGCTCAATAAGTGGAGAGCCGAAACAACTCAAAACAAAAACTCATTTACTATTCACCCCCCCTACTACTCACCGCCCCCTTTTTTACTCTTTTGCCCTTAACCCTTTTTTTTTCTCTCTCTCTCTAAATTCCCGGACTTTCAACGAGCGATTCGAGCACCGAAAAAAATCCAAAAAAATGTCAAAAAAATCCTACGACCTCGGCAAAGCATTCTTCTCTAACAAGGTAATTTTTTTTTACGTCGGATTATTTTTTAAATTTTTTTTTAAACTGACCGTCCGTCCGGCCGTCNTATAATAATTATTATTATTTTTTTATAATTTATAATTAATAATAATTATTATTATTATAAATTATAAATATATATAATAATAATTATAATAATAATAATAATAATTGTTATAATAATAATTATAAATTAAAATTATAATTAAAATAATTAAAATAATAATTTCTCATAATAATTAAAATTAATTATACTAATTAAAATAATAATTATAAATTAGAATTAATTAGAATTAATTATAATAATTATAATGATTATTTCTAATATAATTATATTGTAATAATTATAATAATACTTATAAATTATAATAATAATAAGTTGAATAAATCTACTAAACAAACGTGAGCCGGAATCCAGTGGTTTTGCTCACGCTCCCATTATGTTTTTCTCAGGTAACGGAGTCCAGTCGGAGCGTGAGCCGAGCGGTGGAGTGGTGGTGTCCGACGACAGCTGGACATTCAATTATGTTTATGTTTATGTTGGCATGTAATAATATAATTTTCAGACTGTACTGTATTTTATTTACGCTTCCGTACTGTATTATGTTTATGTTTATGTTGAATGTTATTAAGTAAGTAACATCCCGTGAGTTAGTTAAGTATAAGTATTTTTCGAAAACAATATCGGCATCTCTCGAATACAAACGCGAAAATTTTACTCAGTTTTTCGTAAGTAAAAGTTAGAAAAGGCGGGGTGTTACACCTACGCTTCGAGACAGGCTCGTTTTCCTGAGAGTCTGACGGGTCGACTCAGGAGAACGAGCTTGTCCCGAAGCGTGGGAACATACGTTCGTGAGTAAAAAAATGATTAATGTGTTAAATCAAGTTATACAAATGATTAAATAGTTAAAATATTAAATTAACTATATTTTAAGAAATACGATTATATGAATGTGGGTAAAAAATATTATACTAATTAGCTTGTTTATGAATATGTTTAAAATTTTAATTTTGAATTTCAAATAGAGTAAAAGACGGAATAATTAAAATTGTATTCAAAAAGTTTTTAAAGTGTTTAATATTCTGGTAAGTATGCCCGTAAGAATAATTTTACTATTTTAATTTCAAAAATATTGGCAAGTTTATTAATTAGATAAATTCGGTTAGACAAAAGTTTAATTAGTTAAAATATTATAATAATTATATTTTAAAAATTCTAGTTAAATAATTGTAATTGTATTAATTAGTTTGTTAGGAATGTGATTATATGGAAGTTAAGATAAAACAAAATGTGCCCAAAAAACCTACTTGTGGTCTTTTTCTTTAAATTGTAGAATTTAAAAATCTAATAACCAAATTTAGATTATATCACGTAAGGAAAAAAATAAATGATAAACATTTATTAAAAAGATAAATCAATAATATTATATTAATTATATCATAAAAAATTTAGTCATATCATTTTAATTTGAAAAAAAGTGGCAAGTTTATTAGAGAGATAATTCCGGTAGATAAATGATTAATTTGTTAAGATATTATATTAGTTATATCATAAAAAATTTAGTTAGATAATGTAGATAAAAAATATAATATTAATTAGTTTGTTAGAAATGTGATTCTATGAGAATCAAGATAAAATAAAATTTACCCAAAAAATCTACTTGTGATTTTTTTCTTTAAATGTTTGAATTTAAAAATCTAATAACCAAATTTAGATTATAAAATTAATTATATTTTATTTCTATTTTTTTCCTCCTCCATTATATTTGCTTCCGCTGCTAAATTATAAGTAGTATTATAGTTTATAATTTATAATTTTTCATTATATTTTTTTCATTTTAATAGATGAGTTGATAAAACTAAATAAAGATGTGATTGTGATGAGTTGAGTCGCATGATCCCGGAAAAGTTGTCGCGCACCATCGTGTTTTGAACCAAAATAGTATACATTTAAAATAGCCAGGGAAAATAGTAGTAATAGAGGTAAAAATGAAAAATTGTTCGACGTCTCCGCAAAAGCATGGTTTCGAACAGGACACTATTAATTGATGTGAATAACATATTTGTCGCGCACCATCGTGTTTTGAAGCAAAATCGTATACACTTAAAATAGCCATGGAAAATAGTAGTTACAGAGGCAAAAGCGAAAAATTGTTCGACGTCTCCAGAAAAGCATGGTTTCGAACAGGACACTATCATTTGATGTGAATAACATATTTCTCGCGCACCTTCGTGTTTTGAAGCAAAATCGTAGACATTTCAAATAGCCCCATCGGGGAGTGAAATAGAACATGAAACCGTAAGCTCCCAAGCAGAAAATAGTAGTAATAGAGGGAAAAGCGAAAAATTGTTCGACGTCTCTGGAAAAGCATGGTTTCGAACAGGACACTATCATTTGATGTGAATAACATATTTGTCGCGCACCATCATGTTTTGAACCAAAATCGTATACATTTAAAATAGCCATGGAAAATAGTAGTAAATAGCGGCAAAAATGAAAAATTGTTCGACGTCTCCGGAAAAGCATGATTTCGAACAGGACACTATCATTTGATGTGAATAACATATTTGTCGCGCACCATCGTGTTTTGAACCAAAATCGTATACATTTAAAATAGCCATGGAAAATAGTAGTAAATAGAGGCAAAAGTGAAAAATTGTTCGACGTCTCTGGAAAAGCATGGTTTCGAACAGGACACTATTAATTGATGTGAATAACATATTTGTCGCGCACCATCGTGTTTTGATAGAAAGTCCAAGTACAAGCGTTGTCGTATCTAGGGGTGAGCAAAACCGAGCCGAAACTGAAAAACTGAACCGAACTGTTGTATTCGGTGCGGTTCGGTTCGGTTTTTTAAGGGTTCAATTTTCGGTGCGGTTAATATTTTGAAAAACCGCACAAATTTCGGTGCGGTTCGGTTTTTTGTCCGAATAATGCGGTTTTAACCGAACCGCACCGAATATGTTTTTTTTTAAATACTTTTACAAATATGAAATACGTTTACATGTTTGTATTGTACATATACATGCTCATTTTAGGGCCTTTGGTTTGGGATGACTAACATTAACAATAAATAAGTAAAGTAATAAATAATAACAATAACAAATAAAAATTAATAACATTACATTAAAATCTAAGTTCTTGCCTTAGTTTGTCACTTTCAGTTCAAATCTTGGGCTTTGGTTTGGTAATGTTGGACATTAGATGATGATGATGTAGCTTCATTTTATTTTGGGTGTTCTTTTTTTAATTTGCGGTTAAGCGGAACCGGACCGCACCGAACCGAAAATTTTGGTGCGGTTTCAGTTCGGTTTTTCTACATGTTTCGGTGCGGTTCAGATTGGGTAAATAAAAAATTTTGGTTTTCGATTTTTTGCGGTTCGGTGAAAAACGGTTTCGGTTCGGTTTTTCTACATGTTTCGGTGCGGTTCGGTTTGGGGAAATAAAAAATTTTGATTTTCGATTTTTTGCAGTTCGGTGCGGTTTTGGCCGCACCGAACCGCACCATGCTCACCCCTAGCCGTATCCATTAGAGACTTTGTTTGCATGTGGAATATTAACATGTTAGTTGTAAATTGATAAGAGTAAAAAATCGGCGATGTCTATTGCAACGCGAGAAATACATAAATATGGTCTACCTTCTTATCAAGCCAAAGTCTAACTGAAATGAAATCCGCGCTTTCTGGCTTCATAGCGTTCATAAACTCGTCTCTCAAACACACCACTGCACTAAAGAAAATGCAATCAACAGTGACAATAAAGCAGTATTAACATCCTAAACCCTCGACTACAACATAACTGTGTTTAGGTATCATAAAAAAAGTGTTAAATAATAAATAAAAGATAGCACAAATGTTGGCGCAACAGTTTTTTGTGTTACCTTTGCTCTAAAGTAATGCGTTTGACAACTTTTGATAATATTTTTTAATAGGGTAATATATATATATATATATATATATATATATATATATATATATATAGGGATGCGCTCCGGTGAGAATGGTTCTCAGTGAAAGAAATAAGAATAAATTGTGACCATTAGATCGGATAGATCTAATGGTTAAAAAAGATAAAATTATATCTTCATTAAGGATAATGTAGTAATTTTTCACACACTAGTGGCCCCACCTGAAACTCATCTCTCTTTATCTCTCTCTCACCTCTCACGCACACTTTCTCTCCCTCACGCACACACACACCTGCACACACAGTTACCACACGACTGTCTCTCTCTCCCGCCTCCCACCAGTGCACCACCGTTGCCGCCGCACAACCACCGGACGCAACAGTCGCCGGCGTTCACCTGTCGCATCTGCCGCCGTCGAATTCGCCGCCGTTGCATCTGCTCGTGAATCTGACATCCACGCCGTCGCATCTGCTCGTCACCCAATGTGTACAATAGATCTCCCCCACCGGCTTTCGGCTTCTCTGTCGGCAGCGAGCCCATCTCCGCTCCAGTACCAGACATCGCCGGTCTGTCCAATTTCCGTCGCAAAATCTGGTCACGCCGCTCGTCACCAATGTCCTCCGGCAGCTGCGAGAAACAATACCGGCGAGCCAATGCCTCACTAATACCCGGTTGTGCGTGAGGATATGGACTCGGCGGTGTGTGAGGATCCAGCAATTGGACGGGAATTGTTGGGCCATGAAGTTGGAAATTAGATAGTGTGCATGGGTTCAATTGCAATTTTTATAATTTTGATTATTTACAATTTAACCCGTGAGTCAAATCTGTTATTTATAAAAAAAATTAAAGAATATATTATTCCTCATATATGTTGTTATACATAAATATATTTTATGTACTTATGACCGACATGATATAAAAATCTTATATAAAAAATATTAATAGGTTAAATAGTTTTCTAATATAAATAATAATTATTCTTATTAACATTTTTTAATATAAATAATAATTATTTCGAATATTTAGGTTAATTATATTAACTAAAAAATACACCGATTATTTCATTCGATTTTAATTTAGATTTGCACATAGAAAAATATCAGAATGCAGATTGCACAATAATGATAAACAAAATGCATATTAGTGACAGTCGGACTGCACAATAGCGTTAAACCAAATGCACATATTAATACTTAAAAAAATACACGTATGCATAACCGTGTATTTCGCACAAGGACACTGCGTTTAAAAAATAAATAAATAAAAAACAAAGATGTATACTAGTGTGGATTTTGAAATATATTAAATTTTTTGTTATTTTTTGCTTGATCTATAGTTTACGTAAAAAAAAATAGCATAAGTAATTGAAGTATGTAAAAAGAAATATTATTTTATATTTTATCAATATATGTATTATCTATTTTCAACAAACAATAATATAAAACGTTGAATGAAATAATTAACTTTAATAAATATATTTTTATTATATAACTAAATTGAAAAATAAAAAATAATGTTAATTGAAAACAAATTATTAAAGTTTCTAAAATCATAATGCACATAAAAAATATACCTCGACCAATAGACTGCATAATAACATTAGATGATAGGCACATTATTGCATCCAAGAATGCACATCATTGATTTCGATATATTATTATTATGACAGTTCGAATGAAAAATAACATAAATTATTAAATATAATATTAGAATCAAAGTATTTTTCTATAGTATAACAAAATAAATCATTCAGATTATTTACGTTAATTAAGACTACCCTCGAATAAACCTAATAATATGGTTTATTTTTTAGTTTGATTTGGAATAAATTATTGATAAATCATACATTGCGATTGCACAATGGTGTTAAATGAACTGCACAACAGTGTTAGATGAATTGCACATTAACGTCTATAAAAATGCACATTAGCAATAGCGACTGAAACCGATCAACTTTTTTCAATTTGAAACTTTATATTTCTGATAGATTCTCGTTTTTTTTTAAATCTCGGTTATTTTGGTTCATCAATCTTTTTTTTAAAAAAAAAAAAAAAATTGTACACATTTAAATGTGTAACAACATATTATGTAGTTTTTTATTGTGCATGGTTCAGGTCAATATTGTGCATCTTATTCAACACTAATGTGTATTTATTAATCTTCCATTAAATTGCATAGTAGCCCCCCTTACTAAAGTGCAAATATAATAAAGTAAAAATATTGCATATAAGTCCCCTAAACATGTCAAATTCTCAAAACATGGCCCAGTCCTAAATGTGTTCAACCTATCTGACACTGTTCATCGCCGGCGAACACCGCCGTACGCCGCCGCCTACACGGCGGCTATCGACTCGATCAGTCCTGTCCCCAACACTGCGTCTCTGTCCGACCCAATTCCGACTATGCCCGGCTGCAATGGTATATTTGTGACGCAGAGATCCGTCGACGGCTGCTCGCCGTCACCACTTCATCATCGTCGTCCGCGTCTTACTCACCCATCCTTGCGGCCATGGGGCTCCACAATAACGGCGAAGAGAACCACCGATGGACGGCGGCTTCAAACATCCTGTCCGCCGGAAATCGGAAATAGAAAACGGCGACGCCGTGATGGTGGTGGACTCACCTGCTCAAACGAAAGTTTCAGTCGCCTCAAGTTCATGATGATTCCGACGGAAACGGTCGATCAACGGCGGATCTGTTAGCCATAGTCGGCGGTGGGTGAACTGTGTGTGAGTATGAGTGTGTGGACCGTGTGTGTGTGCGTGAAGAAAGTGTGTGGACTGTGAGAGAGAGAGAGAGAGAGAGGATATGTATGAGATGTGTGAGACGGGTGGGTGAGATTTAGGGTAGGGGAAGAGTTAGTGGAGGGGCCCACTTTTGCAAAATACATATGTGCCCTTACCTTTTTAGCTTGTCCATAAATCTCATCGATATTTACTAAAATGCCACAGTCAATTAACTAATATTTGGACTTTATCCTGGCCGTTGCAGCGGCAGATCAAATGGTCCCAATTAATTCTTATTTCTTTCGTTATGTTCTTTTCTCATTTGAGCGCACTTCTATATATATATATATATATATATATATATATATATATATATATATATAGGGGATGGATCCAATGAGACCACTTCTTAAAATGAGTACGTGAGACTCAATCTTAGCCACTCATTTTGTCTAGATCAAAATCAATTAAAATATACATTAATTAAATAATAAAATAATTATTAGTTGACTCCGGCATTGACCGTTGACTCTGGCGTTGACCGTTGACTTCCGGCATTGACTTCCGGTGTTGACCGTTGACTTCCGGCGTTGACCCGTTGTATTGAAATAAATAACCTAGCGACAAAAGATACTCAACCTTGAGTGGTGTAGTGGTTGCATTGCTTGTCTTACCTCCATGAGGTACCAGGTTCAAATCCTATGGGCTACAATTTTTTTATGAAAAAAGAATACAACTAACTTAGCAGTATCAGACAACTAACCTACCAACAAAACACAACTAACTTTGCAGCATCAGACAACTAACCTGTCAACGAAAGACAACTAAACTAGTAGCGAGAAAGAAATAATTTAGCAACAAAAGACTAACCTTAGCAGCATCAGACAACTAACCTAGCAACAAAACATAACTAACCTAGCAACAAGAAAGAAAAGAAATAACGTAGCAACAAAAGACAACTAAACTAGCGAGAAAGAAATAATCTAGCAACAAAACATAACTAACCTAGCAGCAAGAAAGAAAAGAAATAACCTAGCAACAAAAGACAACTAAACTAGCAGCGAGAAAGAAATAATCTAGCAACAAAAGACAACTAACCTAGCAACAAAAGACTAACCTTAGCAGCATCAGACAACTAACTTAGCAACAAAACATAACTAACCTAGCAGCAAGAAAGATCACGCACATTTTCCGTGCGGGGAACAGACCTGCTGACTACCTGGCCAGCCTTGGCGCCACCATACCAGACACACATACATTTCAGACCGACGCTGCTCCACTCCGCCTTCGCACTCTTGTACGGATGGATCAGCTTGGATATCCAGCGTTCCGCTTTCACTAGTTTAGGATCTCTATTGTCATTAGTATAGACATTTTTTCGGGCATCTGTTAGCCCAAAGATCGACTTTGTTTTGTAGTTTCTGTTCCTTTTTCATTTTTTTGGCTTTTCTTTTTTGTTTTTCTTTTGGTTTTGTCTTTGATTGTGAGACTCTATAGACTTTTGTATCTTGTTCGTTGATATTTTGGGCTCCCGATTTTAGGGCCCTGATCTTTTGGTTTTGTCTTTGATTGTGAGACTCTATAGACTTTTGTATCTTGTTCATCATACAGCGTTGCGTTCACACTTGAATTGATTAATTATGAATTGATTAATTACGGTACCGCCCTTAGTGTGAACGCACCGCTGTATGAACAATTCAAGCAGGACGGGGTACTGAACATACAGCGGCGCGCTCACACTAGGGGCGATACCGTAATTAATCAATTCAAGTGTGAACGCACCGCTGTATAGTGAATATGAGTTAGTTGATAGTGAAACTAAAACTCATGTGGATGAGTAACGAATAAAGATAATCATAAACCGATATCTGATCGGTAACCAGAAATCTGTTCTGGTACTGAAACTTACACTTTTCTCTTCTCTTCCGATATCTGATCGGATACGTGTTCACACTCTGATGGATATTTCTCAAGGCAACTCAAGCGGCCTCCATCAGAACTTAGGATATACTTTGAGACAACTGAATGCCTCCTCATCCCAAGCGTAAAACTTAAACATTAGGATATACTCTGAGACAACTGATGGTCTCCTCATCCCATATGACATCAATATCGTACTCAATGTGATACCCATTCAGGGTCCCCACCTTTTTGTCTTTGAAATCATTTGAAAAACGATAAGTGTTGTACCGTTACTGTATCTGCAAGTTACATCAAATATAAACAAATATACTAAGTACTATGCTCGTATACTCAATAAGATTTTTAGGATTATTAACTTATCCAAATCTTATAGAAATTCATTAAACTTGCTTTTTCTCAAGTTTATACTTAACTTCTCTTTTTACTTTTACTTAAGATCAATTACTTAACCTTATATAAATCATGTCTTTATAAACATCAATATGGTATTATACTTAGCATGTCATAACTCAAATGTGAAAATAACACATTATACTTGATTGAGTATTTAAACTTAAAACATGCTTACTTTTACCAACATCATCAACATGATTTATAACTTATCTTAATTTAACTTGATCAAATACTTAATTCATCATACATCATATCTCCCAATTTTTAAATATTGGCTTATACTAAATTTTCACTTAATTAACTTGAAAGTGAAAATAATCTCAAGCCATAATCATCTTTTACTCATAACATTTAATCATGATGTTAATATGTCATACTTAATACAATCTTTATAAAATTGTATACTCAACATATTATACCAAAACTTCATCAAATTACTCATCACTTATATGAGAATTATTCATGATCATCTCATTTTAACAACTTAAACATTTCATGAATATTCTTGCATATATACTTATCTTTACATATATGCCTTCTTATATTCATAACTCATTCATTTCTCATCTTCAAATCATGAAATTTAACAGTCATAATCTCAACTCATAATTAGACATGTCATAAAAATTTCATAATTTTAGCATGCATGTACATCAAGTTATTGGAATTTAAAGTCAATAGTGAACATAAACTTCATCTTGCACGTTCATCTTCAAAAATTCATAACTCAAGCTATACGTTGCCAAATCACTTAATTCTTGTTCTCATGTACTCCTCTTTTACATAAGAATCATTAATTTAAATCATACTCTTCCAGCTTATTCATATCTTTATCAACATCTCATCAAATCAAGCACATATATCATATAATTGATCTCGAACAACTTTAACTCTTTATATTCATAGAATCAATTATAAACTCAACTTCTACATCATGATATGCATACTTATACTCCTGTCTTCAATCTTGAACTTATATTTGATCCTGTGTTTGAGTTGGGAATGGTTTTTGCAACTAAACAAGAGTTTAGAAAGGCCATTCAATCACTTTCAATTAAAACAAAAAGGACCCTAAAGACAATTAAAAATGATAAGATTAGGGTCTATGTTAGATGTGATGATGGAGGCTGTAAGTGGAGATGTAATCTTTTACAAATGAAGGGACAATCTAGTTACCAAATTAGAGAGTATAATCCCAATCATACATGTCATGGGAGCTTCAATGTGAAGAACATTAAGTCTAAGTGGCTGAGTGAGAGGTACATTAGCAATTTTCAAACTGACCCAAAGAGAAGTCTGAAGGGCTGGAGGCTTGATGTAATTCATGAACTGAATGTGAATGTCTCCAAAGATCAGGCTTATAGAGCCAAGAGAAGGGCCATGAATGTTCTTCAGGGACATCCTGATGTTCAATACTCACAGCTATGGGATTATGCAGAGGAGCTAAAATCTTCCAATCCTGGTTCAACAGTGTTATTAGCAACTGAAAAAGTGAGTGGTGATGAGAGATTTAGTAAGTTTTATGTTTGTTTTAGTGCTTTGAAAGAGGGTTATAAAGCTGGTTGTAGACCACTGATAGGTGTAGATAGGTGTCATTTGAAGGGGCCACATGGTGGGATTCTGTTAACTGCAGTTGCAGTAGACCGTAACAACAATTTATTCCCTATTGCATTTGCTGTGGTTGGAGTGGAATGCAGAGAGAGTTGGGAGTGGTTTTTAACCATTTTGAAGAAGGATTTGGATATCTCTAAGCCAGAAATGCAGACATTCATATCTGATAAACAAAAAAGGCTTATACAGGCCTTTGACATTGTCTTTCCTGGGGCAGCACATAGATTCTGTGTTAGGCATTTGCACAATAATTTCCTTAATGCTGGGTTCAGAGGATTGGCTTATAAGACTGCTGAGTGGAAGGCAGCCAGGCCACAACTGTGGGAGATTTTACTGCAAGAATGTTAGAAATTAAAGGCATGAGTGTTGAGGCATTCAATTGGTTTATGAATAAACCACCACAACAATGGTGTAGGGCATTCTTTTCTGATTTGCCAAAGTGTGATTTGTTGCTTAACAATATATGTGAGACCTTCAACAGCAACATCATTGAGGCCAGGGAGAAGCCAATAATCACCATGTGTGAGTGGATCAGGGAATACTTGTGCACCAAACTTCAAAAGAAAAGGGATAAGGCTGACTTAAGATGGAGTGGAAGAATTTGTCCTACTATCAACTTGATCCTACAGAAGCATCTATCCCATGTCTCAGACTGTATGCCTATTAAGTGTGATGACACTCATTTTGAAATCAAGTGCTATGATGGGTCTCAGTTCAATGTTGACTTGGAGAAAAGAAGCTGCACTTGCAGGGTTTGGGACTTATCAGGAATCCCATGTAAGCATGCTGGTAGTGCTATTTTAGCACAAAAATGGGATCCAGTTGACTTTGTCTCTGATTGGTACTCTGCACAATTGTACAAGAAGGTGTATGGTGGTGCAATTTTTGGAACAAATAGTGCATCTCAGTGGACTCAGACTCTTTTCATTCCACCTTTTCCTCCTAACTTTGGGAGGGGTGCTGGGAGGCCATCAAAAGCCAGAAAGAGGGGTCCTGAAGAGCCCAAGAAGAAGAAGTCAAAGAATTCAGTTAAGATGTTCAAGCAAGGCTGGAAAGTTACTTGCAAGAAATGCGGGCTGACTGGTCATAATACGAGGTCATGTGATAGAAGAAAAAAGCAAGGTGGCCAAGTTGACAGCATTGTAAGTCAATTTACATATTAGTGTGATTTATTGTTTTTTTAGCTTTTGTTACTATAGATCAATTTTATAACTCTGTTCATTTGTTTTTTTATTTTTATTCTATGTGCAGCTTCAAAGAAAAAGAGCAAGATCTTCTAATAGACAGAATAATGCAAACACTAGCCAATCTAGTACTAGTGTAAGTAAATAATCATAGTAGTTAGTTTTATTCAATGTTTTTTTTTTTTTTGCATATTGTTTATATAATCCTTTTATGTCTTGGCTATAAGGTTGACAGACCAACTATGTTGCCACCAAACACAGAGGAAGGGTCTACATACTCCAATGAAGAATTGCAGTTCAGAGGACCAAATTGTCCTGAGTACCAAATTCCCATAGTACCATCTAAAGCAGGACCAAGCCCCTTTGAACAACTTCAACATGCATTGGGTTATAAGCATTCTGGTTGCAAAAGAAACTAGTTAGGGAAATTGATGGTACTTCTTGTGATTAACAGACATTGAACAACTGCTTTTGTTTTTGGGAAGACATGTATAAATGGTTGTTTTTGATTGTGGGAAAAACTGAACAACTGCTTTTGGGTTTTGCTTTTGTAAGGGGTCCAAGTTATTTTTGTACTTATCAAACAATGTGGTTGCAATGAATGAAGCTTATTGTTCTTCCAGTTTACTTAAACTTTTGCTTTTCATATCAGAACATTCAAACTTCAACCACAACTACATGGAAGCATTACAAAGGATAAGTACTAATAAACAGAAGCATAAAGGACAAAGTTACAAAAAAGCCATAACATTCAAACTTGATAAACAGAAGCATTACAAACATAACAACATGGAATCAGTTCAATACATCAACCTTCATACATCCTAACCAGCCATAAGGATGAAGTTACAAAAACACAAACACAAATGCAGGGAAAATACATGTCACAACTTCACCAATACATCCATTCAACTAGTTTATGCAATCATGTTAGAGGAACCCTGACCACCAGAATTTTTATTCAGATACTGATAGAAAATGATAGCAGATGCAACAAAGAACAGCCACATTGTACGCTTTGACTCGGTCCTCATGGATATTTTCAGGCTTTTCATCTCAGCTGCTAAGTTCTTATTTTCTTCCTTCAGTTTATCATTTTCTTCTTGTATTTGTTGAAGTTTCTGGCGCAGCTCGTTCGATTTGCGCAATAGTCCAGGGATCACTTGCTTCGACCGATTGCATATCGGCCCATCAACCCAAGCAAAAAAATTGCACCCACCTCCATCCTGATTGAAATAAAAGAAAATAAAAAAAAATTGCAAATTTCTGAAAAATTAGGGTTCTTCATTTCAGAAATTAAATTGGAAGTACCTTATATTTTTTGCAAGAGTAGAACCGTCTTCCTGGGTTTTCGGATGTCCAAGATGTACGAACAACAACAACACTTGGTTTGACGCAACCGCACAAAGGCCCTGTCGCCATGTAAGAAGTCTCTGATATTTTGTCTTCCATGATTGAAAAATTAGGGTTGCAGGTCGGTCTCAAGAAATTGGGGCTAATATAATTGTTATGGGCGCGCAATTTCCCGTCCATTTCCCTCCAATTTGGTCTGACGTGGCGCCTTAAATTGCCATCTCATTTTTTTGTTTTTATTTTTGTTTTTTATCCACGTCGCGCAGGGGCTTGGGCCACATCGGCATTAGACGGGTGAAAATGAGTCACGTGGCAGGCACGTGCAATTTTCGGCAAAAAAACCCCAAAATTGACGCCAGCAGGACTAAAATTGCCCCAAAATTTTTAATTGTAGTACTAAATGTGCCACATACCTATACTGCAGGACTAAAATTGCTCGTCTATCAAAAACTCAGGACCAAAAATGCATTTTAGCCCTAATATTATATATACACACACTTGTGATACTATAGGAAATTCAATTATATATATATATAGGGTCGCGCTCACATGAGAATGGTGCTTAATGCGAGAAATAAGAATGGATTATAACCATTAGATCGAATGATCTAATGGCGGGAAAAAAGCCAATATTGTATCATCATTAAGGGTATTATGGACAGTATTCACACACCACTATCCAGTGGGCCCCACATCCGATTTAAATCAATCAATCGTCCGCATTCCCACTTCCCATAATTTTCACACACGTCACCCTCTTTCTCTCTCACACACTCTGTATTTCTCTCACACACACATACATTACACACAGTACACACCCACGCGGCACACACACATCACACACTTGTCGGCGAACACGCACACTTACCGGCGAAATCTTCAGTCATCCATAGCCGCCGCAGTCGTCATCACGCTGTCATCTCCGCCACGACTCCGCCTCTGATACACCATCGACGCCGCCGCGCCACCGCCGCAACCGAACGTCCTCTGCAAATCGTCGTCGTTCTCTCCGTCGTCGTGGTGCTTTCATCATCTATCCCGATTCATCTCAGCGACCTTCCAATCGCGACAACAGGCAGCCCTCCTCCGCCTCCGTCTAACTCCGGCGACCTCCATTAGCGACCAATCGACCTTCCATCAACCCCGAACAAGAAGTTTCTGGTGTTGTTGATCGAATGATTAGAGTTTCTATCTCCAATTGCGTCAAATTGGGCGGAGATCTGTGCTTGGAGAAGATCCGAACACCTGCCATGGTTAATTGAGTTAGGACTTTTTTTTTTAAAATTAGAAAGGGATAAAGGGTCTAATTGCAATTTATAAATTTTACTTATATTTCAATTATGACATCATGGCAAATCTGTAATATTAAAAGTTAAGATGTTGCTTCTAATTCTATGATGATGTCTGCATAAAAATTTTTGCATTAAATAACAAATAATACAAATATGTCAATTAGTTAGTGTAATTACATTCATACTTATATATAATAAAACTAATTTATGAAAATAATAAATTAAATAATTTCACTTTATATGTCTATATGTTGCACTTTACAACACAACACGTTGCACTTTATCACGACTACCGGATTGTACATTATATATCGAAGCCGGACTCAAATATTTTCAACCGAAAATAATATAAAAATAATAAATATAATTATTAATATATAAAAAATTTTACTTGGGACAAAAATATGAAAATTACATAATTTCACTTTATACCTCCACACGTTTCACTTTATAAACACCATGTTGAAGTTTACAACACAACACGTTGCACTTTATCGCGACTATCGGATTGCACATTATATATCGAAGCCGGACTCGAATCTTTTCGATCGAAAATAATATAATAATAACAAATAAAAATATTACTATGTAAATAACTTGATTTGGGACAAAAATCTAAAAAATACATCATTTAATTTCACTTTATACGTACATACGTTGCACTTTATAAAATACCATGTTGCACTTTACAACACAACACGTTGCACTTTATCACGAATACCGGATTGCGCATTATATATCGAAGCCGAATTCAAATTTTTTTCAACCAAAGATAATATAAAAATAACTTGATTTGGGAAAAATATGAAAATTGTCATTATTACTATTAATAGAATTATTATTATTATTATTATTATTATCATTTTAATTTTTATGTATAGCAGGTGCACATTAGTGTCGCACGAAATGCACATTAACGACTATTATATCGCACAATAACAAAGGACACCTACCGAACTAATTTTTTTAATTCAAAATTTTAAATTTCGGTTTGATTGTACTAATTTACTTTTAAAATCTCGATTATTTCGGTTCCATGCCAATTTTTTTTTTAATGACGCCCAATTTGTAAAAAAAAAAATGTCATTATCATATTTTATTTTATTTTTTTGTATTTTTATGTACATATTATATATTTTTCACTATTAAATAAAATAATATTTAAATATTAATTATATAGTTTGATTAATTACAATTTGACCTATTAACTAAATTGGAATATATCAAAAGTTCTGAAATTTCAATCAAGTCCCTAGAACTTGTCAAATTTACAAAGTTGAGCCCTCCATTAAAAAACTGAAAACCCGACCAGCTCTAGCGCAGAGTCGGCTCCGCCGCCGCCGACCACCATGACCGGAGGTTAGATGCGACGCCGACTGCCGTCATCGCGTCCACCATAAGGTCACCCCATCAACGTCTTTTTTACCTCCGTCGAACCTTCAACCTCCTCTGCGTTCACCGGAGCTCCAGTCACTGACCGTTTTCTTCTGCTTCTAATGTCTCGACGCCGCCGTTCTCGACCTGGATTTCGTCAGCAATCGAATCGACCGGAATGGCAGATCTCTCCGGCGAGCAGATCGACGGCGGCGAGCACGGCATCTGGTGACCGGACTGGGGCATGTCGTCGTCTCGGTGAGTTGTTTATGGTGGCGACGAAGAGCTCGACGGCGGCTGCTGGCGGATATTGGCCATGTGTGTGTCTGTGTGTGAAAAACGTGTGTGTGTGTGTGTGTCTGTGCGTTAACCTTGTGTGTGTGTGAAAACCGAGTATGTGTATTGTGTGGGAAAGAGAGATAGTTGTTATGGTGGGACCCACAAGGTAGAAGGTAGGTGGTTGGTTGAATTTATGAGATGACATAAATGCCCTTAATGATTGGTCAACATTATACATTTGACTATGAAAGATACACTTATTTACGAAATTGCCATTATTATTTGACTACCATATTTAAAATTTGACTTAATCAAAACCATTGATATGTTGGATCCAATGATCCAGGCTCATTCTCATTTCTTGCATTAAGAGTCATTCTCATATGATCCTTTCTCTCTCTCTCTCTCTCTCTCTCTATATATATATATATATATATATATATATACCACAGTTTTGCTATGGAGCCATTAGATGACTCGGTTTATGGAATCATCCACACTTATTCACCAACAGTGTATTGTCACGTGTCCTGCAATAAATATACTTTGGATATGTGTCAATACATTAAGTGATGGATGGCTCCATAAGAAAACCATCTGATGGCTCCATAGAATTTTTGATATATACCATTATATGACATATATATTTACTCGATAAATACATAAATAAGAATATATATTTTTCTTCTATATGTTAACTTGTTCTACACTCATAGTTATTAGTCAAGATATAATAATCAAACCTCGTTAAATCTTATATCTCAAGTGTCAACGGACCAAACATCTCATTCCTTATTGATCGATCTTCCGAGACTCACATGAAAAGTAGGGGGCGGAATCTAGCCAAAGACGACTTGTCGATGCAACTTTTCACGAAACCATGGGCTTTCGCGAAAATTACGACTTTCTGCAAAGATTACCGACAAATCATCCTTGGCTGAAATCCACTCTCTACCTATTCATGGAAGTCCCCTAAGATATATAATATGCATGCAATGCGCTTGTTTTTTTAAGTTTCCTCCAAACTTATGCCTCCTTACTTATCGATCACTCGAGACTCACATGAAAAGTAGAGAGTCGAATCTAGCCAAGGAAGGCTTGCCGATAAGTAATTTTTCATGAAAATCACGTGTTATTGTAAAATTTACGACTTTCTCAAAAGATAACCGGCAAATCATCCTTGGCTGAAATCCACTCTCTACCTATCCATGGAAGTCTCTTAGAGATGTAGCAATTTGCATGCAATGCATGACCTTGTTTTCTTGAGGCCTCCACTTAAATAAGACCCATAAAGTGGTCACATTTGCAAGAGCATATATTCCCATGTTCTAGATAATGCCATGTGGTATATCCTCCTTTTACCAAAAAAATTCTCTTCATAAAATGGCTGAATTTTTTTTACTTGATTTCATAAATTCAAGGTTAAAATGATGTACATCTAAGAAATAATAACAATGATTGCCCAAAAAACAAAAAGGAATAAAAATAAATAAAAGAAATTATAAAAATGGTGAGGAAAAAAGGAAAAAGTGATCACACGAGTATGAAAATTCCAATTTTATTCTTCAACATTTTTTGTACGTGGACGATGCCACGTTGTTCAGCCGGACGGTTGATGAATTTGGCCTACTTGCAATTTAAGTATCACAAATGGGCCTCTCATCATTATTGGAGCATATTCTTAGCAAGATAGGGCTAGAAACTTTTTTTTTTTTTTACTTATTTATTTATTGTTACGCAAATCCGTCGACTCAAACTGTCTCATTGCTTTTGGTGACCTGCAGAAGTTGTGAGGAATCCCGATGGAAAAGGCTCCCAAGCGCAAGTCAGTCCATGTTCAACGATAAAGTAGCAGTATATGAATTTGCAGATACATGTCTGTTATGGAAATAAAAACATGGATGCTCCTTTTAAAGTTAGGATTGAGTGTTGGCTAAGGGACTCCTGTATGGTAATAAGTCATTGCTCTTCTCAACTAACTCTATATCTTTAGTATCCTGATGATATATACTTCCTATATTTAAGGGATTTTGTTCCCGCCAGGTAGGGTTGCAAACGAGTCAAGCGGCTCGCGAGCGCTCGAATCAAAGCTCGACTCCAGCTCGAGTTTGACCGAATTCGAGTCGAGCTCGAGTTCATATTTCGCATTGTCGAGCGGTTCGTCGAGCGGCTTGATATATATTAAATTACTAGAATACCTCTTATATATATTTAAATAGTATAACACAAGTGCTTAATAGTAATTTCACTTAAAAAATTTCAAGTCGAGCTCGAGCATTTGATTTCGAGTCGAGCTCGAGCCTCATAAATCGAGCTCGACGAGCTAGAGCTCGATCTCGAGCAGCTAAAAAAAAAAAATCAATCCTGCTCGATAAGGCCAATGCTCGACTCGGCTCAGCTCGTTTGTAGCCCTACCGCCAGGTACGATTCCAAAGCACTCAGATCAGGAATTCGTCTTGTAGCACTTTCCTATCTAGCGCTAAAACTTCAAGGTCGTCCAGGACGTCATCTGTCCTAAGGGATTAGAGGTCCTCGTTCAACCTAAGGGTCCCAAGGTTGCCATCCGGCCTAAGGCCCCGAGCTCACCATCCGATTTAAGGATACCGAGGTCGCCATCCGACCTAAGGATCTCGAGATTGCCTTCGAGGTCGCCATTAGACCTGGTTATGCTGAGGTCACCGTCAGCCCTAACCGTCTGATGCCGAGCTAACGTCTCCTCTGAGCCCTTTAGGCAAAACAGGATTACTTGAGCTAAAGATGAACAATGCCGACCTGATATTCTCAACGAATTAACTGACCTGTTCTATATGTTCTATCATCTATTCCCCCCCTCCCCCCCTCCCCCCATTATTTGGACGAGCTGATGGGACTTGTCAAAGGACGTGTAGGTAATAGTCAAGGTGGAATCCACGCGTGGACCCGTGCACATGCCCCTTCATTTTTTTCCAGTGCGTCCTAGAAATTCGTACATGTCCTTTCCGCTCTAGTTGCAAGCTTTTCTTTTCCACCGTAGGTCGCTTTTTGAAATGAACGCTCCTGATCGCGCGACTTCGCGTGTTACCATATCATGATCCAAGCCACCAAATCTTACCCTGATCAGATGGCCTGGATTCTTCTTCGTCGGTTCGTCTTCCTTCTTTCTTCTATAAATTCACAACCATTCACCACCGGCCACATTTTTTCTGCTCTCAAATTCTCAGGCTTCTTAGAAAATACTCCCGGCAATCTGTGAACAAACTCTGAAAATACTAGGTTCTTATTCCGGCGAATCGCTGTCGATCATCACACCACCATGTCGAAAAGTTTTATGGGCATGTAATTTTCAATTTGGCCTCATCATTTCCAATTTCATATTTTGCTCTGAATACGGCCACCGTCTGTTCTCCGTTGTCACCTCTGTTGGTAATTTAAACTCTTGACCGTTATGGCAAACTCACGTGACACTCCCAAGCCAAGTGCTTTGTGTTTAGAGGTCGAGCCAAGCCAAGTATGGTGAGTGGGCCCACCAGGTCCAGTGGACCGAAATGCATAGTGCTATCCCAAATTATGAAAATAGTTTAATATTTGTCCTTTTGATTTACTTTTAATCATTATAATAGTATGCATATGTTAATTAATATTTTATAATTTCAAAAATATGTTTGAAATTAAAATTAGTCGAGAATTTTATAAGTTTAAAAATCCATTAAGTTTAGAAATGAGAAAATTGCTCCCTACACCATAAATTTCAGTTTTTAATACACAATTGAACATCAACTCTAAATATTAGCAATCATACCTAAAATCATGTTTTTATTTGTAGATATATCAGAAAACAATGAAATCATGAATTACATATTTTTAAAGAAATCTATCAGTTTCTCTTCCTCAAGTCACGCTTCTATCTCCTTATCTCTCTTCTTCTTCTCTGTCCCCCTCCCTCTCTCTTCTTTTTCATTATATCACCTCCTCATCCCTTTCTATGAACGATCCATTATCCCTCTTCTTTTTTCGTTATCTCTCTCCTCCCTCTCTCTTTTTCTTCTTCTTTTTCTTCTTCTTCTTCTCTCTCCCTCTCTCCACCCACGACTTAGATGAGCGGGGGGCGGCGGAGCGATGGATTGGCAGACCAGCCGGGAGTAAGGCAGCCCATAAGCCCCGACTGGCTACCACCAAATTGAGGAGGCGCGATAGCCCTCCAACGGCCAGAGATAGCAGTTCGTCGGCCAGAGATAGCAGTTCGTCGGCGGAGGTGATTGGATGAGGAGATGCTGAGGCAGTGAGGTCGGCGGAGCAAGCCCGACGAAGATTTTCAGGGGTCAGTGGCTTGACGCGAGCGTCGTTGGTGAAGGTGATGTTGGAGGGGCCGATGGTCCTGGCTCTTACGTCGCCAACGACTGCATCGTTGCTGAAGAAGGTGCAAGATTCGAGCAATTTGCAAGAAGAGTAAGAGTCGAAACTTTAGAATTGGCAGTATATGATGAGTATATAGACAGTATATTTTCAGTTTATAGACATTTTATGTTTTGCATATTAAAAGATTTTATAGATACACCTAAGATTTGTTTCGATATTTATTTGATGTTTATTCATAATTTATTGATCATGATGTTTTTCAATGTTTATCCATACTAATATGAATATTTCATTGTTTAGATATTGATTATAAAAAAAAAAAATTATACACGTATATATTAAGTATATAACAAGATTATGTTATGTATATGTGCATGAATGATATACTTACAGTATATCAGGTTGCAACTCTGCAATTGTTTTCAAGACTGTATATGTAATGTTTATATATTGTATATATTTTTTAAGCCTTAGTTCATCAAAATGGTTTCATTTCAACACACGANCACACAAACACACACTCCCTCTCTCTTCCATCACTCACGCACACACAAAAAAAACACACAATATACACACACAGCTACGCCCGTCGCCACCACACACACCCACCTGCAGCCGCCGTCAGCCGCCACCATCCGCCTCCCACAGCAACGAACCTCGCTGCCCACCGACGAAACTCAGGCAGTCGGCTATTCTCCTCCGACGAGCATCCACAGCCAGAAGTTCAGGCCCACCACCACTACAAAACACTCCACACCGGCGCCACTGTCAGCGACCATGATCATCGTTGCCTTAATATACGGCCGCCGCGCACCCCATCTCTCACACACTAACACACATCTTACAAACACATTTGACGGAACACACAAACCACTGATACACCACCTCCACCTCCGACCACTGCCATCGGCACACCGGCCAGTTCTGTCACCCCCGTAACCAACCACCAGCCGCCCCACCACCAATACCCCCACCACCAACCTCCACCAGCCCAGCCCCGCTGATATGGGATAGTATGTACTTGAAGGAGTAAAAGGAGTAAACCGGTTCACTACGCCGGTCGTACGAGTCTAATATCGGAGATACCACGCTGGTCGAGCAATAATAAGTTGAAGGAAAGGGGTTGAACATTGTGGCAGATCTGGTCGAAGATCGACCTACTAAACAAGAGCTCATCTGATCGACCACCCCGCGAGTGAAGAGCAATCGAGGGCGTGATCTGGACGCGAGGAAGCGCGTGGACTTCTTCAAGAATCCCCTAGGAATATTCAAGGGAATAATTACCCCATGTGAAGAGGACACGTGGCAGGAATATATTGGTGCAGAGTGATAGTGGCAATAACCATCTCTGACACACACACATGGTGTGTGTACGGACAGATAGATCCGGGCAGCGTTGTGCAGGCAACTCATCAAATCCAGGCAGCTCTTAGGGCAGGTATCTCACTCCTATATATATAGGGGTGAGCCTTTCTTGTTACACACGATTTATCCATTTTTACTCTTGAAAATTGAGTGAAACACATATTGACTTAAGCATCGGAGGCTCTTCACAGGAAAACTCCTCTGTTGTGAGAGTTATTTGCAGGTACGCGGCGTTCTACCGGCAAGGAGGAGGAAGACGAGCCTATTTCAAGCCGGTCAGAGTGTTTTGCGTTACCATTTGGCACCGTCTGTGGGACTTTCATTCGAAAAGTGGTGTGCTGAGGTTACTTGAGCTTGGTAGCTATGGCGGACGAAATTCCCAGATTGAATCTGCAATCGTCTTTCAATGAAGCTTGGACGACGACAAGGCCGTTTGGAGAGGGCCCTCTCCCGGGCTTCTCCAGACCCTTGCATACACCGGTGATCCCAACACCTGTTCCTCAAGGTTAGGGACCACACCGGTGCTTCCAGAAGTAGATGTGGGCTCAAGCCGAGCTCAGGAGGCTCACGCTACGTAGGGGTCGGCGATTCCAACGTCGTTACAGCCAGATCTGGCCGGGATTCAGCCGACAGGAGTGGTGGTGCAGGGAGCAGCACCACCACAGACGGAGGAGTAACGCCCTGGTCAGCAGGTGGTGATGACCAGACAAGAGATGCAGTGTAGCGCCCCATTTGTTCCGGATTATTTGGAGATTATTATTGTTATTTATTTTTATTTCCTTAAAATTATCTTATTCGAGCTCGATAATTTTATTTTGATTAAATGCTCATAATTGCTAATTGTATTAAATTAATATCGAGCCGTATTATGTTAGCACTTTTTTTTTTTATTTCCGGTCGAACCAAAAAATCGTTAATAATCGGGACTTTGAACCGAACGAACAACCATGCTGAACCCTCAAACCGAGCCACTGAACCACCTGCTCATTTCTCACGCCCGCGGCCCGCATCCGCAGCTCCCGCAGCCCGCAACCGAGAGGCCCGACCCGGCCCTCGTCGGCACCCATCTCCTCTCTTGCATGCATGGTAAATTAAATTTGAAATTTTGAATTCAAATACCCAATCCCATGTTTTCAGCCCTCATCTTTAATCTCTCCCTTTGACCAAGATTTTTATGTTGCAAAATTCAAGTCATTAAAAAGGGAAATAACCCTTATCTCTCCCCTCATTTCTCATCTCTCTCTCTCTCTCTCGTGAATATCTCCCCTCCCATTTCTCTCTCGTCATTTTTGCCTTCTTTCTGCTCCAACCCTCAAGCTCCCTCTCCCTTCTCTCTTGGCATCGGAAAAAGCTCCTCAGCCGCGCATGAATGCCGGAAGCCGTCGCCCCGCCTCACTCTCCGCTCGCGCAGTCACCGAAGCCACGCCACCCGCGGCCAGCTCCGACCACCGTGTCCGTCTGCAACGTCCGATCACCATCCCCGCTCGCCGATCAGCTTTCCGAGCCATCTCTAGTCGCCCATCCCCACGTGCGAGTCGCCTTCGAACGCCGAACACGCGGACGATTTCCCCACCTTAGGACTCGATCATCAATGAGCCTTCCCGTAGAACCGAGCCTCGTTCGTCTTTCTCCCCATTGGTGTTTAGTAATTTTTGCTAAACTCCATGAACACCATGAGATTATATGTTATATGGCTGGTAGTATATAATATCATGATTAATTTGAATCTTTATTATATATATTGATATTTTATGTAGTGTAGTATTGTGGATCTATAAGGTTAAATTCGAAACCCTTATGATCTGAGACTATCTCGTGGAAATCATTTGGAATATGGAACATCTTTGTGTCCTGATCACAATGGTCTTGACTTTGTTCAATTTGGAGTTATATTTTTCAAGTTATGAATTTTTTAAGTTGATGTAATTGCTGCAAATTGTAAAATACGTGATAAGTTGTATTGTTTCCCACAAACCATGAAATTTGGATATGTTGCTCCCCAGATGTGTTTGTACCTTGTGTAAAATTTTCATAAGTTTTGGAAGTCATTTGCCTAGGTAAATAATTAATTGTTCAAATCTGCTGAATATTGTTAAATCCATGAGAAATCGAATCCTTGATATAAATGCATGAAACTCGGTCATTATGCTTATTTGATATGATATTTGATAGTGTGAAAATACCAGAAATTATTGGATTCATTTTCTTGAGTTTTTGTTAAAAAAAATTTATTTTGCTGAGACTTGGAATAATTGGCATAATTCACATGATTATTTTTTATGCCTGAAAGTTTTATATATTATTTCCAACATGCTTTAGTTACTTGCATAAGAATATTAAGTCTTAATTGATTCATTTGGTCAGTCATTAAATTCACCCTTGTTTTTGCTGAAAACTTGTATTAATTATATAAAACCTCATGTTTAAGTGGTAAAGCTGAAACTTGGTTATTTTGATGTACTCAGCAATGTTTATTATTTGTTAAAATTTCAAATCAAAACTCGTTCATTACCTGGTCATCTAGAAAATGAGGATTACTTGTCAATTTGCTCGATTTATTGGATGAACATGTTAACTCTTGAGTTTGGGCATGATTTTTAATATATGAGGTCCTCCTTACATGTTATATAAGTGGTGTAAATTTTAAGTTATGTGGCTGAGTATTTGGCGAGTCGTCCATTATGTGTACTTTTCCATATTTTGTTCGAGTCGAGTCAACTGTTCCATAATTCCACGAGCCACTTAGTCGACGGATTCGACTAAGTATGTGTGTTCGTTGGACTAGTTGTAATCGAGATTTATCTTGATTTCGTGTGGGTGTCTCGAGGTGTTGACCTCAAATCCTACCGTTCGAATCATATATTCTGAATTTTATCGCTGCAATCAGGTGGGTTCATTTATGTTGAATCTATAATTATCGCACTTGTTATTTCGTATAAATATTTGTCTCGATAGCTTCTGTATGCGTGAGAACCCTAGTCTAAGTGTCCCGTCAATAGTGCCTTTGACGAATGCATAATCAGTGAGAGGTCGCCTGCCCGTTGCATCCGGGAGGGATGCCTCGTGCCGTTGTATCCGGAGGGGGAATAACAGCTCTACTGTCTCCTCGGAAAGGATCCTATTCCCGTTGCATCCGTGGTGGAAATTTTTTCGGTTACATCCTTGCCGATATTTGGTCGGGAGGTTTGTTGTATGTACATAGGAGGTTTGCGATAGAGCCTAATAGGGAGTTACATCTGGATTCTATGCATACATTATTTATAGTTATGAATCTTTATGCGAGATATAACGTGCGGTAATGATGAGTATGATGGTGATACTCACCCCCATTGTTTTTCTGTTATATAGTTTCTCTTCCTATTTTTAGGTTGAGCATAGTTGGCGGCAGCAACGAGAGACGATCGATAGGTGGTCTTTTAATTGATGTGTCCTTTGCTTCCGCTTTAATTATCTATGTTGGATTGCTTGATTTACTTTGGATTATTATTCTTTCGTTTTAAATTACTTCGAACATGTTGATTGGACCATTGGCATCATGTTGAACTACTTGTTTTATTTTTATTTATTTATGCTTCCATTTTGAACATCATGATTATGTTGGAATAGTTTTGAGACTTATGAATAATTCGGTGTTATTTGTAGAACTGTTAGTCTATGCATGTGTAAGTCCTTCATATCGGTTTGAAATTGTTTACTTGGTGCCGGTAGTTAAGTAGTGTCCGTTAATTATTAAAGTTTAATTTGGGATTTTACGAAAAATTAACTCTGATTTTTATAAATAAATTCGGTAAATTCTTTAAAATAAAACGGAGCTTTACATGCAACAAATGGTGGCGAACGCGGCTGCGCAAGCGGTCCAGCAGGTTACACATAGCCTTTCTCGAGTGGCTACTGTACCGACCACGGTGGGGGGTACACGTCATAGTCTGGAGGAGGATGTGTCTAGCTATGGAGGAGATAAGTTCCCACGAGATCGGGAGATGGAGAGGCTTGCGGAGCAGGTGAGACAATTGCAGGCCAAGATGGATTGTCGACCGGAGAGGCGCTCTCGAGGACATCCGTTCTCAGGAGATATATTGGCTGCACCATTGCCAACGAATTTCAGGGATATGAGTTTGGTGTTCGATGGGACTTCTGATCCATCGAGGCATGTGAGAATATTTGAGAATATGGCAGTGTTACATGGTTATACTGATTCTGTTAGTTGCGGGGCGTTTTCGTCGACTTTGCGAGGAGGTGTGCTCGATTGGTTCCAGCAGCTCCCCCCAGGATAGATCACAAATTTCGAGGACTTTGTGGAGAAACTGACAACTCAGTATGCGAGTGATGTGGCCCAGGAGAAGACTG
This sequence comes from Striga asiatica, assembly GCA_008636005.1. Classification (NCBI taxonomy): domain Eukaryota; kingdom Viridiplantae; phylum Streptophyta; class Magnoliopsida; order Lamiales; family Orobanchaceae; genus Striga; species Striga asiatica. The sequence continues at coordinate 2,044,574 of BKCP01007293.1, forward strand.
TTGGGATCTGTGAGGATCTTGTTATGTACAAGTCACGAATTCAATAGCAAACGTAAACCTATGCGCAGCGGATCTAAAGGTTTGACATAGAGAACTTACGGCTTAAAATTTATGTAGATCTAGTTGGCACGAACAGATGACCGCAAATCACGTCTCGAGATTGTACGAACAAGATCGAATCGAAAAACGGATCAAATGGATGCAATCGGATGAAAACGGATCTTGCAGCCAGTGACCTCTCGGCGGCGCGTACGATGGCGATCTCGGCGGCTGAAAGCTGACGTAGAGGCAGTCGTCTGGGTATGTTCGGTTTCTTGATCTGACCTTCGGTTAGTTCTGTATGATAAAATATATTTCGTCTCAGTTTACCTACAGATCTTCTACTGTATTACTCAATACACCTTTCTTCAACTTGTATCAGTGGAGCAACAAGATAAAGATCGAATGAGATCCAGAGAGAGAGAGGCGTGGGGCGTGTCGTATGAATTATGACAGATGTGTTCTCTTCTCATGAGATTAATGATGTATATATAGAGCTACATTAGGGACCCTTAGGAGATTAGAAATAGGGCTCCTTAATTAATTAGACTAACTGTGGGCCAAGCCTACTCCTCTAATTAATTAAATAATATTAATGGGCCACCAACATTATATTATTGCAGTCCCTTTTCCTAGCCAAAATTACATTTGAGACTCCAATAATAATTACTCGATTTACCTCCCCACGTTTAAGATATAATTTCCATTATTAATTTGATTACTAACAATCAAGAATTAACTAATTTATTATTATTTCACTGAAGCTACCGCTCGTTCATCACGTTCTTGTTATGCCGGAATTTAATACACCTGCAGGGTTTAGTATGACAATCCTTCATGAACTCACTCCGAGGACATCATCAAACTAATGCACATGGTGACCGTAAATATCCTAACAACACATCCTATATATAATAATATTACCCAAAACAGTAGGAATATTAATCCAGTGAACTGAACCTCACCCATGTGAATCAAAGTAATATATATTATATATATCTGCTTGTTTAATATCTTACGGGTTAAGAGAACGCAATAATTAACCGAGGCCTAGTTCATTTACGACGATCAGTACAAAATGAACTTCTTCTCTCTGGAATCCTGTTCAATACATAAATGTACTAGTGCAACTAATCAGTAAAGACAAACTGTACCGTTGACACTACAACCGTTCGGATGGGGTGTTCATGTCTATCTAGGTTGTGAACAACTATTCTTATTCGCAAGTAACTGATAGAGTGATCGTCGGTTCGCCTGATGATGACCCACTCCATCTAAGTGCAGAACAACAGAACGTAGAAATTGTTTAATCTAACATGATTCTCATTCATAAAGGGCAAATGTGTAATAACATGCAAAGCCAAGCTTTCAGTATATAACACTAACAATCTCTCACTTATACTTAAAGCTTTCGCTTTTACAGTATAGTCCTACCAATCTGTTATTCTAAAAGACCTATGTTGATCCTATTGCCATGCTCATGACTCTCATTCCTTCCACGTGTTTAACGAAGACCTTCCTCGGCAAACTCTTCGTGAAAGAATTAGCTAGGTTGAACTCTGACGCAATCTTGACAACATCAACGTCTCTTCTACCAACGATATCCCGAATCAGATGGTATTTGCGCTCTATGTAATTGCTTGCCCTGTGGGCTCGAGGTTCTTTTGAGTTCGCTATTGTTCCACTGTTATCATAGTACACGGTGATACCACGTGGCAAACTCGATATAACCTCTAAGTCCACTAAGAAATTCCTGAGCTTAACTGCCTCTTTCGCTGCCTCTGAGGCTGCTATGTACTCGGCTTCCATGGTGGAGTCTACCACGCATTTCTGCTTAGAAAGCCTCCATGAAATCACTCCAATTCTCAAGGTAAACACATAACTTGAGGTTTACTTACTTTCATCCCTATCTGAGTGGAAATCGGAATCACTATAACCCAGAGGTAACAAACTGATTGCACGGTAAACTAACATATACTCCTTAGTCCTTCTCAGGTACTTGAGTATATGCTACACCGCAGACCAATGTTCCCTTCCTGGATTACTTTGATATCTAACTACCATGCCAACGGCGTAGCTAATATTCGGCCTAGTGCACAACATTGCATACATGAGACTTCCTACTGCCAAAGCATAAAGAACTGTTTTCATATCATCTATCTGCTTAGACGTCTTAGGAGACATCTCCTGAGATAGAGGTATTCCACATCTGAAAGGTAACATACCTTTCTTGGAATCCTGCATGCTGAATCTGGCCAAGACAATATCTATGTATGAAGACTGGATAAGCACAACATTCTCTTCTTACAGTCTCGAACGAGCCTAATACCAAGAATGTGTCCTGCTTCACCTAAGTCCTTCATATCTAACTGCTTAGACAACCACACTTTTACGTCTGATAACTCCTTCTTATTGTTTCTAATAAGCAGTATGTCATCTACGTAAAGCACAAGAAACACCACCACACTCCCACTGATTTTCTTGTAAACATAGTGCTCAACCAGAAATTGAGTGAACCCGTACGACTGGATCACCTAATGACCTTCAGCAATGAATCTCTCTGGTTGCTGCATATAGATGTCTTCCTGCAGGTTCCCGTTAAGGAAAACTGGCTTGACATCCATCTGCCAGACCTCATAGTCCATATGAGCGGCTACCGCCAAGAGAATCCGAATGAACTTAAGCATAGCTACTGGCGAAAAGGTCTCATCATAATCAATACCCTCGATCTGGGTATAACCTTTCGCAACAAGCCTAGCTTTGAAGGTTTGCACCTTCCCATCCGATCCTCTTTTTCTCTTGTAGATACAATTACATCCAATGGGTCGTACCCCATCGGGTGGTTCTATAAGATTCCAGACCTTATTGGAGTCCAGTGACCCCATTTCAGCTTTCATTGCAACATTCCATGAACATGCATCTTTATCTTGGAGTGCCTCATCGTAAGTTCTTGGGTCCAATTCTAGGCCTCTTTGGAACAGAGTCCGATGACTCTCCAAGACCTATCCTTCGGTCGGGTAAATGAAAAACCCTCCCACTGCGACGAGGCATTGTCTGCACTGGTACACTCTCAGTGTGCCGTGTTGCAGTATTACGTGATGTATCTACTTGCGCACTCGGAGGGGAACTATCAACTTCACCCCTTAACTCCTCTAAGACTAGTCTACTAGCGGGCTTATGATTCATAATATAGTCTTCTTTCAAGAATCTAGCGTTCATCGAAACGATCACCTTCTGATCCTCATGACTATAAAATAATCCACCTTTCGTTCCCTTGGGATAGCCTACGAAAACTCGTGCTTCCGAACGTTTCTTTAATTTGCCAGGTTTCTGCACTAACACGTGTGCAGGACTACCCTAAACTCGAAACTGTTCGAAACTGGGCTAACGCCCTTTCCACATCTCATAAGGAGTAGTGTCAACTGATTTCGATGGAACCATGTTCAGAATATACGATGTTGGTTCCAATGCCAAACCCTAGAACGAATCTGGTAACCTCGAATAACTCATCATAGACCTAAACATCTTCATAAGAGTCCTATTTCTTCGCTCTGCAACCCCATTCTGCTGGGGCGTGCCGGGTGCAGTCAGTTGGGATTTAATCCCAGCTTCCGATAAGTATGTCCTGATCTCTCCAAAGAGGTATTCGCCACCTCGATCAGAACGAAGTGACTTGATACTTTTACCACGAGGCTTCTCACAAACTGCCCGATACTCCTTGAATTTCTCAAAGCATTCAGACTTGCGGTGCAATAGGTAAACGTACCCGAATCTCGAGTAATCATCTATAAAAGACACATAATACTAGAAACCTCCTCTAGCTTGGATCAACATTGGACCACACAAATAAGAATGAATCAGTCCTAGCACTTCTTGGCTCCTATACCCCTTTGCCGTAAACGGCCTCTTGGCCATCTTAGCTTCTAGGCAGGATTCGCAAGTTGGATAGTGCTCCTTAGGTTGATGTGCCGAAGTTGCCACAGATATGCTTGATTCATCTGCGAAGACTTCTTCCTCTTATTAGATATAGTTATGATATTATTCAATTCATTTTGTTGTACTGTGTGAGAGTTTGGTTTGAGCACATATAAGTTGCCAACTAATGAACCACAACATATGAAACGATTTCCAAAACGAACAGTAACCATGTCATCAAACGAAATTGAAAAACCATCCATAACGAGTTTAGAAACTAAAACAAGATTCTTTCTAAAACTAGGAGCATAAAGGCAATTTCTCAAAACCAAACTACTATTATCAAACGATAAAGTAACGTCTCCCACTGCAGCAGCCGCCACTTTCGTAGCATTGCCCATGTAGACGATGATCTCTCCCTCCCTAAGCCGCTTGGTTTCCTGGAACCCCTGCAAAGAAATGCAGACATGATCAGTGGGTCCAGTATCTACACACCGGGTTCTGGTAGATACAACCGCTAACATGTTTCTACGACATTAACGAGAGAGTTACCTTTTTTGAGGAGAGGGCAGTTGACCTTCTAGTGTCCTGACTTGTTGCACTTGTGGCATCTTCCTTTCGGTTTCTTTGCCACACCTTGAGGGGCCGGTCTTTGGAAAACCAGAGCATCCTGTGCCTTCGCCTTTCTTGCAGACTTCTTTCTCTTCCTGCCCTTGTGAGGCCTGGAAGGTCCAGCCTGCTCGGCGACTAGCACCTGAGGTGCTTGAGTGAATAAGGCCTCCGCCGACTGAAGCTCTGCAAGTAGTTCTGGAAGAGCCATAAGCATCTTGTGCATGTTGTAGTTCAACCAGAACTGATCAAAGCTCTTCGGCAGATATTGAAGCATAATATCAACTAGGGTTTCCTCGTCAATAAAACCTCCCATAGCCTCAAGCTCATTCAGCTGCGCTATAACCCTGAGGGCATGCTCCCTAATGGGTGTGCCCTCGGCCATGCGCGTACTCATCAAAGCACTCAAAGCCTCTTGCCTAGCAGCCCGAGACTGATGTCCAAACAGATTCCTGAGATTGAGCAGTATATCTGCTGCAGTGTCCATAGAATGATGCTGATGTTGAAGAACTTTCGACATACAAGCCATAATGTAACACTTTGCCATCGCATCAGCCTTCTTCCACCGAGCATACTCCTCTTTCTCTTGCTCAGGAGCATCAGCCGTCGGCACTGCCGAGCATGCCTCATTGATGGCAAACTTATAACCCTCAGCAGTCAACACTATGTCTAAGTTCCTCTTCCAATCAGTGTTATTAGGACCAGTATGCTGATTTTCTTTAAGAAAGACAGACAACTGATTGAATGACATGATGACTATCCTGAGAATCATGCAAGTACATTTTACAGATTAAACACTTTTGAATTTAACTGCTAATATTGATATCCTCAAAACAACATTAACTTAAACTCACCGACATCTATTACACCTTGTGAGAATGCATGCTACGAGGGTCGCCCTACGAACTCGCATTTTGTAAGAGAAGGACTTTTCAAGGGCCCATTAATTTCCATAAGTCAAAACCAAATTCATGACGAACAAAATTAATAGTCGGTCTCCATTTGGCCATGCAATAGAATTCAGGGACCCCGAGGGGGGTTAATAAATTTAATCGCATTCTAAGTGAATCCCATTTCTCGGTCCCAAAGTCGTCAAATTTTGATTATATGTCATCTGAGGGTAAGCCCGTACGCTCTCATAAGATTTTCTCTAACCGTCTAATTAGAAATTTGTCCTGGTAATTACCTACAATTAAATTTTAGCAATGTCACCCGAGGGGGAGCGCATTACCGCAACTTAATTGATTTACCGACAAATTAGAAATGAAGGCCTTAGGAATTTTACAATTAACTTTAATTTAAAATCCCTTCTCAAACTTAGTATAATTTAATGAGGATTTTTAACTATTTATGCAATTCCAAATTAATCTATGTTAATGCAATAATTAATTAACATGCATATTAGTTCATACAATTCTAAATTAATCTATGTCAATGCAATAATTAATTAACATGTACAATAATTTATGCAATTCTAAATTAATCCATGCCAGTGCAATAATTAGTTACATGCATAATTTATTGACACAATTCTAAATTAATCCTATGCATTACATAATTAATTAACATGCATAATTAATCTTGCAATACTAAATTAATCCCATGCAAGAACATAATAATTAACATGTATAAATAATAATTTAATAGCATAATAAATTTAAATAAATATATAAATCCACTATTATGGCCATTAAATATTGAGTCTCCTTAAACAAGGAAACTGTGACAGTTCTTTCACTGTTCAACTGGAACTCCTTTAGCAGTAGAATCCTGGTTGATATTGTACTGCTTGGACATCAAGACAAAATGCACCAGCCACCACCACGAGCCACCGGTCGCCGCCACTATTCGCCGCCGGTTTGGCTGGAAAAAACACGCCGATCCTTTTTTTTTTTCTTCTTCTTCTTCGAGGCTCGTTGATCTCTTGTGATCACCCGGTCATCAACAAACGATCACAACACGAAAAATATAATTTACAAAATTACATAATTTGATCCTAGATCCAACGAATGGATGTACATGTTTTCTAAACAAATAAATAAATCTACCCGGTCAACCCCCGGGCGAATAATTATTACAAATATTCATCCATCAATTCCTCGACATGTTCGAGGTTTTAAAAACAAATTTAAAACCATATATCACATTTAACAACATTCATCAAACATATAATCAGCCATAATAGTAGATTAACTATTTTCCTGCAAAACCGAGTTATGCAAATATAATCCAATATATGGCTGTGTTTGAACACATCATGTTAAATAAAGCCATAAGAATTCAAAATTTGTACAAAACGAATTAACAAAGTGCTCTGATACCAGTTGTTGGGATCTGTGAGAATCTCGTTATGTACAAGTCACGAATTCAATAGCAAACTTAAACCTATGCGCAACGGATCTAAAGGTTTGACGTAGAGAACTTACGGCTTAAAATTTAGGTAGATCTGTTGGCACGAACGGATGACTGCAAATCATGTCTCGGGATTGCACGAACAAGATAAGATCGAAAAATGAATCAAACGGATGCAATCGGATGAAAACTGTGCTGGGATATTATGTACTTGAAGGAGTAAACCGGTTCAGTACGCCAGTCGTACGAGTCCAATATCGGAGATACCATGCTGGTAGAGCAATAATAGGTTGAAGGAAAGTGACATTGTGGCAGATCTTGTCGAAGATCGACCTACTAAAGGAGAGTTCATCTGATCGACCACCCTGTGAGTGAAGAGCAATCGAGCGCGTGATCTGGACGCGAGGAAGCGCGTGGACTTCTTCGGGAATCCCAAAGGAATATTGAAGAGAATAATTACCCCATGTTCAGAGGACATGTAGAGGGAATATATTGGTCCAGAGCGATAGTGGCGATAACCACCTCTGACACACACACATTGTGTGTGTAGGACGGGCAGATCCGAGATGCGTTGGGCAGACAGCTCAACAAATCCAGGCAGCTTCTAGGGCAGGTATTTCACTCCTATATATAAAGGGGTGAGCCTTTCTTGTTACACACGATTTATCAATTTTACTCTTGAGAATTGAGTGAAACACATATTGACTTAAGCATCAGAGGCTCTTCATCGGAAAACCCCTCCGGTGTGAGAGTTCTTTGCAGCTACGCGGCGTTCTACCGGCAAGGAGGAGGAAGACAAGCCGATTTCAAGCCGGTCGGATTGTTTTGCGCTACCACCTGCCCATAACCACCACAAGATCCGCCCCCAACCACCACCAGCCCCGCCACCGACTCGAAACACCACCAGCCCCGCCATCGACGCCAACCTCCACCAGCCCTGCCGCAACCGCGAACACACCCGCAGCCGCAAAGCCACATCACTGCCGCACAGCCACTGTCTGCAATTATCACCTCCGCCATCTAGCCTCTCAATCCAACACCAGCGTCGTCGTCAATCTTCGTCTTGGATGCCGTCAGCGCCGTCCATCTCCTCTATGTGTGCCGCCATAGATTTCGGTGTCCAAGTTCAAGCAATTGCCATAGGCGCCGTCCATCTCTTTGTGTATCGTCAATCGAACACCTCCGGCAAACGAACAATCCGCCACGCTGGCCATAGACGCCGGCGGCGATTTGAAGTGAGATGTCGCCGAGAATTTCCTGTGTTCTTGCTGATCGTGAAATCGATTTGGGAAGATGAACTAGATTTGGGGATAAATGAACTATTTTAACAATTTTCATTCCTTTAAAAAACTTTAATTATAATACAAATTACTTAATGGTTTAAATATGTATTTATATATTATTAAAAATCTAACAAATATAAAATATTGATAAGAAAATGTAAAAAAAGTCCGACATTGAACGATAATAACCAAAAATTTTAAAGTATAAAACGACAATCAAACCGACATATAAAGTTTCGAACCATAAATTTTATTTCGTTCAGTTTTGATTACTGCGTGCTACAGATTGTGAGACATTAATGTGAATTTTTATCTAACTATCGTGCACGACTTTGGTTTTTAATATGCAGTATAACATACATTAATTGAACCGATACTAATTTTTTATCACACTCTAAATTAAAATCAAACATAAATGAATGATTTAGCCGGTCAGTTAAACGATTTAACCAAAATAGTCGATACAAACTACATTATGTATATATATTATTTATAACATTGTAGTTAGTATTTTGAAATTGAAAGTAAATAATAGATAATCGGGCAAAATTTACATTTATGAATCGAAGATTTTAGTTTGGACGGTTTCGATCGCTAATGTGCAATATAATAGTCATTTATGTGCAACCTGTCTAGTACTATTGTGCAATCGCAGTTTAATAATAATAATAATAATAATACCGAATTTATGTTTGTTGGCTCTCATTCGATTATGTGCAACCTGCTAGTCATTTATGTGCAATTCGTATAACCATAATGTGCACTCGCACTACATACAAAAAAATTAGATAAAAATAGTATTATTTTCACAAAGAAACTATATATAAAAAAATTGGCAACATTTTTCATATAGTTTGGCATGTTCAGTTTTATATTTATTTAAAATGACTATATCTGACATTTAGCCGACAAATATTTTATTCGATCGATTAGCAGAATTACTGTATATTTTTGTACATGCAGCGTGTTGTTTTATACGTTGCAACGTGTTGTGTTATAAAGTGCAACGTATTACTGTATAAAGTTCAACGTATTAATTTTGGTACGTTAGCATGCTTGCGTTTTTTTGTTGATAGGTGTGCGATGAGGTGCAACGTATTGTCCTATAAAGTGCAACATGTTATTTTATTAAGTGCGACATTCCGATATATAAAGTGCACTAGCTAATTTATACATTACAATATAAATTATGTGTATTTGAAAACTAGTTTTAATAGATATAATACCGAATTAACCTAAAGAATTAAAATATCTTTTATTTATTATTTTTGTTATATAATTTATATATTATTAGCTTAGTTAAAATTAACCTAAATATTTAAAATAGTTTAATACGAATATTATATAAAACATATTTAATATTTAATATGCTCATTTAATGATTTTAATAGTATAAGTTTAATTTAATACTTATATTATAAAAACATGTTTATTTAATATTTTAATATTATATGTTTAATATTGTATATTAGTTTCCGATAAATACACAATATATATATACAATAAAATATTTTTTTTTAAATATATGCAATTTAAAATATATTATCATATCTATATGAATTTATTAATATTTTAATAAATATGCAATGTTGAAAGTGAATTGAGCAATATTTGTGTTTAGATATGCATTTTAAAGTAAAAATAGATAAGCGAACCGAAATTTGAGCTTGGTGGTTTCGGGATCCAACGTATAATCTGATAGTAAGTATTGTGCAATGTATTATACATTATTTTATGCAAATGTAGTGCACACAATTGTTTATTTGTTCCAACCCAAACCAAAATCAAAACGATTTATTTGGTTTATTCGATCAATTAAACCGAATTAACCTAAATAATAGAAATTATTTATTATTTATATTAGACAAAATATTTAATATTTGTATTTATATTTTATATTATTTTTATTAAAAAGCCATAATATATAAAATATCAAAATCAGTAATGTGTTTTCATACATACAATAATGTGCATCTCATATATTATTATTGTGCAATCTATTGATGATGTATTTTTTATGTGCATTTAAATTTTTTAAAAAAAAACCTTAATAATGTGTATTTTAATTAACATTGTTTTACATTTATCAAATTATTTATTTAAAAAAAATACATCTCATATTTTTTATTAAGTATATTTTTAATGCTATTGTGCATTCTTAAATGCACTAATGTGTATTTAATAAAATACTAATGTGCATATCCGCACATTAATTATACTCTTTATTATAATTAAGGTGCCTTTACTAAAGTTTTCATAATTTGCAGATTTAACCCACGTACTCAATTGTACTATAACTAAAATTCATAAAATTGCATATAAGACTCTTGAAATAATCTAATTTCCAAACTTAAGCCCATATGCAAATTTCAGATTCAGGCCTTTTCCACCGCTACCCATGCGTCCGCTGTTCAGGGAGAGCTGCCAACCAATGCCTCCATGTTCCGCCGACGTTCAGGCCGGAGTAAACCGGTGTCTACCATGGTTGGAGTTGACTGGAGTTTCATGTCCGACCACCATGGCCGACGTGCTTGCCGCCTGACGAGCCGTAGACCCACCTTATTCACGACGCTGTCGTTGGCCTGGGGAGCAGGTGCGACGTTCGAAGGTGGCGGAGAACCAGACGGGGACGGGGAGGACACCAATGGTAAGGGATATCAGCGAAACAACTCCACCGGCGTCGGATGCGGTGTGGCAGCGACGTCGTATCCTCGGACGGAGCGCTCTCAACGCTGACGGCGAAGTAGACCGGGATCTAGGTATTGGCAACGGCGCCGGAGAGTGGTGACGACGGCGCCGGAGCTGGGTGACGACGGTTCCAGAGCTGGGTAACGTCGGCGCCGGAGTTGGGTGACGACGACGCCGAGCAAGCTGTCGCTGGGAAGTGCGTGCGTCTGTGTGTGTGTTTGAATTCAAACGAAGGCTTAATGAAATTGTATGGGATAGAAATATAGAGCCTGTTGAGTTTGAATCTAAATGGGCATCTATCATAATTGATTATATGTTGAATACACACAACTGGTTCATTGATTCGTTGCAAAAACATAATATTGGATTTCGGCTTTATTCATGAATGTTAGAATGAGCGGCTTAATGAGGATTACATCTAAGTCTTAAAGTGAGAACCATTGGTTTGGTAATTTCACAAATAGTCATTCCAGCCTAGTCGAATTCTTATTATATTTTGACAGTGCAATGGACGCACAACTAAACACATCGATTAAGCTACACAATGTTAGTGAATCCTGACAAGCTGCATTGATGACACCTCTGTCGATTGAGAAACACACAATGCTTGTTTAGAAAACGTCGTTGTTCTACCGTGTACAGTCTGAGATATGCGCAACGTGTTTCAGTTGCCGCGTAATGAACTTATCTGAATATGATGGACATTGTTATTAGAGACACAGATGGAAAAACTTTCACTGTTATTCACGATATCGTTCTGAATACATCTATGTGTTCATGCAAGCATGTTGAATTGTACGGATGGTTGTGTAACCACATGTTTGATGTACTCAATGGCCTGAACTTGCAATCTATACCACATGCACATATCCTATCAAGATGGATTAAAATGGATATTATTAATCTCATGTTCCATGTTCTCAATGACGCGTCTTCTCAATGCACCAAAATTGACGATAAAAAGCTCCTGATGAACAAGTTGTGGTTGGATATACATATATGCATGGGATTAGCTGAGCCTTGTGTTAACTGACTTACTGAATTTTTCAAGATCATCAAAGCACACAAGATTAACCTAATGTCTGATCAAGACGGGGACACAACCATTGTTAATAAAGCGCATCAGTTTGAGTCTTTTGTTGGCATGGCCGCGTCTCAAGAAGTAACCATTCACACTCCGACACACTAAAATAAAAAGGGCAGCGGTAAACGACTAAAGAGTGAAAAAAAAGGCAATTGAAAAGTCACAAAAGAAGCGAAGGGTTTGCAAGTCATGTGGCGAAGGAGCTAGTCTAACACACGTGCGTGGACCAATAAACCGTAGGTGTATAAAGCATCTGTTCACATATCATTGTGGCAATTATTGGACTATTATGCACCTTAAGGTTTCCTGGCTTAAGAATCCATTATGTACATTAAGATATTCTCGCATACATACCTGTTATGTTGCAATTGTAATGTTTATTCAATGTGTGCACAATAACATGCAATGTTATCATACATATCAAACGTGATATATGGATATTAACATATACTAACTTTCATTTACAGACACTGGGTGTGGAATCAAAATTGATGGGAATTATCACAGAACACATGCTACAGCCGGATGTTGTGTTGAAAGATTGACAATAGTGCATTATGTTATGTTATCGAACATTACCATTAATTCAATGACAAACATTATAATGTTATTCAGTTTTATATTGTTATTGACCAACAAAAGTTGTAGCATTTTAGATTACATGTAGTCTCGATGGATGAATGCCGAACACAAACAAGAAATGCATAAGGCACATCAGTGTACATCATGTTGTGCTTTTCTTCAAATTTAATTGCACCTCAATGATATAACCAACATGAACATACATTGTGTCAAAAAATAAAAATACAAATAATAAAATAATAATAGTAATAGTGATAACACCACATCATATCATGCAGCACTCACAATACACGCTACAATGTTGCATCTTATACAACGTTACACTACTCTTTATATACAATTTCACCTCATTTCATCACAAGTCGTCTCGATGCGAGACACCATAACATAAGACAAAAACCACAAAAATATGTCAAAACGTGTACTGAAATACACGTTCATGAAAATATATTTTCACAAACTAATATATCTTTTCTAACGCTAGACGCGTCAAAAAAACATGTATACTCGGTCTAGACAATGCACCAATACAGCCACCATACAACGACTCGTTTTATCGTTGTGAATGATATCTCCAATTCACATGTGTATGAACAATTCACAAGAATCCATTGCAATTTTTGCATAACTTCACTGCACTTTAAACGTACCAACATATGTTCAAAAACAGTCATAAACGTACCATTAGATGTACTTACACATACACAACTGTTCAAAAACAGTAATAAACATGCAACAAAATAATATCTAATTCGTCCAAACAGTGCAATCCAACATGTTACGAAATAGCCCGTGATTTCTTCCCGCGTATATAGGATGGAACCTCTTTGCTTCAATGAGGTTGACATGTTTCATCTCATTGTTTGGCGCACACGCTATCACATAGCAACACCGTTTTCCCATAAGGTTCATTTGCCCCTTGTCGGCCCTATTCGTATGTGGATTCCAGTTTGTCGTACCGCATCCTTTGAATGTCTCCATGTGATGCAATGTTATACCACCGGCATTTACGTCATCAATGTCTTTAGTCCACATCAAATCAACAACCTTCGGGATTGAAAGTGCAGCAGCTTTTGAAAACATCACCATATTCAAATGTCCGAGATACTATGCAAATGGTTGTTGCCACATATAATACAAACAATATTAGAATAATACAAAAACATAAAAAACAGACCACAAATAAAAAAAATTCAAATTCTTAATACACTTACATTAGTACAAAAGAAGGATCTTACCAAAATCCCAGCACGTGCCAAGACAATTTTCTTGATTGCGTCGTCTTTACACGTGCCTGCACTATCTAGAACGGAGAACTTCTGAGATTCCAAAACAATACACATCAACCCACTGAAACGATCGGAATGCACAGAAAATAAGCACTACAAAACAAACCATGTAAAACCAGTTATAACGCAAAACATTTCATTACAATCAAGTACCAAAACACTCGACTTCAAATTACCACCAAAACAGTAATCTTACTAATGAAATTTTCTTCATGTTATAGCCGTACATCCGACTGACATCTGCTATGAGTTTATCCACAAACTTCTTGTAGCTTATATCCTTCTTTCTTTTTCCCTTGAAAAACAGCTGAGATGTGTAAATTGTTTATCATAAGTATCACGTCAATGAATATATGGTCAAGGATCGTAATTACATTCGTAATTCACATAAATAAAATTGGACATACCTCGTTGCACGAAGACGTATATGAAAAGAAACACGTTGCTGATTCATGGCTCTTGAAATTATCGTTATAGTTCATGATACAAGCCCACAAGTCAACAAGTTCCTCATTAATTGGTGTATTCAGAGCCAAATCATGCGACCACATTTCGCTTCACCTAATATTTGAAGGACTGGTATATAATCACGTCGTTCTACGTCAATATCAGTGCACTACGAAGTAAAGTTATATAAATACACTGACCATTGTCACAAACCAATTGCTCCTTCAAATTGATATCATCTACAATGAATTTTTTCAACATCAATTGCAAATCATGTCAATAGAACCATGTTAACAGACAAATCACTAGTAAGACATATACAACAGTATAATAAATACTTCTCACGCACTCAATACCGATATCAACTGTAACATCATGCATCGCCGTACCACAATCAGCTACAAAGGAGTTTAAACCATAAAAAATGTATACATCAACGAATAATCGAGATAACTCTAAATTTGTAATAAGAGCAAATACCTGATGGTACATCTACATTGGAAGGGTTGCCGGAAGTTAATTAATCCACATTACTACGGCGTCTCACATCAACATCCTCCCCATTTGATGAAATATCTAGCTAAAACTAGGGCCTCACATTGCATCCTTCTAAAACGGTCTTGTCAAGAAACAACATCAATAATTGCATCTATGACAGCTAAGTTCTCAGGATTATTTTAGAATGCATCATTCGTCGATTGAGTTGGAGCACTGATAGTCGCATGTTGGCTGGGAATATGTTGGCATGCCTCCCCTTTGGAGTCCTCATTACACACCCCAAGTAGCTTCTATGCCGCACCTTACATTTTCATGAAATTATGGTCACCCAATAGATCCTCCGACACCCCCTCAACCAAATCGTAAAATCTCCACACCGCTCGTGGAAAGAGTGCGGGTTTTCGCTATAAATTCTTGACAAATGCCTGATAAATTTAATAAAACACAAAAACATAACATTAAAATGTTTGAACTTCAAGACTATCAAGCATTTCAGTACACACCAATCCATATAGCAATATATAAACACAACTGGAACTGATTGCACAATACTATTACACCAATTGCACATTTGTGTGTTCATGGTTGCACCAAACATCCGTCACATATAACACTTGACACCTAATTGAGTTGACACATAACTGACAATAAAGATAAAAACAAACAAATATGAGATGCAAACCAACAACAGTACACTACATATCAAGCATATACACATCGCTCATGTAACGAAGATCATTCATATATCGTATCCACACAACAATTACAATGGTAAATCATATAACATGTTCTGATAAATGATTATGAATTATACAACACACATAAATGGGAAACATAAACATGTACAGTGATTTCTGATGTACTCTTCGTGTCGTTGCCGTAAAAAATGTTAACTTCTATTTCTATCCGGTGAGAAGCATCTCCACGCATAAATCTGCATCCACATATCCTCTCCACGCATAAATCTGTATCCACATATCCTCTCTCGAACGCTCCAACTAAAATCTTGTCTCGTTCTCTATCCTTCAATAAGTCATTGTTCCATGCTTTAAAAATAGGGAATGATCTTGCAACACTCTTAATTGATAACACCACCTTGTTGACATAGAACAGCTGCATATCGCACACATAAAAAAAAAAAAAAAATTCAAACACAAACCAAAAGGTAACAATATATCAGTCAAAATAAACACATATAATATATGAACTCAGGTAAACATGTAGAAGGTTCTGATGCACTTATCGTCAGAAATAACAGCGGCCCTATGAAGTTCTTATGTCTCCAGTTATCATTCCATGACTTTTTCGTGCACACCAGACAACTAATCAAATAGGAGCACCAACTCATCTTCATCATATTCAATAGATCACCAAGAAGGTGTATTATACGTTAATTTTCCATCTCATTCTTAGTGCTCTCGAATAAACAGGTCATAATAAGGACGACAAAATTACGTTTAAATCAGTCGTCACTTCCCTCACAATTTTGAATCATTAGAACACTTTTGTTGCTGTAATGTTTGCCGGATTACTAACAGTATACAACTTGACCCATTCTTTTAACAACTTCGCTCAATTTTTTTTTTCTTTTTATTCGTGATCTCAGTCATTCCATGGGGCAGTCCTAGTGCAACGTATACATCATCTTTCTTCACGTGAATCTTTTCCCCATCATAAAGTTACAACTTTTGATCCATGTGGTTGAAGTTATCAACCAACCAATATCCCATTTTTGTCGGTGTTGTTATTGTCAACTCCAACAAACCGTCAAATCCTATATCACTGATTGTCTGCTTCTGATCTTCTGTCAGACCGGACATAACCTTCACAAAAATGGTTGTTGAAGATCTTGTGTTGATGCTCGGGAGAGCGCCACAGTCATCACAGCCAATAACTAGTACTACACCAACATCTTCTAAAGCAAGGGTGGCACCTATTTGATATTGTTCCACTGACTTCCTACATTATCTAGTAATAATAGAACATTATTAACCAAACATTACTCTAATATTGCAGAATAATAACACATATATAACGTAAATAATATAAATGAGTATACGGTCTCAGGTCATCGTATTCTTATAACGTTTCAACTGATGGGCTGCATCAACGAAATCATCACTTTCCGACTGACTAATTATTTTCTCACGTTTACCACATTTATCAACGCATTTTAGTGCATCGACCTTTCGTTTCATTGATGCAATGATAACAACACGTGATGAAATGAAAGGAAAATTGTATAATTGAACGACATCAATGATGAATGTTATACATGTGTATACGGGAAAAAATAACAAGAAACATACGATAATAAACATAAATAAATATATCATTCTCTGACGCCATAATCTTATCACATTTCGAATTAAATGCATCATTAACAAAATCATAATTGTCTGAATCCGAGACTGTTTTTCCACGGTTCACACAATCTTCGACATGTTTTGGTGCATCGCCTTTCTGATTGCTAGATGCAAAATAGCAACAAGAAATAATTGAACCGAGCAGTGCATAAGCCACTCGTATAAGTATGAATAATCTACAGGTGTGTACCTTCGGGCATACGATTGATGTTTATTGCTGCAGGGTTTGGCTGGGAATCAGCCAAACACGTACTACGGCGTGTAACTGGAAAAATTACACGAAATTCAAGAACATATTAAATAAAACAAGATGAAAGTTGAGAAAGTTACTATGTCATTCTAATATCAACTGCACGTACCTTTCCAACCACCAAGAGGTTGGTCCATCATGCCTACATCAACAACACGTTTATCTGCAAAAGTACAATTACGACTGAAAACCCGCATACGTACCAAATAGGTTTGAGTAAGCGAGTGCAATACACTCATCAAACATCAATTCAAGTAAAATCTAATATATTATCTTCTGTTTCCCAAATGTGCAATACACTGAAACTGAATACAAATGTGCACCAAACTTACACCAATTCAACTACAGAAACTACAATCAGAAACTTACACCAAACTTATACCAATTCAAGATCTAATATATTATCTATCAATTCCCAAAAACTACTATTGGTAACGCAAAACACTCCGACCGGCTTGAAATCAGCTTGCCTCCTTCTTCCTCGCCGGTAGAACGCCGCGTTCCTGCACAGAACTCTCACACCGGAGGGGTTTTCTGGTGAAGAGCCTCCGATGCTTAAGTCAATATGTGTTTGTTCAATTTTCCAAAGTAAAGAATGGATAAATCGTAAGTCACAAGAAAAGACCCACTCCCATATATATAGGAGTGAGATACCTGCCCTAAAAACTGCCCGTCTTTGGTGAGCTGTCCTGCCTGTACTGCCCGTCGAGATGTCAGGGGTGGCTTTCGCCACTATCACTCTGCACCAATAAATTCTCGCAACGTTTCCCTCTAAGTTGAGGGAGATTATTCCTCTGCGCAGGCCGTTGGGATCTCCCAACGTCATCCACGCGTCTTATCGCATTCACACCACGCTCTAGACTGCTCTTCACCTGTTGAGTGCTCGATCTCCTCCCCTTTGGTCGATCCTCGACCAGTTCTTCTATTCTGCTCGATCTTCTTCCTCTTGGTCGATCCT
Source organism: Striga asiatica (assembly GCA_008636005.1). Classification (NCBI taxonomy): domain Eukaryota; kingdom Viridiplantae; phylum Streptophyta; class Magnoliopsida; order Lamiales; family Orobanchaceae; genus Striga; species Striga asiatica. The sequence continues at coordinate 2,062,934 of BKCP01007293.1, forward strand.
CGACCAGTACTGCTATTCTGCTCGATCTCCTTCTTTTTGGTCGATCATCCTTCTACCAATCCGGTTTTCTCCACTTCGAGGTTGCTTGACCGATGATGCAAACCGGTCCATTCCTCAATTATATAATATCTCATATCATCTAGTCCCTCCCACTCTGGTCGAGTCTGAATGACTCGATCTAAGAGTGGATTCGAGCTGTCCTCCTCATTCTGTCCATCCTCTCGATCTCCCACTCGCACCTGGCCTCTCCTCTCGATCATTTTTGTTGATGTTGCCGCCTTTCCTCGACCACGTGGTCCATTTTAATGCACACTATAACTGTTGTTTATTTCCTTTTATTATCAGCATAATCTCCGCCTGCCATATGTCCTTTCCGTTCAGTTCCTTTAATCATCGCGCCTCCTCGCGATTTGTGTCTCTTCGTTATCTGCGCCTCTTTAATTTTTTCCACCGTTAGATCTTCTTTTATCCAACGGTCATATCCCATAACTCTTCACCTTATTCATTTGTACTCGTATAAATGCGGCACTTAGCCACTTTTTCCGCTTTCCTCACTTTTGCAATTTCGAACTCCCTTGCACTCTAATTTCTTTCTCTGCAAATTCCTCTTTCCTGCACTCGGCGTCTTCTCCAGTAATTTTCGGCCACCACTTCTCTACTGCAACCATGAGTAAGACTTCTGTGCTTCAATTTTATATTTGCGTGCATTTATTTTGTCAATTTTCAATTTTTCCTGCTACTTCTTCTTTTTCCCAAATCCCTTTCATCTCGTCTATGGCAAAAAGGAAACTCCTTCTTCGCTTTCGAAAACCCTAACTTCATTTCTCTTCCCCTCACTTCTTCATTCTACTTTTTCAGATTCCGCTGACACTAACTCACCAAGCCACTATTCTGCCGAAGATGAGATTGCCACATCATTTCCCTCTGCTCGTCGGCCTATTCCTCACTCGCCTTCCCGTTCCGTCGAAGAAATCTACAATCCCGCTCCTATCAGTGTTCTACACCCTTCCGATTATGCCACACCTTTCCTCCTCACCAACCTACTCGTCTGATTGATGAATCGGACGAGGATGCCCTTTACCATATCCCTCTCAATCGCCGTCGACCGGCGTTTGGGGCCTCTGATGTCTTTGAAGAGGCTCTTGATGTCGCTGAAGCCGCTGCTGAGAAGGACGAAGATAATATTCCCCTTTCTCGCCATTCTGTTTTTGCTCGGGCTACCTCTTCCCCTAACCTTAAGAAGGGTAAGTCGACCAAGGCGTCTACTTCTTCTAAAAAGGCTTCCTCCTCCTCTCGTTCTCTCATAGCTGGCTGGTTGGATGCCGAAGAGATTGGCTATCCTATCAGCTGGGCTTTCATATCTCCAGTCCCTCGAGACACCTATGACAACCCTCCCCAGAACTGCTACACTTTCTTTGAGATTCAGTTTAAACTTGGCCTCCGTTTTCCCTTAAGCCAAGATTTGGTCGACCTCTGTAAGTGGTTTGACTTGCCCTTAAACCAACTTCCTCCTAACGCCATCCGTTTTATTACCGTCTTCATCATCCTCTGCCATATCCGTCTAGGCCGACTCGACCTAGATTTCTTCCATTACTGCTACACACCCTCCAAACATGCTCAGGGGATCTACCTCAAGAGCCGCAACGATGTCCATTTCATTTCGGACACTCCCTCGAACGTCCCCAGGTGGAAAGACAAGTTCGCTTTTGTCGAGCCTAAACCTGCTTTCCCCTGGGCGTCATCTCCTTGGCTTAAAGAAGTACCTCGCGAGTATTCTGTACCTTCCACTAACGCCCTCTTCGACCAACGGATTGCAGTGTGGAACAGCAAACCCGTTGCGTCAAAGACTTTGCTTGAGGACGAGAACCTCTTGCATTTATGCGGACTACTTACCCATAAATCCTGTCCTCTCCCCAGTCAGAAAACCTCGATCTAATCCGGATAGAGGATGACCCAGGTATGTGTTGTCATCAGACTAGCTCGAGCATTATCATGTTTAATTCACATCATTACGTTTGTTCCACATATTATTTATCTCTTATGACTTTAACTTATGCGTGAATTTTTTGCAGAGATGTCTGCTATCTCTGTGCCCAGGAGGAAGGCTCCGTTGAGGAAGAAACAGGTCGCTGAGGGGTCAGGCTCCAAGCCCGCTGACTCGACCACCTCCCAATCCATACGCTCGACCTCCCCTACTCCGGGCACAACTGTCGAGCAACCCTCTTCGCTCAAATCTCCAACCGAGCAACCCATCGAGCAGTCAGAACCGCTCGAGAAGCCGTCCTCTCCATCGCCATCGTCTCCTCCGCCGCGCTCTCCTCCGCACGACCAAACCGCCATAGTTATACATATTCCCGCTTCTCCGCAGCAGACTCGGCCTGTGGAGAATCCACTTAAGCGCCCCTCTGCTGAGGGGGCCAAAATTGCCGGCAAACGGCGTCGTGTTGGGGAGACCTCCCTCTCGATCACCTCGTTCGACGGTTCGAGGTTCTCAAATTACCTCAGGGATGTTCTTCCCTCTGTCGACCACCCTACCGATCGTTACAATGACGATCACACCCTTCGAGATCGGGGTGATCGAATTGCCCGATGGCTGGCTCAGGTAGCCTACCATTACTTATTTGTTTTATTTCGTATCTTTCCCTCGTCAGTGCTCTAATACTTTCTCTTATGTGTCCTTGTAGGGCATGGTCGAGCTCGCACCGCTGATCGAGCAAACGTTAGCCAGCCCGGGTCGGTTTATCTCTGCCCTCGAGCGGAGTAATCTCCAGCTCGGTACTCGGCTGGATAAGATGGTCGTCAAGGCCAATAACCTTCACGAGAGGCTGAAGGAATTGGCCGCTCGGAATAAGGCTCTCTCCGCCGAGAATGAGACGCTCGAGGGGGCCGTAAAGTCCTTCGAGAAGGCCCTTGCAACTGAGCGAGCGAAGAAAGAGGCCCTCCTGGCCTCCAAAAAGGCTCTCGAGGCTGCGCTCGAGGAGGAAAAGTCAGCTCGGGCCTGCGAAAATGTCGCCTTCGAGCAGAGAGCTAAGCCCTTAGTCGATGAGGCTGCCCTTCGGGCTCGGCAACACGACCGTCGGTCGGCGCTTCCTACAAGCTTACCGTGAGCAAGTGGTGGCTGCTTTCAAGCAGTCACCCCAATACTTAAAGGATGTGCAAGATTACGGCACCCATTGCTTTGGGGCCATCATGCAGCAGGCAGGGGCCCAGGTAGCCGAGGACGGGTTCGAGGAGTTCAACATGGAGGCCATCTGGGATGCTATGCCCAAGGCTCCCATCGGCTATCAAAGTGCCCCCGACCTGCCCGACGACCACGACTGGTGGTCAGGCCTGCTCGAGCTCGTCGTGGATCAGGACGACCTGCTGAAGCGCACTTTCAAACTCCCTGACGGCTACATTCCTCCTCCAGCTCGACAATTTCAGGCCACCGATGGAGCGGGGTCGACCTCTAGTTCGAGCCAGCCGACTGAGCCTGTGAGGCAGCAACTCGAGCCGCCACCAGAGCAATCCTCCGATGACCCCAATGCTCATAGAATTGTAATTTAATTTTCGCAGAACATTGTACTCCTTTTACGTTAAATGAATATCACTCATGTTGAATTTTTTGACTTCTCGTTATTTTACGTTGTTCGCCTGTCAATGTATCGTTGTGTATGGTGTTTTTCATTATTCCTCCTTAGTTATCTCTGTGTGTCGATATCGTTTCTACCATTTTTTAAAGTCACGCCATTCATTCATTTAGCTATTCCAGATAAATTAAATGAATCCTAATGACTTTAAATGCCTCCTGGTGATATAGCCACATAAGGATAACCCGGTCTAGAAGCTTCTTACTCGACCGGCGAGCCACTCGAACGACTCGCACGTCGACATGACTCCGTCGGCATGATTAATCGACTTCCCTAGAGTCGATCCTACCGAGAGCAACCGAGGAGAAGCAGAAATCGGTCTAGTCGAATCTACCAAGTCGACTTCCCTCTATCGACCTGGGCATCAATGGAAGAAAAACATCAAGAGCATAACTCCCAAGCATTCAGACAATCTAGGTCGACTTCCACTAGTCGACTTAGATGATGACGACTCTCTGAAGACGACTTCACTACATGGTTAAACCTAGCGTAGCCTCCGAATCCTCATATATCCACGAGTCGACTTCCTAGATCTCGAAGTCGACCTCACATACCTCAAATAACAGAGATGTGATGACGATTCACCACACTTGCAACATATCCGAAGCCCTCCACTTTGGGAAGGATAGGAAGGAATCTCGTGATGACTCAGCAATAAGGGGAGACGAATCGACCAGGGTATTTTGGACCTTCTAGGTCCACCGACTGGGGCATTTTGGGCACTTCATGTAAGTATCCACTCCTATATAAAGAAGATGAGGTAACCCTAAATCCCAACTCTCATTCATTCCCACTCTCCCTATAGCTGCTGCACAGCCTCTCTTCATCACCCAGATACTGACTTGAGCATCGGAGGCTCTACGCCGGAAACACCTCCGGCGTTGAGTTTTTGCAGGTATTCTTGCGGTCTAGCAACGGTTTTGAGGCGGTTCAAGCAGATCTGAGCTCACAACCACCGGTTTACTTCAGATCTAGAAGTAGACCCATCATTTGGGGCCGTCTGTGGGGAGTTCTTAAAGGAAGGAAGAGCTTCACACCCAGCTCCGATCTGTTTGCTAATGGCGGAGAAGGAGAGATTGCGGAGGAACCTGAGCGAGGAGTTCAGAGGGACGCGGATGGACAAGAGGCCACCACCACTTCCCTCCACCAAACACCCCGTAGTTCAGATGACAGGAATGCCGCCGTTCGGAGGACCACCACCACCAGGACTGATGTTGGGCGGAGAAACGCCTGTCACTCCAATCGGCGTGAAGTTACAAGTGTTGACCCAGGTAGGGACAAGTCAAAACCCTAATCCAGGAGGGGAAAAGGAACCAACGGAGATGTCTCGACGTGAAGGAAAACAGATACAAGAGGTACCGGACCAAACCCAACCCCATGTCGAGGAGCAAACCTTGACGATGACGAGAAGCGAGATGCAGAAGATGATCGCTGAGGTTGTAGCGGCCCAGATGAAGCAAATGGTGCAGGTCGAGCAGCAGCCTCGAGTCGAGAACCAACCTCGAGTCGAGCAGCAACCCCGTGTTGAATATCAGCCTCGAATCGAGCAACAAGCCCAGTCGAATGTGCAACAGAATAGGAGGGTGGATGAAGAAGAGTCCTCTATTCGAACTGTCAATCCACAAGCGAGGGATGAAACGTTAGAGCAATTATTAGCCCAAGTTCGCGATTTACAGGCTCGATTCGATGGAAAGAAGAGCAGGGGAACAAAAGAGCACCCATTCTCGTTGCAGATCTTGAAAGCCGACTTACCCAAAGGCTTCAGAGAATTGAACATATGGTACGACGACTACACTGACCCGTCTCAACATTTGAGGAGTTTCGAAAATATGGCCGTGCTTCATCGTTACAGCGACCCAGTACAATGTCGCGCCTTCCTGACGACTTTGATGGGGTCGGCCCAAGACTGGTTCCATCAGCTTCCAGCAGGGTCGATTCGGGATTTTGATGGATTCAGCTCGAGTTTCCTTAACCAATTTGCAAGTGTGAGGGTGCAAGAGAAATCTTACCTCTCGTTAATTAGCATGCAGCAGAAGAAAGGCGAGTCGTTGCGGGAATATGTGGCGAGATTTACAAAGGCGTGCGTCGAATGCCCAACGACGACAGAGGAAATCAAATCGGGGGGATTGAAGAGAGGACTGCTACCGGGATTGTGTAAGAACTCCTTGGCCAAACGACCTGGTAGGAGTTTCGACGATGTGCTGGGCAGATGTGCCAAATACATGAATGTCGAGGAGGCCGAAGCCGACTACTAGCAAAGCGTGAAGATGTCTCAGGCCGACAGTCGAGACGACAAGAAGGAAAAGAAGTCGACAGGAGATAGGAGGGGATCCCCGAGAGCTGATAGGGGTGAAGGCAGGTCTAGAGGATGGAGACCAACTCAATACACACCTTTGTCGGCTCTCCATGCGAGAATTCTGGAGGTTATGGAGAGGGAAATCCGCGACGATGTGGTAAGATGGCCGCGGACGAGGAAAGATGGACCTTTGAAGCCCAAAAGCAACCTATACTGTCGATTCCACAAAGACTATGGGCACAACACCGACGACTGTCGACACTTGAAAGACGAAATCGAGAGATTGATAAAGGCGGGCCACTTGAAGGAGTTTATATACAAGGACCACGAGAGGACGAGCAGGAGACGAGAGCGAAGTAAGAGTCCTCGCAAGAGGGCGAGATCGCCGGAAAAGGAGGAACTCCCACCAAAAAGGGGAGTCATTAACATGATTTTCGGAGGATCGACTGATGGAGACTCCAATCGGGCAAGAAAGGCCTATGCTCGAGGCCGATATGCGAAAATTGAGGTGCAGCAGGTCGAGGAAAGTGGACCAGTGATGAACTTCGGACCGGCAGATGTGGGTGAAGTCGAGAGGCCGCATAACGATGCCCTGATGATAACGGCACAGATATCGGGGTACGAAGTGGAAAGGGTGTTTGTCGACACCGGGAGTTCCGTGAACGTAATTTTCTATGAATGCCTCAGAAGGATGGAGCTTGACATTGAACTTACGCCCCTACATACATCACTCTTCGGATTCAACGGCTCAGAAGTCGCTCCCCTAGGAGAAACCATGCTCGCTGTCGTCCTAGGGGATGGTGACTCGAGGAAAGTCAAAATGGTGAGATTTGTTGTGGTTGATGTCGAGTCGGCTTATAACATAATTCTGGGGAGACCAGCGCTCAACGCATTTCAAGCAGTCGTGTCGACCTATCATATGAAGTTGAAGTTTCCCGTAGGAGATCGAGTGGGAGAAGCTCGAGGAGACCAAAAGTTGTCAAGAACATGCTACCAAATTGCAGTCAAAACTAATCAACGAGCTGAGGTCAAAGAGGGCAAGAGACCAATGACGAGCGAGAAAAGGCCGAGAGGGAGTGACCTCGAGCCTCATGGGGAATTAATGGAAATTCAAATCGGGGAATCAAAGGACCAAACCACCAAAGTCGGGAGAGAATTGGAGGACGAGTTGCGAGAACAGTTGGTGGGATTGCTGAAAGAATTTAGAGACATATTCGCCTTCTCGCCTGAAGAGCTAACTGGAATCGACCCAGAGGTGATGGAACACAAACTCAATTTCGACCCCTTCAGAAAACCCGTGAAGCAGCGACTCAGGCACCATGGCGTTGAAATTGACAAAGCAATCGAAGTCGAGGTGGATAAGTTGCTGAAGGCCAAACATATCAAGGAGATCCAATTCCCCGAATGGATATCTAACACAGTTATGGTGAGGAAGGCATTGAACAAGTGGCGTATGTGCATCGACTTCCGCGACTTGAACCTGGCGTGCCCTAAGGATCATTACCCTTTGCCTAGGATCAATCAGCTAGTCGACTCCACAGCTGGCTGCGAGTTGTTGAGCATGATGGACGCGTCGCAGGGATACCATCAAATCACTTTGGCACCGGAGGATCAGAGTAAAGTGAGTTTTGTGACGAGGAAGGGGACATATTGCTATGTCGTCATGCCCTTTGGCCTCAAAAATGCAGGAGCAACCTACCAACGATTGATGGATCGGATGTTCAAACCTCAAATCGGCCGGAATATGGAAGTGTACGTTGACGATATCCTGGTGAAGAGTAAATCCTCGACTTCACACCCAGACGACTTAAGGGAAACTTTCAACACCCTTAGGGCGTTTGGGATGAAGTTGAACCCGAGCAAGTGCGCTTTTGGAGTGAGAGCAGGACGATTTCTGGGCTACGTGGTCACGGAACGAGGAATTGAGGTGAACCAGGATAAAGTGAAGGCTATACTCGACATGGCTCCACCGCGAAACATTAGAGAAGTCCAAGTATTAACGGGAAGGATTGTGGGCTTGAGCAGATTCATTGCTCGAGCTGCCGAGAAGAGTTTCCCTTTTTTCAAACTGCTTAAGAAGAAGATGGTGTTCAAGTGGAGCGACGAGGCACAGATGGCCTTTGAGAAGTTGAAAGAGTTCCTGAGCGGTCTGCCCTTGTTGACCAAACTAGAACCAGACGACGAGTTGATTCTATACATCTCGGTAGGAGAGTTTGCTTTAAGTTCGGTGCTGCTGCGGGAAGACGGAAGTTCCCAACAACCGATCTATTACACAAGTCGAGTACTTCAAGGCGCAGAGACGAGATACCCAGAAGTCGAAAAAGCCGCTCTAACACTTGTCATAACAGCCAGAAAGCTGAGACCTTATTTTCTGAATCATACAATTGTGGTGAGAACGAACTTCCAGCTGGGAGAAACATTGGGTCGACCTACAGTCTCAGGTCGACTCGTAAAATGGGCAGTTGAGTTAAGCGAGTATTCTATCAAGTACGAGCCGAGGCGCGCGATTAAGGCCCAGGCTCTGGCCGATTTCATTCAAGAAGGAACCAAAGGAGAAGAGAGGAAATGGATAATGCATGTCGACGGATCCTCTGCGGCCAAAGGATCCGGTCTGGGAGTCGTCCTAGTATCTCCCGAAGGCGAGCAACTTGACTTCGCAATCAGGATGGGATTCAAAGCCTCAAACAATGAAGCCGAATACGAAGCACTTATCAAAGGGATACAACTGGCAATTGGTGGCGGAGCAACGGAACTCGCAGCACATTCCGACTCGCAACTTGTCGTTGGCCAGGTGCTGGGAAATTGTGAAGTTAAGAAAGAGAGGATGATGAAATATGTCGAGGAGATCCAAAGCTTGATACAAGGTTTAGAGAAGTTCGAATTAACACAGATCCCTCGAGAAGAGAATAAACGAGCCGTTTGGCTCGCACGAATTGCGAGCTCGAATGAAGGAAAAGTGGGAAATCACATCACCACGATGCACCTCGAGGGAAGCATCCTAAGTGAAACTATGGAAGTTGACGAGAAAGATGATTGGAGAAAGTCGATTCGAGAACTCCTGAAGGGTCGAATCCCGGCAGGAGACAAACAAGAAGCGGAAAAAACAGCTCGATATTTGAGCAAATATTTCGAAGTCGACGGGATCCTCTACAAGAAGTCGATGGTTGGACCACATTTGAGGTGCGTGTCCGAAGAAGAAGGTGTTCATGTCCTAAAAGAAATCCATGAAGGGTGTTGCGGGGCGCATGTCGGATCTCGAGCTTTAACGGGCAAAGCTCTGCGAGCAGGATACTATTGGCCCAAAATTCGAGCAGCGGCCGAGCAGTTAGTCCAGAAATGCGAGAAGTGCCAGCGCCATGGCCAAATCACTCATATTCCGGCAGAGTACATGACGACGATCAACTCCCCAATTCCCTTTGCTCAATGGGGAATCGACTTGGTAGGACCATTGCCGATGGGGACAGGACAAAGAAAGTTTCTGGTGGTCGCAGTAGACTATTTCAGTAAGTGGGTCGAGGCGGAACCCTTAGCACGAATCACTGAAGAAAAGATGATACAATTTTTGTTCAACAATATTTGCTGTCGATTTGGAATTCCGAAAGTGTTAATTTCAGATAATGGAACTCAATTCCAAGGAAAACGGATCCAAGCATGGTGCCTCGACATGGGAATCAAACAGAGATTTGCGTCAGTCGCACATCCACACAAAACGGGCAAGTCGAAGTGACTAATCGAACCATCCTCCAAGGACTGAAAAAACGACTGGAGAAAGCATCGGGCGCTTGGGTCGACGAGCTGACAACAGTCCTATGGGCTTACAGGACGACTCTAAGAAGTTCGACGGGACAATCCCCATTTCACATGGTTTACGGGATGGATGCACTACTGCCGATTGAAGTCGGCCTCGACTCTCACAGATCAAAGTTCTATGTGGAAAGGAAAAATGAAGAAATGATTGAGGAAGCCCTAGATTTAATCGAAGAAGGACGAGAAGAAGCCTGGGTGCGGTCTGTCGAATACAAACAGAAGATGAGAGCAGCCTTCGACAAGAAGGTCCGAACTAGACGATTCCAAGTGGGAGACCTCGTCCTCAAACGAGCCGACGCCCTCAAACATGTCGGCAAGCTCGAAGCTAACTGGGAAGGGCCCTACACTATCACAAAGGTGCTCGAAAGGGGCGCATATGAACTCGAGGACGAAGAAGGTCGACAACTCCCGCGATTCTGGCACGTGATCCATCTCAAACGCTTTTACGCTTAAGGCAATATTTCGAATTACTTTTTGTACTGAACAATGTCTGAATTGAATTCAATGATGAAATGAATTTGTTTATACTTCAACTATGTTTCTTACTTTTACGAGTCGACTTCAATATGACTTTATGAAAAATCGAATTTTTCAAAACGGCTATGAAGCCGACTAACTTTCCAACGATTATGAAATCAACTAACACAACTACGAAGTTGTAACACTCTCGAGCAGAATCTCGAGTAGGCTACGAAGCCTTCGACTACGAAGTCGACTAACACAACTACGAAGTTGTAACACTCTCGAGCAGAATCTCGGGTAGGCTACGAAGCCTTTGACTACGAAGTCGACTAACACAACTACGAAGTTGTAACACTCTCGAGCAGAATCTCGGGTAGGCTACGAAGCCTTCGACTACGAAGTCGACTAACACAACTACGAAGTTGTAACACTCTCGAGCAGAATCTCGAGTAGGCTATGAAGCCTTCGACTACGAAGTCGATTAACACAACTACGAAGTTGTGAAACTCTCGAGCGGAATCTCGAGTAGGCTATGAAGCCTTCGACTACGAAGTCGACTAACACAACTACGAAGTTGTAAAACTCTCGAGCAGAATCTCGAGCAAGCTATGATGCCTTCGACTACGAAGTCGACTAACACAACCTTAGCGATTGGAACCCTCAAATGGAATCTTGCGCCAATCACAGATGCCACCATAAAGATATCGACACACCAACTATGCATGTAAACAGAACGGCAACACTCGAACAGCCGACTTCAGTAAACATCTAGGCAACAAAAACTTAAACGTTTCACAGCTACGAAGCTGTTCAAACCCTCGCTCGACTTCGACCAGCTCGCAAGAAGGGTTGGGGAGAAGACGAGTTGAAAAACTTACGTTTATCAGCTATGAAGCTGCTAAAATCATTGCTCGACTTCAAGCAGCTCGCAAGAAGGGTTGGGGCGAAGACGAGTTGAAAAACTTACGTTTATCAGCTATGAAGCTGCTAAAATCATTGCTCGACTTCGACCAGCTCGCAAGAAGGGTTGGGGAGAAGACGAGTTGAAAAACTTACGTTTATCAGCTATGAAGCTGCTAAAATCATTGCTCGACTTCGACTAGCTCGCAAGAAGGGTTGGGGAGAAGACAAGTTGAATAACTTTCGTTTATCAGCTATGTAGCTGCTAAAATCATTGCTCGACTTCGACCAGCTTGCAAGAAGGGTTGGGGAGAAGATATGCGGGGAATAAACAGCAAGATAATTGGAAATACAATTGACACAAAGCAGTAAAGGAAAAGGAGAAGAATTATATTGATCATTCCAAATTCTATTACATTAGAAATCGTCTCGACCCTTACAAAACTCGAAAATAGGTCGAGAACGACAAGGAAAAAAGAGAAGAAAAAGTAAACAAAACAACGGCACAGCCCCAAAGTAAATAACGCTGCTAAGACTCGGCGTCCGACTTCTCAGCAGCATCATCTCCACCCTCCACAACCGTAGCAGTCTTCTCCACATCAGCATCCTCGTCGACAAGCGGCCCAGCACCTTGTTGCTCGACATTCCCCGCCTCGACTTCTTCCTCCCGACTAGCCCCACTTGCCCCGACTATTTCGGTCGGACCGGACAAGGGGGTGGGGGGAACCTCGAGTTGCGTGCTCAAGCCAGCCTTGCGGATGGCCCAAGCCTCGAGTCCCGACCACCATGGGTAATCGACGGGGAGAGAGTCGTCGCCCTCGTAGCCCTCGGGGTAGGGAAGCGTTTCCTTCACCGTCTCGCGGTCGAGCTTCCCCTCGAATTCGGACCCCGACACCACCGCCTCCCATGCAGAAAAGGTATGCTCGAAGTATTGAAGGGTGGCGGGGCAGAGCTTGTCGAGAAGGGCGGGAGAGTTGCAAAAGGCTTTGACGACCTCCTGGCGATAGGTTTCAAGGAAGACGGCGCCCATCGGGGACTTCAAAAACGTCCTCCGCCCCTCCTCGACGCCGTTCTCCCTCTCGACCACGGCCTCGTCACGAGCCTTGTCGAGGTCAGCCTTGAGCTTGTCATTCAAATGCCGGAACACGGCCTTGTCGGCCTTCAGCTTGTCAACAAGGGCCTTCGAGGCCTCCAAGTCCTCCTTTAGCGCCTCGATTTCTTGGCGCTGAGCTTCACACTTGTCCTCGAGGGACTTGGTAGAGGCAAGGGGAGCCCTGCTCGTCTCCTCGAAGCAAGGGAGCGCTGCGGCCAAGAACTGCGAAAGAACATGGAAAACAAATGAGATTAAATGAGCCAAATTCAAAAGAAATATGACGACAAGAGAATTTAAGGATAAGAAGATTACCCGAGAAAGGCACAGAACGGCGTAGTTCGAGCGCTCATAGAGATTCCCCTCGACGCGCTCCTTGTCGACGTCGGGGATAGTAGAATGGAGGTACTGGGCCACCTTATAGGGCTCAGGGTGGTTCCAGAGTCGAGACGGCATTTTGACCGTCACGTCTTGGACAGTGATTAGGGCCTTGGCGGGCTTCTCGACCGCCTTCCCTTTCCCTTTCTCGACCTTGCGGCGCTTCAGGTCGTCTGGGATAAGGACGACGACACGATCATCTTGAACCCGCTTTCGGGAGCTAGAGCCCGACGGTTTGTTTTGGGCGGCACCAGGGTTCTCGACCCTGGACTTCTTCGCAGCAGTCGACTCGACTGCCGCACCAGCTGGACGCGAGGAAGGCGGAGCAGAGCCAGCCACCGGCTTCTCGGCCGGTTGTTTCTTGAGCTCGAAACGTTTAAGTGCCTTGACTAAAATCAGAGAAAAGAAGCCAGTATATGAAGAACACTTAAATCACGATTCGAATGATCAAAGTCTATAAACAGTTACACGAAGGGAGTATGTTAAGAAGCTTACGGGGGTCATCGAGACGAGGAAGGTCCTCGTAGATGACGATACGAGCATGGTTGACCAATTCACGGTCCTTTATTAACTGACGAGCGCTATACGTATGCTTATTGAGCTCCGCCAGCGAAGCAGCGAACTCGTCAGAATGGGGCCGTTTATTCTGCTTCACCTTCGAGGTGATCCATTTATTCACGAAGGGATACGTGCCAGGAGCAGGTCGAATGAAAACAAACTTCGACTTCCACTTGGTGACATTTGATGAAAGATCGTCAAGAAAGGTGACGCCGGCCCGACGACCCAGGCAGTGAGCGCCTTTGGAAAGTCGATAGCCATAGCAGTAGAAGAAAAATTGGGGCGAGAAGAAATTGAGTGTTATTCGGGAGACGACTAAAAAGGCTATCATAATGCCGATAGCATTCGGAGAAAATTGGTTTATGGGGATATTATACATGTTACTTATTAACAAGAGTTCGTCTTAGATAGGGAAGCGAAGGCCGAAGACGACTTGGTCTACAAAAAATGTATGGCAACCAGGAGGAGGATGAGCGAAATCGTCATTAGGACCTGGGGCGACTAACTCCCAGTCGGAAGGAAGCCCGCTAAACTTCCTGAAGCCCTCGACCTCGGCTGCAGAGGCATAACAAAAAGGATTTAAAACAGCTAACCTAACTAAGGGACAAGCTATTGATACAACATTTTGAGAATAAGAAGTGGAACAATTAGTGGTACAGATACAAGGATGGTTCTATAAACAGGGATGTCTAATAACCTAAGAGGAATACCTCGAGGAATAAGATCAAGACGAGGAGGATTTCCTCGAGAAGGGCTCTTAACGATGTCGACTAAACCGCCCTCCAAGAGCGCTTGGTCATGCTGCTCCCAGTCGACAGAAGAAGCAGTGGCGAGAGGAAGAAAAGAACGGGAAGATGGCGAAACCATCCTGTAGCCGGTCACCTCAACGGAGTCGGAGCTAGAGCCCTCGCCGGCTAGATTGGTATAGTTGTTGATCTGTTGACCGAGGGAGCCGGATAGGGGGGACGAGTCGGAAGCTAAGGAAAGAAAAAGGAGGAGAAGGTCGAAGTTAGTAAAATCACGAGTAAGGGCCTACTAGATCGACAGAGGAAGAAAGGACAAAGAAGGGTCAATCGCTATCGGTATCTTGACCTAAATAAACTAGTAAGTCGACCTTAGTCGACTCAAAAAGAGAAAACTGAAGAAAGAAAGCCACTAAGTCGACACTAGCCAACTTAGCGACAGGTGACAGTCGACTGCTCATCGGCAGCCGACGACTGGCGAAAAACATCAAGTCTTAATAAAATATGCGCGTGAAAGGATCCAACGCGAAACTCATGAGAAATCCGTGAAGAACACGAAGAACACACGAAAATTCCTAGAACCCAGAAAAAATTGAAAAAGGAAAAAAGCCAACAAAAAACGCGAAAAGTAAAGGAGATAAAGAACTTACACATGATGGCGTGGTTGTTTTGAACTGCGAGTAAGCCTGAAGTTGCCGGAGAAAGAAACGCCGGAGAACAGATAGCACAAAAAGCACCGGAGAGTTAGAAGCAGTTCAGAGCTCGAAAAAATTGGAAGCGTGAAAAGCCACCCAAGGCAGACGCGCAATGTATTTATACTCGAGAATAATAGAGGCGGATCGTTAGATCAATAGCGGAATCAACGATCCAGATGAAGCGGAGAATTCGAGGAGTCGGCGATGGGGATGACGCGCATCACTTAGGGTTTTTTTGAAATTTGAAATTTGAAATTTCAAAGGGGTCTGTCAGAGTGTCAGACTTATCCGAAAAAGCAATCATGAGGTTGAGATGCGCCCCGATGGGTTGACGAGACGAGTTATCAAAGAGGACGAAGACGAGCAAATATCGCAGGGAGACAGCGAAACTACACACCAATAAATTT
>BKCP01007293.1:2080142-2111521 GCA_008636005.1 Striga asiatica
TCCACCCTCAAAGGAGTGGTCGTTACATGCGACCATCCAGCCTCTCGGCCTTAGTCATGATGGATTTTTTGTCTTCGAGCACATGTCCACCCTCAAAGGAGTGGTCGTTACATGTGACCATCCAGCCTCTCGGCCTTAATCATGATGGATTTTTTGCCTTCGAACACATGTCCACCCTCAAAGGAGTGGTCGTTACATGCGACCATCCAGCCTCTCGGCCTTAATCATGATGGATTTTTTTTTCGATTAATCATTCAACATAGGCCACCACATATGCACAATAAAATTAAAGCAATCCATTAGACAAAGTGTTAAAAGTCGAAACAGAAATTTCATTAACCCAAATTAAAGATTTCAATACATCATTGTTGTGGAAAACTTCCAATAAACGAAACAGGAAAGGAAATGCAAAATTTTAGATATAGTATTTATTCAAGTTAGCCACATTCCATGACCTGGGTAATGATCTTCCTTCAGCATCCTTGAGTGAATATGCTCCTCCTGCATGAACCTTCTCGACCAGGTACGGTCCTTTCAAGTTGGGCTCGAGCTTGCCCACGTGCTTTAACACATCCACCCTTTTCTAAACCAGGTCGCCCACCTGGAATCTCCTCACTTTCACTTTTCGGTCATGTGCTGCCCGCATCCTCTGCTTGTATGCCTCAACTCTGATCGAGTGTTGTTCCCGAAGTTCTTCAATCGTATCCAGGGCTGCCATCATCAAGTTCTCATTTTGTTCAGGATTGTATGTGCTCGATCTTTGCGACTGGACCTCACTCTCGATCGGAAGAAGTGCCTCCATGCCATAAACCAGGCTGAATGGTGTTTCTCCGGTGGTCGACCGCGGCGTTGTTCGATATGCCCAAAGTACTGAAGTGAGTTCATCGACCCATGCGCCCGATGCCTTCTCCAACCTTGTTTTTAGGCCATTCAATATGATCCTGTTGGTCACCTCAACTTGTCCATTGGCTTGCGGATGAGCAACTGACGCGAAATGTTGCTCGATGTTCATGTCTTCGCACCATGCTCGGATCCGCTTGCCATTGAATTGCGTCCCATTGTCGGACACCACCATCTTTGGGACACCAAACCTGCAACAAATATTGTTATATAAAAATTGTATGACTTTTTCCTCCGTAATTTTCGCCAGCGGCTCGGCCTCTACCCACTTCGTGAAATAGTCCACTGCCACAATCAAAATTTTCTTTGCCTAGTTCCCTGTGGCATCGACCCCCCCAGATCGACACCCCACTGCGCGAATGGTATAGGGGCACTCATCGTTGTCATCGTCTCCGCCGGCTGATGAATGAGTGGGCCATGCTTCTGGCACTGCAAGCATTTCCTCACTATTATCTTCGCATCCTCTTTCATGGTCGGCCAGAAATATCCTGCTCGTAATATCTTCGCCACCAAAGGCCCCGCTTTACTATGATCGCTGCAACATCCCTCATGGGTCTCCCTCAACACATATCGACCCTCTTCTCGCGTCACGCATCTCAAATGAGGTCCGGCATACGACCTCTTATACAACACCCCATTGTGTTCGAAGAACCTCCTTAACACCTTCACTCCTCCTTCTCTCAACTCCTTCAGTATCAAGGTTCTCCAATTGTCGACCTCCTCTATCTCCGCCACCTCATGCTCGACCGCACTCCTCTCCATGTGCAGCAAAGTGACACTTCTGCTCCTACAGTCGACCAGATTCTGCGCAATTTTGGATAGCAGGTCTGCTCGACCGTTCTCCCCACGAGGTATTTGCACCAGTTCGAATGAGCTAAACTCTGCGCGCAATCTCTTCATCTCTTCAACGTACCTTTTCATTCTCTCCTCCTTTACCTCAAAATCCTCCTGAAACTGGCCCACCACCAATTGGGAATCAGAGTATACTTGCACTTTCCGAGCTCCACCTGCCATAGCCAACTGCATCCCCTTAATAACCGCCTCATACTCGGCCTCATTGTTCGACACCATGTACCTAACTTTGACTGCAAACTCCAAATTGTCTCCTTTAGGCGAAATTAAAACAATGCCTAAGCCCCCTTCAGCTCTCGACACCGATCCATCAACAAACATTCGCCAACACCTTCTATCTCTTCTTCTACCTTCGTACCCTCCTGTATGAAATCGGCCAACGCCTGCGCCTTTATCGCTCTCCTCGGCTCGTATGCTATCGTGTACTCACTCAACTCAACAGCCCATTTGACTAGTCGTCCCGATACGGAAGGTCGACCTAAAGTTTCTCCCAACGGCATGTTCGTTCTCACCTTCACCTTATGGCCCAAAAAGTACGGCCGCAACTTCCTCACCGTCACCACCACTGCCAAGGCACACTTCTCGATCTCCGAATATCTCTTCTCCGCCCCTTGCATTACCTTGCTTACGTAATAGATTGGAAATTGTATTGTACCTTCCTCCCTCAGCAAAACCGAGCTTACTGCCATTTCTCCGATCGATATGTATAGCACCAAGTCCTCCCCTAGAATTGGCTTAGCCAACAGAGGTAAATTGCCTAACACCTTTTGCAACTCCTCGAATGCTCTCTGGGCCTCCTCCGTCCACTGGAACCTCGAGCTCTTTCTCCGCGTTCGAAACAAAGGACCACTCTTCTCCGCCACCTTAGATATGAAACGACTCAAGCCCGCAATCCTGCCCGTCAAGATCTGTACCTCCTTCACTTTTGTGGGTGGCTTCATCTCGATCACCGCTCTCACCTTCTCTGGGTTGATCTCGATCCCCCTCTTCGTCACCATAGACCCCAGGAACTTTCCCGACTTCACCCCAAAAGAACACTTAGCAGGGTTCAGTTTCATGTCATATCTTCTCAAAGTCAAGAATGTTTCCTTCAAGTCATTCACATGATCGGCCTCCACCTTACTCTTCACTAGCATATCATCCACATACACCTCCATATTCCTCCCAAGCTGTTCCTTGAAAATCTTATCGACCAACCGCTGATACGTTGCACCCGCGTTCTTCAAACCAAAAGGCATCACCACATAACAATAAGTGCCCCTGCTGGTAACAAAGCTCACCCTCTTCCTGTCGTCCCGGGCCAGAGGGATTTGGTGATACACCCTGGGGTGCATCCATAAGGCTGAGCAACTCACAACCTGCTGTGGAGTCGACTAGCTGATCGATCCTGGGTAGTGGATACAAATCTTTCGGACACGCCTTATTTAAGTCACGAAAATCAATACACATCCTCCACTTCCCTTCAGACTTAGACACCATCACCGTGTTCGACAACCATTCGGGAAATTGGACCTCCTCAACATGGCCCCTCTTCAACAACTTCTCAACCTCCTGCTCGATCACCTTGTCTATTTCCGCGCCATGGTGCCTCCTCTTTTGCTTCACCGGTCTCACCGTTAGGTCGATATTCAAACGGTGTTCGATCACTTCCGCTTTTATCCCTGTCAACTCCTCAGCCGTATACGCGAAAACATCCACGAACTCCCTGATCAATTCAATCAATTTCGACCTTATGGGCTCCTCGATCTCTTTTCCTATCCGGAACTTCCTCTCCTCGCTGTCTTCTACCATCTGAACCTCCTCGATCTCCCCACCTGGTTGCATCTCTACCTTCTCCTTCCCCTTATTTGTTTTCTCCATCTCTTCCCTCGACCTTGAGCCCCCAGGTCGGTTCAACACTCCCTCTTCAAGCCTCGCTTGCTTCCTCCAGAGCTGCTTATTGTTGCTCACCGTGGTTTGATAGCAACTCCTCGAGGTAAGCTGATCTCCCGCGACCTCACCAACGTTTTCCCCCACCGGATATTTGATCGTCATGTGGTACGTCGACACGACCGCCTAGAATGCATTCAAACTGGTCCTTCCCATGATAATGTTATATGATGACTCTACTCCCACGACCACGAACCTCACCATTCTCACCTTCCTCGTTGCTCCTTGCCCCAGCGCCACAGATAGACTCACCTCTCCCATTGGCATCACCTCGCCCCCATTGAATCCATACAGGGCAGTCGACACCGGCTTCAAGTCGAGGTTGAGCTCCTTATTTATCTGCACAAAACAATCATAAAACATTACGTCCACCGAGCTCCCGGTATCAATGAATACCCTCTTCACATCAAAACCAGCCACCTCCGCCGTTATCGCCAACGCATCATTGTGAGGCAGCACTACTCCCTCTGCATCCTCCGCTCGGAAACTTATCACCGGCATTCGAGCAGTGATCCCCACCTCCTCTCTCTTTCTTTTCACTGCTCGAACATGGCCTTTCCTCGCATTGTTCGAGTCCCCATCAGTAGGGCCCCCCGAGATTATATAAATCGTCCCTCTCTTCACTGGTCCATGATTCTCCTGCCCTCGATCTTGGCTCCCTCGTCTCTTTTTGCCTCCTCGATCATCTTTCCCTCCTCGAGGATCATCCTCCTCATCCTCATCTCGATCACTCCGCTCCACTGAATCCTCCCGACACCTTCCTTTGCCTTTCCCCTTCGCCTTGTCTTCATATACGAACTCCTTAAGATATCCTGCCCTAATGAGGCGCTTGATCTCATCCTTGAGGTGTCTGCACTTCTCCGTTGTGTGCCCATAATCCTTATGAAAATGACAATACTTCCTCGACCTAGGTTGCGTTGGGCCCTCACGCCTCGACTTCAGCCACGTCACGTCCTTATTCTCGATCTTTTTCTCAATAGCCACCAGCACCTCCCCCATCTTCGCATTAAGGGGCGTAAAGTTATGGAATCGCTTCTCTCCAAACACTGGTCGATCTTTCCATCGGTTCTCTCGCCCTCGATCAACTCTGGCACGCCCCTCTCTCTTGGGCGATCTCCTACCTGGCGACGCCTTTCGAGGGGAGCTCGCCCTTCCTTTCTTCGGCTCCGGCCTGGCCAACTCCTCCAACTTAGCGAACTCCGCCTCCGTCTCTTCCAGGTTAATATACTTCTTACACCTTTTCAGCACATCATCATACGTACGAGCAGGGGTTTTGGCTAAAGATGTTCGACAGGGCCCTGCTCGCAAACTCCGTATCAACCCCCCAGCCTTCACCTCGTCCGAGGCCGTGGGGATCTCCAAACAAGTCTGGTTGTATCGCGCAACATACTTGCGCAACGATTCTTTCTTCCCTTGCCTCATGGCCATCAACGTCAAATAGGTTTTCTTCTGCGCCACCGCACTCGCATACTGGGTCATCAGCTTTTCCGCGAAATCGTCAAAGTCCTTGATCGATCCATGAGGGAGCTGCTGAAACCAATCGAGCGCACCTCCCCTAAAGGTCGACAAGAATGCCCTGCAGCTAACAGAATCAGAATAACCATGTAACACAGCCAAATTCTCAAACGCCCTTACATGCCTCGACGGGTCAGTGGTCCCGTCGAACATCAAACTCATGTCTCTAAAATTTGCAGATAGCGGTGCAGCCAGTATATCCCTCGAGAACGGATGTCCTCGAGCGCGCCTTTCAGGTCGACCATCCATCTTAACCTGCAGCTGTCTCACTTGCTCCGCGAGCCTCTCCACCTCACGATCTTGCAGGGCTCCTTCTCCTCCATAGCTAGACACGTTCTCATCCACCATCGTTGGTCCAGCAGCCACTCGCGAAAGGCTTTGAGTAACCTGCTGAACCGCTTGTGCCGCCGCATTCGCCACCATCTGCTGCATCTCCTGTCTGGTCATCACCACCTGCTGACCAGGTCGCGGCTCCTCCACTGGCGGTGGTACTGCTCTCTGCACCGCCACTCCTTGCTGCAGCGTCACGGCCAGATCTGGTTGCAGCGGCGTTGGGGTCGCCGCTCCTTGAGCTGTACGAATCTCCTGGGCCCGGCTTGAGCCCAAGTCATCCTCTGGTTGCACCGGCGTGACTCCTACGCCTTGGGGAACGGGCATCGGAGTCACCGGTGTATGCAAGGGTCCGGAGAAGCCCAGAGGAGGGCCTTCCCCGAACGGCCTCGTCGTCGTCCACGCATCGTCGAACGATGCTTGTAAATCTCTCCTAGGAATTCCGTCCGCCATAGCCACCGAGCTTTGGAAATCTCAGCACACAACTTTTCGAATGAAAGTCCCCACAAACGGCGCCAAATGGTAACGCAAAACACTCCGACCGGCTTGAAATCAGCTTGCCTCCTTCTTCCTCGCCGGTAGAACGCCGCGTTCCTGCACAGAACTCTTACACCGGAGGGGTTTTCCGGTGAAGAGCCTCCGATGCTTAAGTCAGTATGTGTTTGTTCAATTTTCCAAAGTAAAGAATGGATAAATCGTAAGTCACAAGAAAAGACTCATTCCCATATATATAGGAGTGAGATACCTGCCCTAAAAACTGCCCGGCTTTGGTGAGCTGTCCTACCCGTACTGCCTGTCCGTACACACATAGTGTGTGTGTGTGCCAGAATGTCAGGGGTGGCTTTCGCAACTATCACTCTGCACCAATATATTCTCGCCACGTGTCCCTCTAAGCTGAGGGAGATTATTCCTCTGCGCAGGCCGTTGGGATCTCTTAACGTCATCCACGCGCCTTCTCGCATTCACACCACGCTCTAGACTGCTCTTCACCTGTTGAGTGCTCGATCTCCTCCCCTTTGGTCGATCCTCGATCAGTTCTGCTATTCTGCTCGATCTTCTTCCTCTTGGTCGATCCTCGACCAATACTGCTATTTTGCTCGATCTCCTTCTTTTTGGTCGATCCTCGACCAGTACTGCTATTCTGCTCGATCTCCTTCTGTTTGGTCGATCATCCTTCTACCAATCCGGTTTTCTCCACTTCGAGGTTGCTTGACCGATGATGCAAACCGGTCCATTCCTCAATTATATAATATCCCATATCAACTATCATAAAACAGATTACAAAACATATATTCACTGAAATTGAATACTAACTTACACAAATTCAAGTAAGATTTAATAATAAATANTAACCACAAAATAAACAAGCATAATACATTTGATAAATTCTATAAATTTCCTTAAATTACAAAACCCAATGAACCCTAATTTTGTTTTTTTTTAACCATCAGCTATGAAACTAACAATGTTGCTTCTAAAAACCTGAAAAATGGTGATAAAATTGAATTTAATCTTACCTGGTTTCTTCGTTTGCGGAGAATTCACCATTTTTTTATTTTGAAATTGTCTGAATGGCTACAAAACCCACGCGATGCGTCCTTCACAGCTCGACACAAATCTGGTAAAGTACATCTAATATTTTTGAACGAAAAAATCGAAGAAAAATCAGTTCACAAAATCCCTCAGAAATGGAATAATCGGCGCAACTGAAGGTGGAATTTCTTACAAGGAAAGCGCAGATCTTAATGTAGGCATTAATGGGTTTGAAGAAATTTACCCTATGCTGAAACAGTAAAAGATGCAAATGCTCTCTCATATCCAAATTTGGACGTAAAACTGGAGAGAAATTACAACAATGCCACCGCATGGTCAAATGCCGGTCAGCTTTGTCTCAGCCATTAATTTGGAAGATCTAAAGGTGTACAATTATTCTCACTTCTTTCATTATCACCTATTCTCATAAGATCTCATTTCTTTGTAACTATATATCATAAATTTTATTTTTTTTAATCAAGCATCAAATTGTATTACCACACCTCGGAAGTAAAAAACGGTAATCAGTGGATTACACTTGACAACCTTTACTAGCCTAGACTATAAAGGAAACCAAATGGGGGGAAACATAACATGTGCTCCCCTACACGACCCTTCACGGCCAAAGAAACAAACCCCACGAACACTCACACCTATGAGACTACAAAAGCTCCACAAGGGAGACGAAAAAACTCCTATCGAAGGGAGAAGACAAAAAAGACACTCCGAAAGGGAGAGAAAATCTGAAAACGCACAAATACACGGACAAAACAATAACCAAAACAAACATAAAAAATAAAAGACTACAGCCCTCTCCACAACGGCCAGACCTCGCCTAGCAACCTCAAGCCAGTCGACACCCAGATGACTATCCAATAGGGATCAAATCTCGGCCCAAAATCCTAGAAACTCTGTGACCGGCTATCAAGATCCGGACCTAATACGAAGCCCAACCCAAGAGGTCACCGTCGGACTAGCACTAGCGAAACCGCGCCCAGGTCCCCTAACCAGCCGACGACAACTCACCGCCGCCATCATTGGCCGCAGCTCCTATTAGCCCAATACCACGACCGAAACAAGGGCGGAGGGGCTAAGCCGCAGAGCAACAAGCTGCGAGCTTCGACCGCCAGGCGATCAAACGCTCACCGCCGACGACCACCACAAACGCATCCGCCATGGCCCTCTTTAGGGAAAGAAGGGGTAACCCACGCGAGGAAGAGAGTGGCGACCCTCGGATCGACGACCGACGCCAGTATCGCCGCAGGAATTGGCTCCCGCCGGAGGAAAAGGAGTGACCACTGTGGAGAGGCGAGCTGGAATTAGGTTTTCACCTGCAAGGGGAGAAGGGGATCGAGTGTTTTTTAAGAGAGAGAACGGAAATCAGCATAATAACTATATATCATATATTCATACTGACTAAAATAGTCCTTTTTTTAACATATATACAAATTAGTCCAAGAAATAAAAGAGAGGATGGAGAAAAAAATCAAATGGAACATGGAAAACCTAAATCTGACTGGATGATAATGAATCCTCATTGAAACCTAAAATCAAATGCACATTGCTTATCATTATAATCAATACTTTTATGAAAATTATTGACTGGTTCAAAATCCAAATAGCCACCATAAGAAAAGAGGTCATAAGTTTTTGGGCCATACACTTGAAAAATAAATATTGTATTATATATAAAATATCATATTTTTATTTTTAATATTTTGTAATAAAGTATGATATTTTATTTTACAAATATGTATATTTATTGAAAATATATGATTATCTTATCATTATACTTGCGTAACATTAGATTTATAGTAAAGTAAATTCATCGGAAACAATAGTTACAAATAAAATTTCATTATTTCTAATATAGAATATTTCTTATGTCAAGGGCGTTATCGTTGTATACAAGTATATTAAAGGACAGTTTTGGAAAAATGTTGTACCAGCATATTTGGTGTTACCTGGGTCCAAATCATTATCTTTTCTGCTTTATGGCCGACTTTTTTTTTCTTTCTTTCTTTCTTTTGGAATACACTTCATTAACTTACTCTTTAGAATCTATCTTAATTTATTTTCATCACCTAATTGCTACTCTAGCACGGTTTCTCTGCATAACCTGAGCATACGTGTAACTTTGCGAACATCTGATTGAACAACATTGATTGATAATATATAATTAGCAGACTAGTTAATTGAATTAATAAACATAATTGGATATAAATCCAAACTCAAAAAATCCAACAATTTTTAACTCAACTATTTTCTTTAACTCAACTCACTATCATCAATATTATCAATATAATTAAATAATATCAATCAATCATTCTTACACACAACATCAACCTTAATTCACTATTCATCAACTCACATAGTTTTAAGTAACCATCACATCACATCTTCTCTCCTACTTTTGCATCAATTTAATTTTAATCATTTTATTTTAAATATTATTTTAATATACCCACTAACAACTAATCATACCAACTTTTTCAAATTTAATCAACCCAAGCAAAAAATCTAATCAAAACAAAAACTTTTTAAATCCAATCATGCTCAATAACTGATATTTGGTAGAATTAAATAATAAGAGGTAACACATTGAATTAGCATATGGTAAATAATTTATATAATATTACTAAACGAATTAGCAGTTTTAACTAGCTGATTGAATTAGCATATTACACAAAGTGTATGGTAAATAATTAATATGATATTTCTAAACGAATTAAACAGTTTTAAATAGTTGATTGAATTAGCCAATGATGCAATCTTTGGTAAATAATTAATTTGATATATAATAACAACTAAGATTACAATTTTTAATACAAAAAAATAAATAAATAAATTCCAAAAGTTATTTGAAACCATTATTAATCAAACAATGAAGTTAGAGGTTCTTATATATTAGATTTTCAATTCACTCAAATTTTTAATTTAAGGTTTAATTTTTTTTAATTATAATTTTGATTATGTTATAGTTCAAATTTCCTTTATGCTAACATGGAAATATTGTTTTCGTGTATTATATTTGTATTTACTGTTTTTGTAACACCCCGCTCATCAGAGTAAATTTTTCGCAACTTTTACTTCGAAAATACTTATAACTCTTTCGAAATATTTTGCAACTAACTCGAGATGTTACTCAAACTCATCTTCTTCAAAATCCGTTTATCTTTAAACTTTCTGTCTAATACTTCTCTAGACATAAAGAAAACAGATTTCGTTTAAACTTGCATTTAACTGTACCATATTCATACTTCCCGAAATGGTATAAACTTGAAATCTGAAATTTATTAAAAATGCAAGTTCAATGTGTGCATAGCGGAAATACTTAAAAACGTGGTTTATTATACAGACATATCAAATACTTAATAAATGTCCACTTGAAATAAGTGCACGACCACCACCACCACATCTCGAGCTCACACCTCCGGCCCGACCCTGTTACCTGAGAAACACAATGGGGGTGAGTACTGATCCTCTTGTACCCCTAAATCACCCATACTAAAGTAAACAACAATAATAATACAATATCATGATCTTTGGTATATATCTGGACTGGAAATCTGTTCCAGTAACTTAAACTGAATCTGGCCGATATCTGATCGGGTACGTGTGCACACTCTGATGGATATTTCTAAGGCAACTAATGGCCTACATCAGAACTTAGGATGTACTGATAAGGCAACTAGGAGCCTTCATCCCAAGCTTATAAACTGTATACATACCTCGGACATGATATCATATGATAGTCAATGTAATACCCAGGCTGGGTCCCCACCTTTCTTCTTTGAAAACTTTTGAAAAACGGTAAGTGCTGTACTGGGTAACTGTATCTGCAAGTTACGTAAAATTATAAACAAATATACTAAGTACTATGCTTGTATACTCAATAAGATACTGGGATTCTTAACTCTTCCAAATATTATAAAATTTCAATAGTCATGCTATTGCTCAAACATAACTTTTCTTGATCTTTTACTCAATCAAATACTTAATTCATCATATATCATATCTCCCAAATCTTATATATTGGCTAATACTCATTTTTCACTTAATTAACTTGAAAGTGAAAATTTCTCAAAACATACTCAACTTTTAAATCATAATTCTCAATTATGATATTAATATGTGAGCCTTAAAACAATGTTTATAAAATTGTATACTCAACATATTAAACTGAAACTTATCTAAATTGCTCACCACTTATATGAAAATTTTTCATAATAATCTCACTTTGAAAACTTGAACATATAATGAATATTCGCACATATAAATCATCTTTACATATATGCAGTCTAAATATCTTAACTCATTCATTTCTCAACTTTAAATCATGAAATTTAGCAGTCAAGTTCTTAACTCATATTTAGACATCTCATAAAAATTTCATAATTTTATCATGCGTATATCTCGACTTATTCAAGTTTAAAGTTGCTGCTGGAAACAAGTACATAAAATTCAGCTTGCATGATAAACTTTAAAAATTCATATCTTGAGTTATACTAAACTAAATGACTTGATTCTTGATCCTATGTACTTCTCTTTTACACAAGAAATAACCAAAGGAAGCATATATTTCCAGATTTTTAATAGCTAGATAAAAATCTCATCATAATGGAACACATATGACATATATATGAGCTGGAAATAACTTATCTTCTAGCATGCTTATACTCATATAAAACTTTAATATCTAAGTCATATAAAAATATTATTAAACACTTAATATCATCTACTAAACATGTTACAAAGATAACATCTTACCTCCTTCATGCTTGAAAATCTAAAGTTGCTCCTTGACTTCTTCGAAAATTAAAACTCTACTATTTTTATTTNTATATAACAAACCGGGAACATCATCCGAATATACAATGGGGCTAAACTAGCCAATATCCGACTCAAACATGAGAATAAAAATGAAAGGACTCGCTCGGAAGCGGCCTAGACGACTCAAACTAAAAGAAACCGAAAGAAGGACTGACAAGCCACTGCTCCAAAGCCTAGCTACCAAACCAACTTTCAACTAGAACCAAATGAACCTAAGCAAACCAAAACCAACAAACAAAACAACCAAACTAACAACACTGAACAAATAAAAGACACCAAACAGAAGCAAAACACACCACAACTACCAACCCATTACATAGCCCTAAATTCTAGCCATTCCTTGTGTGCTCTTTTGATCACCACTGGAATAGCCATGAGTTTCTTCTCAAATAACCACAAGTTCCTTGATCTCCATAGCCACCATAGGAGATATGTAGTGAGCTGGATTCTGTCCTTGGATATGGTTGTCTTGTCTGTTTCACAAAGCTGCCACCACCAAGTTTTGAATTTGCATCCCAAAGAAGTCACCCCATCCCAGCTTACAGGTCCCATATTCCACATCTTCTGAGCTCTTTGACAATGAAATAGCAAATGTTCCACTGTTTCTGGCAGTTCACCACAGCATTGGCACATAATATCAATATCCAGCCCCTTCTTCCTCAGATTTGTATTCACAGGTAGAGTATCTGTGATGCATCTCCAAAGAAAGTGTTTAAGAGTGCCCTTGACTTTGAGCTGCCAACCTCTAATTCTTGCCTGCCTTATTCCATTTGCATTGTGGCTACTAGAAGGGATATCCATCCTAGTGACTTTCTGGTTAATCAGCAAAGAATATGTAGAGGAGACAGTGAAGTTACCTTTCTTTTCCAAGCACCAGAAGACTCTATCTTTCCTAGCTGAGTTTAATGTGTTGATGCTCAGTATAGCCTGGCTATCTTCAGGGGAGAATAGTTGTTGTACCAGCCAGGTATTCCAAGATCTACCATTATTCATCATCAGCTCTTTAACCCATGTGATGTGGCCTTGTGCTATTGGCAGCAGCTTTGGAGAAGACAGAGGTTTGGAAGGGATCCAATTCCAATCAGCAATTCTTGTATCAAAGCCATTTCTGATTTCAGTTCTGAAGCCTTGGGCAAAAATGGGAAGACACTCCAGCCAAGTATGCTAAATCCAGGAACCATTCTGAGTCTTTGTTGCTTCAAAAATGGAACAATCTGAAAAATATCTGTCTTTTAGAACTTTACTGATCAGCAGCTCAGGTTGGGACACAACTCTCCACAGCTGTTTACATAGCAAAGCTTGGTTGAATAGACTGATATCCTTGAAGCCAATGCCACCATCAGCCTTAGGGATTGTGAGAGACTGCCAAGCTTTCCAGTGTATTCCTTTCTCTTGTGTGTCACTGTGGCACCACCAATACTGAGCAGAAATGCTTGCAATAGTTTTACAAACAGAGATAGGAAGTCTAAAGCAAGACATAGTGAAAACTGGTAAAGCATTAAGCACAGCTTTAATTAGAACTTCTTTGCCAGCACTAGATATCTGCTTATTCTTCCAACTGCAAAGTTTGGCTTTCACAGACTCAATGACATAGTTAAAAACTTCAACCTTGGATTTACCTATTCCCAATGGAAGGCCAAGATATCTTGTTGAGGAGTGAACTTGGATACCTTGCATAGCAGCAGAGATTTGATTCTGAACAAATGGATGAGTGTTCTTGCTGAAGAAAGCAGATGACTTCTGAAGGTTAACTCTTTGGCCTGTGAACAGTCTGTATCTTTCTAGGAGAGTCATAAGTTCCAATGCTTGACTGGTTTCTGCTTTGCAAAAGAAGAGTGTATCATCTGCAAATAACATGTGTGACAGAGTAGGCCCATTCCTGGAAAGCTTCAGGCCACAGAGTGTGTTTCTAGAGAGAGAGTCAGAGATAAGAGCTGAGAGGAGCTCAGTAACAATAATAAATAGGTAGGGGGATAGAGGATCCCCCTGCCTAATTCCTCTTGTAGGATAGATAATTCCACTTAAGGCTCCATTAATGCAGAAAGAAAGAGAAGTAGAAGATACACAGACCATCAGAAGCTTCACAAAATTAATGCTGAACCCCATTTTGATCATGATTTTCTCAATACAAACCCATTCCACTCTATCAAAGTCTTTCATGAGGTCTAGCTTCAAAGCCATAAAGCAGTTCTTACCAGTTCTATGCCTATTAAGGAAATGAAAAACTTCTTGGGCCAGAATAACATTATCTAGCAATTGTCTGTCTTGGATGAAAGCAGACTGGCTATCACTGATGCAATTACTGAGACAAGCTTTAAGTCTAATAGCCAGAATTTTAGCAAGAATCTTATAAACCACACTGCACAGAGAGATAGGCCTAAACTGGTTCAAAGATGAGGGAGATTGACACTTAGGGACAAGTGTTATTAGAGTATGGTTCCAGTATTGCAGGAGCATACCTGAATCAAAGAAACTCTGAATGGCCTCAATCAAGTCAGCTGCAATAATCCCCCAATAATGCTGGTAGAATCTAGCAGTCATCCCATCCTCTCTTGGAGATTTGTCCGGGTTGAGACTAAATAAAGAGCTCTTGATTTCCTCAGCATCAATGGGCATCAGAAGCTGCTGATTCATGTCCTCAGTGATGGATGTAGGTATTAGAGGAAGCAGAGAATCACCTCCCCATGATCCTTCAGAGGTAAATAGAGTATTTTTCTCTGTCTTTCTATCTTTTTGATGAAACTATGATGATTTGAGAAGATACTTGATGATAAAATCTGATTGAAATGCCTCTATTTATCGCCATGAATGAGCTTTTGGTAGATAAAACTTAGTCCACCAAGTTTAATAAAATTCTCACCAATTGTTGAAAATAATGCTACCTTAAAGACTTAGCAAAACTTTGTTGTGATTTTCTCATCTCATTCTCACTAATTGATGACCAAAATTTCGTGCTTAATGTGATGTAATTGATTCCATATATTATTGAAAAAATGTCACCATTCATCATATAAAAATCTTTTGAAACAAAATAATAAAAATAATAAAAATCATCCTTTTTATTACTTATGCATTTTCTTTCAAAATGGCTGATTTTTAAAACACTTTTACTAAAAAGTAATGCTCATATATGGTATTGGATCATGCTAATAAACTGAGAATAATACAAATTACGAAACTCAATTCGGACTTAAAACGAACGTTTACCGTAAAATCGAAAATTCAAAAATTTTCGGTTTATGTTTAAATAATTTGAATAGACTAAAATGTTAAATAAATTTTCTCACTTGTTTGAACATTTATAACTTAAATGTTCATGAATACTTAACCGTACTTCGAGACTTAACCTATCTCAAATTGTACTAAGGCTCGATACTATAATCTTATCTTGGCGACTTGAACACTTAGAAAAATTCTAAGTATTTAGTACTAAGGCTCGGCTATTTCTTAATTAAACTCAACTCATGACTGAACATACTTGATTTCAGTTCACTACTTATCTTAAACGATTAATCAAAATATGCTCAATTTTGATTATTCGTCATCTTAATTAATTAGTCCCGTCTTATAAATCCATTTATAAAAATAAACAGACCGAAATTAATTATTTATTGAACTGACTCGATTACTGAATAAAATTTAACCGAGAATACTTTCGACTTAAAGTCAAATTTTTAACTGAATAACTTAATAACTGGCTCGGAACTAGGAACAAGCATTATTAATAAAAGTAATTAGTTCAAACTCAGAACTAAAATAATTACTTTTATTAATTACTGAATGGGATATTACAATCTACCCCCCTTAAAACTATTTCCGCCCTCGGAAATACTAAAACTGAGATACATACTAACTATGTATATATCAGAACTCGTACTCTGGAAAACGAGTGCTAATATCAACTTCTCACTCCCCAGTGGCATCTAACTCTATGTGGCAATTCCAATTATACTAACGAGGAAATATCTCGATTCCTCAGCCAATGAACCTTCTGGTCCAAAACTTCTATCGGCTGGTCCTCGTAGTTTAAATCTTACTGAAACTCATTATGCAAAAGCACATACTCTGGATCGCACACATACGTAAAACTTTATGCACACTGGACAACTTTAGAGAAGAATTGATATCAAATACTTATCTAACTGACTATGCGATACATTTCATACGATTTACCCACTAACCAAGGCCCTTCGGGTGCAGAACATCTATATGCATTGTACCTTAATGTCGATGTCACTTGTAATTATTAACAAGTCACATCTCCATTCTATACTAACATCTTACTATACTAAACTTGCTTCTCTTTTGAGAAACATTTTTACTCAATATCACTATTGATATTTTCTAACTTCAACTTCTCTGACTTAACTATAGTCGAGAATTTCGTTGAAGTTTCTGTACAGACGTGGAATAACTTAACCATTCTCTGGTCATACCACAATTTCAACCATTAAGGTAAACTTTATTTACCTCTAATAATGCAACTGTCTTAATTAGGCTCAGCAATATCTCAATTATTGCAGATATTTCACATCTGATCTCGACGGCATTAAATGCTTACTGGTTGTGCATTCTGACATTCGGTATAATTTAATCATACCGAAAACTTATCTCATACTCATCTTTCTTCTATAAAACAACTTGGTGATCCTTCAATCTTCTTCAGTAATGGTCCGAATCACCAATGGATTTAGCACTGCTAAAAATCTAAAAATTCTATCTTTTCTCCCTCTTAATATCATAAAGAGAATTTATCGAGCTCGTATAGAAAGGTTGAGAGTACTTATGCTCAATAATATCCCAAATGATATAAGATGGCTGATTGAAGCAAAAGTTCGTTTGTGTGGCGAGTATCCCAATGCATACAAGTATCTGTCAGGTATGGGTAAAAGCACTTTTGCCAAGAAACGTAGAGCAAAAAGAATAGGCGGCTGCTATAAATGTGCTCGCTAGAACTGTGACACTCTATGTACTTCTTTAGGCTTTGTGTCAAATAATCGAGAAGATAAAATAACTTTCATCAAGAATGGCTTGAGTAAGGAATCTCTGGATCAAACTATTCAACAGATTCTTGATACACATTCTAGTGGATATGTGCATCGAGAACTGATGTCTTTATGGCTTCTGCTCAAACATGAACAAAAACTCTATAGTCTGGAAAATATTATTTCCAATGATCATGTTTGTCAACATTGTTCTTGATAGTATCGATGTACTGTATATAGATCTTATCGCTTCTGGCAGATAAGAGTCATTTAAGACTCAACTGCTTTCTTGTCGGGACTTTTCTTCTTTAAAAGGCGAATCTATCTTCATAGCCAAATATCTCTCATAATAAATGGCTACTGTCGAGTCTTCTCAAGGTTCCAAAATTCTTCAGCCCCTGAGAACTGTGTGCATTCTTGGTGGTTCTAAATTTGTAAACGTTCCTCACAACATTTATGTTGTAAGCCAACTGGTGAAAGAGTTGGGAAAACATAAAATCAACATACTTTATGGAGGAACTAGTATCTATTTCTTTAACAGCCTCTTAATGGCTGCTAAATGCTTTGATATTCAGGTGAGAAGTATCCTTCCTTTTTATCTCACTTCATCAAATGTTGTCAAAGATTCTGCTACTTTGATGATAACTCTTTCAATTTATGAATGTTTGATGTCTATGATATCTGGTTGTGATGCTTTCATCGTTCTTCCTGGTGGATTTGCAACTTTAATGACTACTTTTACCCTTACTACTTGGGCAGAAATGAAATTTCATACCAAACCTATTGGTCTGTTGAATTTCATTAACTTTTTCCACCACTTGCTTGGATTTATAGATGAAGGAGTGTATCAAACTTTTATATCTCCTTTCCAAAGAGAAATATTCAAGTCTGCTGACACTTCCTCTGAACTTATCATGAAACTTCAAAACAGCATCTCAACAGTTCAAGATTCTGTGGAAACTCCAGGATTCAAACGCAAACGAGCATTTGATCCTTTAGATCTATCTTTGTGAAACTACAGCTATGATGGGTGGCAGAGTTATGGAGTCTTGTGCTCTTGAGACGCACCCTCCCTTTATGCAATATAACTTTGTACTAGTTGAGAATTCCTTTATGCTTATCTGTATCTCCTTTTTCTGATATTTCTGTACTAGCTTCTTAGAAATAAGGAAATTCTCAACAGTGTGCTCGAATCTTTGTCTAGCTCTTTGCTTTTGACTTTCAATGATATTAGAATTTTCATCTATCAAGTAGATTGATTGTGCAAAATATACTCTTCTCGTATATACTTGATTCACACATCAATACTACTTGTTTCTGGACTGAGATAACTTCATGATTTAGTCAAGATTCTATGCTTCTTAAACTTTACTCAGTTGTGGTCTTGAAACTTTGCCTCCCGGCATTCTAAAACCACTAACTATATGACTTGAACAGTATAACCATTAATAAATAGCTATACTAAACTTTAAGAAAATTGTTAATTTTTCGAAAACACCTAACTTGTGCTAGAGTTACGGTTAATATCTTTCTAGCTTCTTCTCGCCATTTCTTTCTTATGACTTTAAACTCATAATTTATCTTTGGGGACAAATACATTCTCCAAAGAGATAAAAACATATTAATCTTTAGAAACTATCTTTAGCTTTCACATGTCCAGATTACTCTTGCTTAACTTCAAAAATTCATTTGAGAAGTTTAAATAATTATCTCGGTATCTGGAATGTAATACTTCTTAAATGATATCTTTTAAGGTTCGATTTCAAGTCCCCAGGTAACTCGGACTAATAACCCTTATTTCAGGTTTCCATAATTTTCCCGGCTACGTGACTATTGTATGTCGATACCTTAAACTTATACTCATTGATTTCTAAAAATTACTTTGAATAGTTGTACTGTTACTAACAAGTACTAATACAAAATAACTTATAACATAATCTCGAACTTTGCCAATTTTTAGCTTATAATATCTAACTGAAAGATATCAAAACTTCTGACTTATAAAGATTGACTATTTTGGTTCAGTTTCAAGCCTACACGATCTTATCCGGCTTTTGGTTCTTATTTCAAACCCCCATGATTTACCCGTACTTTTTGGCTATTATATACTGAAATACCGTTACTTCAGATACTTGGCTCAAATACATAATCAACCTTTATAGTCAGATCTTAACTCAAATCTTAATCTGATGGCTTAACTTAGAATGTTCGAGTCTCTTTCTTGATCTAGTTAACTTGAAAAACTAGATTTCAAACTTTAATACTAATTTGAACATATAGACTGATTTCTAGAGTTCGGATATCTGAATTCTTATTGAGCATAGACTTAGTAAATTTTAATATATTTAAAAACTTTTATAAAAACTTTTAACAACACTTACCTGGTAGTCGGCGAGGTGTGAGCGTGGTGTGGTAGAGTTTTCTTGAAACTTTTTGTAAAAACTTTGGCTTATCTGAAAACTTTTTCTTCCAGAAACTTAAACTTTTAGTATACAGAGCATTTATACTCTAGCTCTGATACCACCTGTAACACACCGCTCATCAGAGTAAATTTTTCGCAACTTTTACTTCGAAAATACTTATAACTCTTTCGAAATATTTAGCAACTAACTCGAGATGCTACTCAAACTCATCTTCTTGAAAAGCCGTTTATTTTTAAACTTTCTGTCTAATACTTCTCTAGACATAAAGAAAACAGATTTCCTTTAAACTTGCAGTTAACTATACCATATTCATACTTCTCGAAATGGTATAAACTTGAAATCTAAAATTTATTAAAAATGCAAGTTCAATACGTAATGTGCATAGCGGAAATACTTAAAAACGTGGTTTATTATACAGACATATCAAATACTTAATAAATGTCCACTTGAAATAAGTGTACGACCACCACCACCACATCTCGAGCTCACACCTCCGGCCCGACCCTGTTACCTGAAAAACACAATGGGGGTGAGTATTGATCCTCTTGTACCCCAAAATTACCCATACTAAAGTAAACAGCAATAATAATACAATATCATGATTTTTGGTATATATCTGGACTGGAAATCTGTTCCAGTAACTTAAACTGAATCTGGCCGATATCTGATCGGGTACGTGTGCACACTCTGATGGATATTTCTAAGGCAACTAATGGCCTACATCAGAACTTAGGATGTACTGATAAGGCAACTAGGAGCCTTCATCCCAAGCGTATAAACTGTATACATACCTCGGATATGATATCATATTATAGTCAATGTAATACCCAGGCTGGGTCCCCACCTTTCTTCTTTGAAAACTCTTGAAAAAGGGTAAGTGCTGTACTGGGTAACTGTATCTGCAAGTTACGTAAAAATATAAACAAATGTACTAAGTACTATGCTCGTATACTCAATAAGATACTGGGATTCTTAACTCTTCCAAATCTTATAAAATTTCAATAGTCATGCTATTGCTCAAACATAACTTTTCTTGATCTTTTACTCAATCAAATATTTAATTCATCATATATCATATCTCCCAAATCTTATATATTGGCTTATACTCATTTTTCACTTAATTAACTTGAAAGTGAAAATTTCTCAAAACATACTCAACTTTTTAATCATAATTCTCAATTATGATATTAATATGTGAGCCTTAAAACAATGTTTATAAACTTGTATACTCAACATATTAAACTGAAACTTATCCAAATTGCTCACCACTTATATGAAAATTTTTCATAATAATCTCACTTTGAAAACTTGAACATATAATGAATATTCGCACATATAAATCATCTTTACATATATGTAGCCTAAATATCTTAACTCATTCATTTCTCAACTTTAAATCATGAAATTTAGCAGTCAAGTTCTTAACTCATATTTAGACATCTCATATAAATTTCATAATTTTATCATGCATATATCTCGACTTATTCAAGTTTAAAGTTGCTGGTGGAAACAAGTACATAAAATTCAGCTTGCATGATAAACTTTAAAAATTCATATCTTGAGTTATACTCAACTAAATGACTTGATTCTTTATCCTATGTACTTCTCTTTTACACAAGAAATAACCAAAGGAAACATATATTTCCAGATTTTTCATAGCTAGATAAAAATCTCATCATAATGGAACACATATGACATATATATGAGCTGGAAATAACTTATCTTCTAGCATGCTTATACTCATATAAAACTTTAATATCTAAGTCATATAAAAACATTATTAAACACTTAATATCATCTACTAAACATGTTAC
The DNA here is from genome assembly GCA_008636005.1 of Striga asiatica. Taxonomy (NCBI): domain Eukaryota; kingdom Viridiplantae; phylum Streptophyta; class Magnoliopsida; order Lamiales; family Orobanchaceae; genus Striga; species Striga asiatica. The sequence goes on from BKCP01007293.1 coordinate 2,101,257, forward strand.
AAAGATAACATCTTACCTCCTTCATGCTTGAAAATCTAAAGTTGCTCCTTGACTTCTTCGAAAATTAAAACTCTACTATTTTTATTTTTATTTTTCTCTCTCTTTCTATCTTTTTGATGAAACTATGATGATTTGAGAAGATACTTGATGATAAAATCTGATTGAAATGCCTCTATTTATAGCCATGAATGAGCTTTTGGTAGATAAAACTTAGTCCACCAAGTTTAATAAAATTCTCACCAATTGTTGAAAATAATGCTAACTTAAAGACTTAGCAAAACTTTGTTGTGATTTTCTCATCTCATTCTCACTAATTGATGACCAAAATTTCGTGCTTAATGTGATGTAATTGATTCCATATATTATTGAAAAAATGTCACCATTCATCATATAAAAATCTTTTGAAACAAAATAATAAAAATAATAAAAATCATCCTTTTTATTACTTATGCATTTTCTTTCAAAATGGCTGATTTTTAAAACTCTTTTACTAAAAAGTAATGCTCATATATGGTATTGGATCATGCTAATAAACCGAGAATAATACAATTTACGGAACTCAATTCGGACTTAAAACGAACATTTGCCGTAAAATCGAAAATTCTAAAATTTTCGGTTTATCTTTAAATAATTTGAATAGACTAAAATGTTAAATTAATTTTCTCACTTCTTTGAACATTTAGAATTTAAATGTTCATGAATACTTAATCGTACTTCGAGACTTAACCTATCTCAAATTGTACTAAGGCTCGATACTATAATCTTATCTTGGCGACTTGAACACTTAGAAAAATTCTAAGTATTTAGTACTAAGGCTCGGCTATTTCTTAATTAAACTCAACTCATGACTGAACATACTTGATTTCAGTTTACTACTTATCTTAAACGATTAATCAAAATATGCTCAATTACGATTATTCGTCATCTTATATTAATTAGTTCCGTCTTATAAATCCATTTATAAAAATAAACAGATCGAAATTAATTAATTATTGAACTGACTCGATTACTGAATAAAATTTAACCGAGAATACTTTCGACTCAAACTCAAATTTTTAACTTAATAACTTAATAACTGGCTCGGAACTAGGAACAAGCATTATTAATAAAAGTAATTAGTTCAAACTCAGAACTAAAATAATTGCTTTTATTAATTACTGAATGGGATATTACAGTTTTAGCCTTAGATATACTTATGGTAATTGTAACCCTAAGACTGTATATATATATTTGGTTTATTTTACAGCGGCATCATCGAGAATAGATGGCCGTCATCATATTTCTCTTCTCTCATCTTTAACATGATATCACAGCTAAGTTAGATCGCAATTTTTTTTTTCCTGATAAATTTGATTGCATCCTCACGATCCCTTGCTGCAAAAAAAAAATAAAAAATAAAAAATAAAATCTCTGATCCGCTGCATCTGGTCCGATGCTGCTCATCCCATCTCGTCTGGGCCTCATCTCATCTCCTCTACTATATGATTTTTCTTGTTCTNTCATCATTCATTTTGTCTTCTATCAAAAAAATTTCCCGTCACTCATATCGGATCGCCTAAACGAAAATTTTGAAAGCAATTGAATTTCTTTGTGCTACTCTTAGGCACAACACCTCTCTTCAATATATTCTCAAATTTTTCTCGCTGGTTCTCAAGTCAGCGCTGGTTCTCAAGTCAGCAATCGTTTTCCTCCGCATTCGCAGACCTCATCTTATTCGATTGTTCACAGGCCTCATCTCGGCCCTCAGCACAGCCCGATTGCTCAGTCGTGATACATCCATGTCTTGTCTGCTCGTTGTGTGATTGCATCCAGTTGCATTTTTCAATTGATTAGCCGATTGTCCGATTCCGTTCACCTATTCAGATCGTTTGCTGTTCACAGGTCCACGTCCACAACATCCCTAATTCACGGTCGCTGCTGCTTCTAGGTTGCTTCCATGGCGACTTCTTCAACATCTGATGCTGTCAAAGGTGATGATGGCACGTGTTGGGATCTGTGAGGATCACGATAATATGCAAGTCACGGATTATCTAAGAATTAAACCCAAAGCGCAGCGGAACTAAAAGCGAGGGTTCAAAGCGTACCGTTTTTTTTTTTTTTTTTTTTTTTCCTCGATCATGTTGAACCTTCTCGAACTTGTCAGAGACTCACCCAAACCTTTTGGACCCACTGAACTGCAGTTGGACCGGTTCTGGGCCGAGTTGGATCACCTGGAGCGAGCTGAACCGGACCTGGAATAGCTGGGACATGTCTGGGCCGCATTACACATCACTGGGCCGCGTTGGACGAGGTTGGGCCTCTGCTGAACGAGGAACGGGCCGCCACTTGCCGCTGGGCTGCACAGGACGAAGGATGGGCCTCGCGGGCCGCTCGCGGGTTGGCTTCCGGCCCCGCGGGCTTCTGACATTCATCATATTTTCATGCATTATGAGTGATATATTGTGATATTTGGTCATGGTTATCGTGTGATTGTGCACCATTTTGTGTTATTTATTAATCTATGATAGAGGTGTTTTTGTCGTTAGTTTTGTAGGAAATATGCCCGGAAATGTGTTGGAAATGGAATCGGGACGAAAAACGGCAAAAACGGGTGCAGAAGAGGTCACACGACACGTGTGGGTGGTGACACGGGTCGTGTGGGTTGAGAGAATAACAAGTGCAGCTGCGGCTTTTTCACACGGGTCGTGTGACCTCACACGACTCGTGTGACCCGGTCGTGTGACCAGTCGTGTGAGTCTGAAAGTTCGCCGAAATGTTGAGAAAAGTCACACGACTCGTGTGGCATGTGACACGACTCGTGTGACGCGCAGACCAGACCTGCGGGGAATAGGATTCTTGTGCGATTTCTTCCCTTTCTCGACCCAGAAGTGCCCTACAGTATAAAAGAGGCCTTAGGAACTCATTTTTGGGACTTTGGACACCATTGGAGGCCTAGAGAAAGCACGAAACACACGAGGGATTCGAGGAAGTGAAGATTGAAGATTCAGGAACTAACGGCGACAATAGTTCTTCTTTCTTTTCTCTTTTTCTTCTTCATTGAACTCATGGATTTATTTATTTTGAGTTTTGAGAATATGTTTAGTAGCTAAACCTATTAGATTCTAGGATTGGTTAGTACTCAGATTAATTTATGATTTAGTTTTTATTTCTTTCATTCCTGTTTATCTTTCGTTTATGAATTTCTTGTGCTTATTTTTATTGTGTGAGTAGATGGCCACTATGAATGCATATTTGTAATCGATTTGAGACCGAGAGGAGATAATTGATTGCTAGAATTGGGAAATTTATAACGTAAGAGAATAAACAGACCGAGAGGTTGATAGGACCTTGCGAGAGAACGAAAATCCTAGGAACTTATGGGAGTTAGTTGTTCATCTTGAGACCGAGAGGAGATAGATAACAATTAATATCTACGATTTGACTTGTTCGGGAGAAAGGTTTGAAATCAATTTAGCGATTGTCTCTACGATTGGTAAAATTAAATAAGGTTTGTTTGAATATAAACGTTTCATGAATTAATTCCGAGGAACGCTTAGCCTAGAATCTACCTATTATTTCTTTGTTTATTTTTATTTTTGTTTTTAGTTAGATTAGTTCTTAGTTTAATTTCTTAGTTAATAATCATCATCCAATTCATTAGTCTAGATAATATTTAGTCGTCATTATTTTAGTACTTAATTAATTTAACTACAATCTCTGTGGAATACGACCTTGCTCGCCACTACCTATAGTTACTCCGTACACTTGCGGATAGCGAAAATAATTAGCGAACAAGTTTTTGGCGCCGTTGCCGGGGATTGTTTGTTGAATTGATTAATATTAGAAGAAGACGAATAGATATTAGTTTAGACATTTTTTTATTATTATTTATTTAATTTTATTTTATTTTTCTTTTTCTCTTTTCTGATATTTTCCTATTCTTCTTTCTTTCTTTTGAGATGGCGTTTAATAGCTACCAATGGCCGGTGGAGCAGACGATGTTTAATAGAGTGTCGACGACTACCTATACAGACCAAATTTCAGAGTTGTCGGCTCAAATAGCCACATTGGTGCTTAACGGCTTGCAAGGGGTGAAGAACGAGAATGTCGAGGTGAATGCGGTGTCAATGTATGAACCCGTCCAGGACGTGAATTATTTGCATGACCGGAATTACGACAATTTCTGGGGATATCATGGAGGTAACACGTACTATTCGGGCAACCAGAATTATCCTAATTTCTCGTACACCGATCCATACAATGCTCTACAACCGCCAATGGAATTTTCGGTGACCAATGGGGTCATCAATGAGCCGAAGAAGTCGGCACTCGAAGAAGCGTTCACCTCATTCATGAGAACCACGGAAACATTTATGACTGAGACACAAAAATTCATGAACGAACCGAAGAAGGAGTCATTTGAGGATACGTTCGACAGAGTCATGAGTGACATGGACAAGTTGGTAGCTAAAAGCGAGGCTCGAGCTGCTTCGATGGAGAATCGAATGAAGTCGATTGGGCAGCACTTGGGGCAAATGATCGCGATGGTCGAGAGTCAACAGCAAGAGGGCCAATTTCCGAGTCATACGGAGATCACCCCAGAGGATTGCAAAGCTGAGGATGCCCAAGAGACGAGAGATGACGTTCTGACTGAGATGAACGAGGTGCATGAGCAAGAAGAAAAGGAACCAATGGTCGAGATGGTTTTGGTTAATTCAGACGAGAAGATGGAGAGCCCGGTTGAGGCTCATGAGGTGGTTACAGTCAAGGAGGAGAGTAGTGCACTACTACAAAGAGACCGTCCCGTTAAGTGCGAAGATCCCGGTGGATTTTATATCGATTGTGGAGTTGGAGAATCATATACCGGGAAAGGGCTATGCGACTTAGGGGCGGGTGTCAACTTGATGCCACTCTCTGTTTTCGAGAAGTTGAGATTGGAGAAGCTTCAACCGACTATGATCACTCTTCAAATGGCGGATAAATCCCAAGTTCGTCCCATGGGAATTGTAGAGGATGTTTGGTTGACAGTCGATGGAGTTAAGTTTCCGGCATATTTTGTGGTGGTAGACATGAAGGATAATGGTGATACACCGTTGATTTTAGGAAGGCCATTCCTAGCTACCGGGAGAGTACTTATTGACATGGAGCTTGGTGAGATCACGTTTCGAGCTTATGATGAATGCCGGACTTTTACACTTGCCCGTGGTTGGAAGATTCAAGAGCCAAAAGATAGTGGCCGACGCCATGAGAAGATCAAAGAGGAGATTGGAATGAACGGGAATGATCCATATTGAGGGCTCGGAAGACGTCTAGCTAAAGACGTTAAATTAAGCGCTTGTTGGGAGCAACCCATCGATTATTGCTTTTATTTTTATTTTTATTTTATTTTATTTTTATTTTCATTTTTTTTATATTATTATTATTTTTTTAAAAATAAATCTGGAAAAAGAAAAAAAAAGTGAAAAAATAAAATAAAAAAATAGGTGGTGATCGAGTGTTCGAGCGAAGCATGGAGGAGATGATCGTGCTCAAGGGTGCAAGGATTGCTTACGGTGGAGCTCGCTCAACTTTTCGGTTAGTTACTTGAGATATGCCATTTATTTTCTTCAAACTTCATTCTTTTCCAAAGAATAAGTTTGGGGGAGAGAGGTGTCGAATATCTTGAGTTTTTATCGCTTTATTGCATATCATATATTTGCTTGCATTAGTTTTAATTTATTTATGATTTTTTTTTATGCTATTTTATTTTTTAGGATGCACGTTTATTTGCTTTATTAGATTAGTAATAAATTTGCTTGAGTCGATTCCTTGTGTATTTCTTTTGCTTTGGCTGAATGATGGATAAAACTTGAATAGTGAATGGTTATTTGATGTGATTGAGGAATTGTGATGGGATTGTAAAAGTCATGCTTAGATGAAAATACTTGTGAACCTTGAATTAATGATAATGAGCCTAGTGAGACTTGAGCCTTTATTCCTTGTCTGTGTGTGTCAATTGAATATCCATGTTATTAGAATTTGCCTTGATTCTACACTTGAAAAAATACATTGGTGATTGTGAGCTTTAAAAATGATTTAGGAGGTTCTTGAATTTAGCTCGTTTGGCCTTTTTCATTGTCCTTAAAAATATTTTCCACTAGTAGCCCGTTTGAGCCTTAAGTCTTTTTCTTGTCAACCGGTTTATCTTATTTATTTTGAGAGTTGACTGATATTTGGGATGCATGGGGATAACGGAGTTATTTATTGGATGATTGGGTATGAAATGAGGTATGATTGAGTTGCATTTACTGTGTTTGACCGAAAAAAAAAATGAGGAAAGAAAAAAAAAAGAAGAAAAGAAAAATAATGATAATAAAGAGAGCTCGCAAGTCGAACTGTTGGGATTCTACTCCTCTTACTAGTTGATTTATTTTCACGTGTAATGAGTAATGGGAAACCACTCTAGGACACTTGGATGACCTCCAGTGTTTATACCTAGAGAATGTTGTCCATGCAGTTTGATTTTGTTTGGAAAAAATGGAACTCTCTAAGAAAAAGGGAAAAAAAAAAAAGAAAAAAAAAGAAAAAAAAATGGTCAAGTACTTCCTTTGTAATTTGATTTGAGCATTTATGAGTTGTGTATGGATTGTTTTGGTTTGGGATTGAGAAACTTCATGTTGATTAGAGAGGAAGAGTGGGATATGTCGAGTAGTCTATTTACTCGAATGGTATTATTGTTTATTTGAGCCACTTAACCCATATATATCTTACCCTTGACGAAATAGCCTACATTACAACCTGGAACGACCTTTTGATTTAAAGCTCATGATTATTGGTTGTGTTTGGAGTAGAGTTTTAGATGATTGGCAAACATATAGTTAACTGGGTGTTCAATGTGACTTGAGTGTGTCCTTCTCTTTTATATATTGATGACATGTGAGTGAGGCACTTATATATTCCTATTTAAGAGTTCGTTGATTCAAGGTGGATACAAGTTAATAGTCAAAGCATGATAATTATGATCTTTTAAATTTTTCTCGGTTGCATTGAAGGACTTGAAGCTGTTATAGTTTGATATCACTCATTATGCTTGAGTTCTGATTTTCTTATTCTTGTTCGGGGACGAACAAGGGTTTCAGTTTGGGGGAGTTGACATTCATCATATTTTCATGCATTATGAGTGATATATTGTGGTATTTGGTCATGGTTATCGTGTGATTGTGCACCATTTTGTGTTATTTATTAATCTATGATAGAGGTGTTTTTGTCGTTAGTTTTGTAGGAAATATGCCCGGAAATGTGTTGGAAATGGAATCGGGACAAAAAACGGCGAAAACGGGTGCAGAAGAGGTCACACGACTCGTGTGGGTGGTGACACGGGTCGTGTGGGTTGAGAGAATAACAAGTGCAGCTGCGGCTTTTTCACACGGGTCGTATGGGTTGTGACACGGGTCGTGTGACTTGGTTGTGTGACCAGTCGTGTGAGTCTGAAAGTTCGCCGAAATGTTGAGAAAAGTCACACGACTCGTGTGGCATGTGACACGACTCGTGTGACGCGCAGATCAGACCTGCGGGGAATAGGATTCTTGTGCGATTTCTTCCCTTTTTCGACCCAGAAGTGCCCTACAGTATAAAAGAGGCCTTAGGAACTCGTTTTTGGGACTTTGGACACCATTGGAGGCCTAGAGAAAGCACGAAACGTACGAGGGATTCGAGGAAGTGAAGATTGAAGATTCAGGAACTAACGGCGACAATAGTTCTTCTTTCTTTTCTCTTTTTCTTCTTCATTGAACTCATGGATTTATTTATTTTGAGTTTTGAGAATATGTTTAGTAGCTAAACCTATTAGATTCTAGGATTGGTTAGTACTCGGATTAATTTATGATTTAGTTTTTATTTCTTTCATTCCGGTTTATCTTTCGTTTATGAATTTCTTGTGCTTATTTTTATTGTGTGAGTAGATGGCCAATATGAATGCATATTTGTAATCGATTTGAGACCGAGAGGAGATTATTGATTGCTAGAATTGGGAAATTTATAACGTAAGAGAATAAACAGACCGAGAGGTTGATAGGACCTTGCGAGAGAACGAAAATCCTAGGAACTTATGGGAGTTAGTTGTTCATCTTGAGACCGAGAGGAGATAGATAACAATTAATATCTACGATTTGACTTGTTCGAGAGAAAGGTTTGAAATCAATTTAGCGATTATCTCTACGATTGGTAAAATTAAATAAGGTTTGTTTGAATATAAACGTTTCATGAATTAATTCCGAAGAACGCTTAGCCTAGAATCTACCTATTATTTCTTTGTTTATTTTTATTTTTATTTTTAGTTAGATTAGTTCTTAGTTTAATTTCTTAGTTAATAATCATCATCCAATTCATTAGTCTAGATAATATTTAGTCGTCATTATTTTAGTACTTAATTAATTTAACTACAATCTCTGTGGAATACGACCTTGCTCGCCACTACCTATAGTTACTCCGTACACTTGCGGATAGCGAAAATAATTAGCGAACAGCTTCAGGCTGTGAGGAGCACGGAACACGCGGCCCGCGCGCGCTGGATCTGCTTTGCTGGGCCTCCTTTGCGTTGGGATCGCGAGTTGGGCCTCTTCACAGGGCCTCCTTGTCTGCTGCGCTGCACAGGTAATGGATCACGTGGGCCGCTGCACTGAATCACGCGAATTGGACTGCGGACATTTGGACCTGATCTTCTGGGCTGGCGGACGGGCTGGAAGTAGATGCTGAGGCATGTGAAGATCCGCCAGGCATGCCATGGCGGCGCGTGGGCTGGCGGTGTCTGGTGGCTGGAATCATGCCAGTCGACATGGTACGGTCGCCGGAGGTCTCTAGGAATTCCAATATATCCGATTTGCACAGATCTGTCTTTTTCGTGTAGAACGGACAACCCCATGAATTATAGATAAATTACGGGGATGTATATATATATATATATATATATATATATATATATATATATATATATATATATATATATATATATATATATATATATATATATATATATATATATATATATATATATATATATATATATATATATATATATATATATATATATATATATATATATATATATATATATATATATATATATATATATATATATATATATATATATATATATATATATATATATATATATATATATATATATATATATATATATATATATATATATATATATATATATATATATATATATATATATATATATATATATATATATATATATATATATATATATATATATATATATATATATATATATATATATATATATATATATATATATATAAGATTTAGTTCAAATGAGAACTAAGTTCTAGTGTGAGAACCGTGAGAATCGCTATTTTTAATTGTATGTAGTGTTATGATTGATTGTATTTAGTGCTATTTTTAATCAGGATGTATTTTATTAAAAACAGCAACACAATTTATGTTAGCATTTGTAAAAATGAAGATTTAGTTCAAATGAGAACTAAGTTCTAGTGTGAGGACCGTGAGAACCGCTATTTTTAATTGTATGCAGTGTTATGATTGATTGTATTTTGTGCTATTTTTAATCAGGATGTATTTTATTAAAAACAGCAACACAATTTATGTTATCATTTGTAAAAATGATAGCACCATGTGAGATTGAAAATACCATCATACACAATTAAAAATAGCATAAAAAATATGGTTCTCACGGTTCTCACACCAGGACTAGTTTTTATTTGAACCAACCCTTGTATATATATATATTGATTCAAATGCATCCGCTTATTTAAAGTGAGGACGTGAGACTTATTCCTAGCCACAAGATTTAGACCTTGATTTAAATAATAATTCTTTATTTTTATTTATTAATTCATTATTTTTAATTATTTAAATATTATTATGACCGTTGACCGTTGACCGTTGACTCTGGCGTTGACTGTTGACTTCCGGCGAAATCGTTGACTCCGGCGTTGACTTCTGGCGTTGACCGTTGACCGTTTGTCTTTTGTTGTTATGTTATTTCTTTCTTGCTAGGTTAGTTGTGTTTTGTTGCTAGGTTATTTGTTTGTTGTTGCTTGGTTAGTTATTTGTAGCTGCTAGGTTAGTTGAGTTTTGTTGCTATATTAGTTGTCTTAAGTTGGCAGGTTATTTTTTTTCTTGTTGCTAGGTTAGTTGTCTGATGCTGCTAGGTTAGTTGTCTAATGCTGCTAGGTTAGTGGTCTTTTGTTGCTAGGTTATTTCTTTCTTGTTGCTAGGTTAGTTGTCTTTTGTTGCTAGGTTTTTTTTTTTTTTTTTTT
>BKCP01007293.1:2111533-2127996 GCA_008636005.1 Striga asiatica
TCGGGCTAACAGATGCCCGAGATAAATGTCTATACTAATGAAAATAGAAATCCTAAACTAGTGAAAGCGGAACGCTGGATATCCAAGCTGGTCCATCCGTACAAGAGTGCGAAGACGGAATGGAGCAGTGTCGGTCTGGAATGTATGTGTGCCTGGTATGGTGGCGCCAAGGCTGGCCAGGTAATCAGCCGGTCTGTTCCCCTCACGGAAAATATGCGTGATCCTGTGATGGACTGACTGAAGTAGATCTCTAATGCGCAGAAGCGGGTGCTGAATCTGCCACGAGCCCTGATGTCCCGAAGTCAGGAGGGTAGCGACAGCCGCAGCATCCAGCTCGATCCATATATGACTAGAGAGGTGGACAGCAATATGAAGACCAATCTGTAGTGCCTGAATCTCTGTATCGTAGCTCGAGGAGGCCTGAATGGACGCGTTGAAGGCGGTGATTAGGGCGCCGCTATGGTCCCGAATCAAGCCTCCTCCTCCGGCAAGTCCAGTGTGGCGATCGAAGGAGCCATCAGTGTTCAGCTTGACCCACGGAGAGTCAGGTCGCAGCCAAACAATAGCTCTGCCCGTGGAGGCTGAACAGGCGATGGTGGGGCCACCAAGTAGCGATGCGGTGGCGTGCAGCCTGTCCAGTCTCGGGCCGTGAGCCTGCCCAATGCGGTGAGGAGTGAAATGTGTCTCTCCACCTGCAAAACAATGTGAGAAAACATAAAAGTAATATCCCTATGCTTCACACTATTCCTTTCTGTCCAGGTGAACCAAAGGACCAGACAAGGAATGAGGAAGCCCACGTGTCTACGGTGTGTGCTATGTGAGAAAAAACTCAGGAGCTCGAAAAAACTGTATGTGGTGGGTAGGGATATATGAGTCCAAGTAGCAAAATGCTCCCACACTCTCCTCACAATCTCACTCTCTAGAAAAAGGTGGGTAAAGGTCTCAGTCTCATGTCGTCCAGTCTCAGAGCAACACACACACCGAGAGGGGAAGGAGATCCCTCTCGCGTGTAGCACAGTATCGACAGGTATCCGGCGCAAGAGGAGGCACCAAAGGAACACCGAAATAGTAGGCGTGAAAAGGTCACTCCAGATAGCCCCGAAGAGGAGATTAGGCCGATCCCTCAGCCTTATCTGCTCCCAAGCCGAGGTAGTAGAAAACACACCTGATGATGTAAGTCTCCACCTCATGCTATCTGAACCGTCCCCCGAGATAGGGATCTGCTGGATCTGATCTAATAACTGCTCGCTAAAACCCGCACCAGCCCCCAACTCCCTATCAAGCTTCCCCCTATCCCACGACCCGTCCGTCCAGAGGTCGCTCACGATCAGCTAGGGGGAATGCGACACCTGTCTATCCCTAGACAACGGCCTATCACCAACCCACCACTCATCCTAGACACTGACAACGCCCCCGCCTAAAACCCAAAAGATGTGATCCTGGGCTCGCCTCCCGACCCTAGTGAGGCGCCGCTACTGTCTGCTATCATGATCAACAGCCGTGACCCAACAAGGGTGTCTATTTTTTTTTTGTCTTTTGTTGCTAGGTTAGTTATCTTTAGCTGCTAGGTTAGTTGTGTTTTGTTGCTAGGTTAGTTGTCTGTGTTGCTAGGTTAGTTATTACTTCTTGCTAGTTTTTTTTTTCAAACAAACAACGCCCCGAAAGGGCAGGGGATTGGGCTGGATCCCCAACCTATGCATAGATCAAGACCCCAAAATCGGGGCCCAAAATATCAACGAACAAGATACAATAGTCTGCAGAGTCTCACTAGCCAAAACAAAAAAACAAAAAACCAAAAAGAAAAAGAAAACCGAAAAGCGAAAAAGAACCAGAAACTACAATATAAAATCGATCTTCAGGCTAACAGATGCCCGAAGTAAATGTCTAGCTAATGAAAGCAAAAACCAAATCTACTAAAATCGGAAAGATGGATATCCAAGCTGGTCCATCCGAACAAGCTTGCGAAGGCGGAGTGGAGCAGTGTCAGTCTGGAATGCATGTGTGTCTGGTATGGTAGCGCCAAGGCTGGCAAGATAGTCAGCGGGTCTGTTCCCCTCACGGAAAATGTGCGTGATCCTGTGATGGGCAGACCGGAGTAGAGCTCTAATACGCATAAGCGGGTGCTGAATCTGCCACGAGCCTTGGTGGCCTGAGGTCAAAATGGTGGCGACAGCCGCAGCGTCTAGCTCGATCCAAATGTGGCTAGAGTGGTGGACAACAATCTGAAGGCCGATCTGTAATGCCTGAATCTCTGCATCATAGCTCGAGGAGGCCTGAAGGGTCGTGTGGAAGGCGGTGATGAGGGCGCCGCTACGGTCCCGGATCAAGCCTCCTCCTCCGGCAACTCCAGTGTGGCGAACAAAGAAGCCATCAGTGTTCATCTTGACCCACGGAGAGTCAGGTCGAAGCCAAACAACAGCTCTGGGCCGAGGGTGCCGAACAGGCGGTGGTGGGGCCACCATGTAGCGATGTGGTGGTGTGCAGCCTGTCCAGTCTTGGGCCGTGAACCTGCCCAATGCGATGAGGAGTGAAATGTGTCTCTCTACAGGCAAGAGCGTCAGATTCAGCGTCAGTAAATCGGGCCTTCACCTTGTTTCCCTCTGAGTGGATAATGGTCCCGCTAGCATGTTCGTATCCCCCGTCAAAGGTGAAATCCTTTGGTGTCGGACGCGATGCGCCTGTGTCGCCATTTTTGTTCCCCGTAATAACCTCTCGGAAAGAGAGCGGGCCAGTGGTTGAGGCCGGAGGAGGCCCGGCTGCAGCGAGGTCGGCCGTTGGAGTGCCCGTCAGTGGCGACCCGTGTGCGGGTTTCCCAGTAAGGTATGACGTGGACGTCGTGTTTGGGATTGCAATGGTGGCCTGTTGGGCATTGCCGGCAGCAATGGTGGAAGCTCCAATGCGGTGCTCAGTCGGAGAGGTTGCATTTGGCCAAGGCTCGAGGATTCCAGCCGTAAAATCTATTTCTGGGGCAGTCCCGTCGGGATGGCCGGCCAAATGCGCTTTTCCGATGGTCGTGGCGGCGTCGACGCTGGCGGAGGAGGGGGGGTTGGCACCTACCGGTTGAATGATGTCGGGTTGTAGGGAGGTGGCGGCCTTGGTTGAAAGAGAAGGAGACGCTGCAGTTTGAGTGGACTGAAAATGGAGGTGGGTTGAGGGGGCCCGATGTGAGGTTGTTATGGGCTGAGGTTGGGAGTGGATGGTTTTGGTCTGGAGAGTGATGGCCTGAGGTTGGAGAATTGAGGAGGGTAATATAGAAATGGGTTGGGTAGGCTCGAAGATATAATTGGTTGTGGGCTGAGATATAGAGGGGGTTGAAGAAGAGGGTGGAATCTGGGTTATCAGGCTCTGGTAAGAGGTAGGGGTCGGGGTTAGGGTGGGCTGTGATTGATGGGCCGGTTTCTCTAAGGTAGTGGGCCCAGGCAGATTAGTGGATTTTTGGCCCAAGGCTTTGCCTCTTAGCTCAGGATTGGACACCCCTCCAAACCCTATCACTTAGGTAGAGTATAAAGTGGGAAAGGATGAATGATGATGTTGACCATTCAAACCTGGAGGAGCGGCGGCGGGGGCCTTCTTCTCCGGCGAGACAACTTCCAGCGTCGGGCCAATTGTTCTGAGGATTAGCGGCGAATCAGAATTTGCAACTTGGATTGCGTTTTTCAGGCCCGTACCAATTCCTATATGTGAAGACGACAGCCCCTGTGGATTGCCAACCTGGGAGACTTCATTTTCTATTGTCGGAACTGAGGGGGGGCAAATGGACTGAGATTCCTTCTTTTTTAAATTTCTTCCATTTTTTCTGGCTTTTCCGTGGTCTTGTTGCTGTGAATCGAGGGCTGGCTCCGGCGACGAGGCCTCAACTCGACTGTGCTCAAGATCTTCGATAATTTCTCCTTCTTCTGCATTTTTAAATTCTCCATCCATTTTTTCGGTTTTTTGTTTTGTGAGAAAGGAAGAGAAGGCTTGACGAAGTTTCAGTTGGGAAAAGAAAAGCTCCACTTCCGAAGCTTGAAAGGAAATTGAGGTTTGTATGTTGACCGGGGAAATGGTCTGAAGATCCATGACTGGCCGAGAACTAAAAGTAGAGGACTGAAAAGCAAGAACAAATATGAATAATAATAAAAAAAAAAAGAAAATAGGAAAGTAAGCCCCGACGGCCGGGGCGGCGGCCGGTGGTGGAGGCTAGTCCGGGGTAATGGCTGAGGGGGCGAAAAGGATGTGGTTGAGGGTGTAAGGGAAAATTGAAAAAAACTAGAGAGAGAAACCTAGAGAGAGGTGAGAGCATTTGGGAGTTTTTTTTTTCTTTCTTGCTTTCTTGCTGCTAGGTTAGTTCGAATTTTGTTGCTAGGTTAGTTGTCTTAAGTTGCTAGGTTATTTTTTTCTTGCTGCTAGGTTAGTTGTCTTTTATTGCTAGGTTAGTTCTTTCTTGCTGTCAGGTTAGTTCTCTGTAGTTGCTAAGTTAGTAGTTGCTAGGTTATAATAGTAGCTAGGTTAGTTGTCTGTAGTTGCTAGGTTAGTTCTCTGTAGTTGCTAGATTAGTTGTCTGTAGTTGCTAAGAGCTGGTCCCATTTGATCCGCCCCCTATATATATATTACGGGGTTAGATAAATATATATAGATTACTCTACAAGATAGATCTCTACTGGGATTACTTAGAGAAGAAGAAGAGAACACAAGAGAGAAAAGAATACTAGGGGGCGGCGTGTTTTCCTCATCTGTCGTGTAACCTCTATTCTCTCTATTAGTCTCCTAATCCCTAGAGATGTGATGTATTTATAGGCTACAATAGGGACCCTAAGGAGGTCTTCCCCTATTTGGACTAGATTATAGGCCAAGCCTACCAAACCCAAATTGGAATAATACAGTCATTCCACTAAAGTAGTATTATTGAATAAATTCTCAATTTAATTCCCGAACTATATTCGAGTCTCCAATATTAATTTCTTGATTTATCTCCCCTTGTTTAAGATATAATATCTATCAATTAATTTAATTACTGGCAATTAAATTATTGACATCTATAACCGAGACTAGTACCACTCATCCCATTCTTATTATGTCGGAATAAATTCCACTGGCCAGATTTAACATAATAATCCTTCATGAGCTCATCTCGGGGACATACGGTGGCCGTAAATATTCTAACAGCACATCGTACATACAATAATATACTCAAAACATTAGGAATATTGATCCAGTAAACTGAACCTCACCCATGTGAATCAAAGTAATATTAACCGAGGCCTAGTTCGTTTACGACGATCAGTATAAAACGAACTTCTCCTCTCTGGGATCCGTTCAATACACAAAGTGTACTAGTGTAACTAATCAGTCAAGACCAACTGTAGGGTTAACATTACAACCGTTCGGATGGGGTGTTCATTTCCATCTAGGTTGTGAACCACAATTCTTGTTTCGCAAGTGACTGATAGAATGATCTTCTGTTCGCCCGCTAACGACAGCATAGACTGTTTAATTAAACATGATTCTCATTCAAATGGGTTAAGTGTAAATACATCTAAAGTCAAGCTTTCAGTATACACACCAACAATCTCCCACTTATACTTAAAGCTTCCGCTTTTATAGTATACTTCTTTCAATCTTTATTCTCAAATAACTATTGTCCTAACTGCCATACACCCTACTCCCTAATCCCTTATCATGGTCATCAACAGCTTTCGCCCAAATGCCAATTCCAAAAGGATCTTTCTGGTCGTCTCCTGATGTAACTAGGCGACAAAACTCTACCGCTTTGCGATTTTTTGCACTGCGTCGTACTTGCTCTATGCGCTCACTTGCCTTATGAACTTGTGATTTCTTTTCTGTTTGCAACTGCACCAACTGTCATCACAATCAAATTGTGATCTGACTTGGGCAAACAAGGACCTTCACATTTCTAGTTCAATAGAGGTTACTGGATCCAAACCTTTTTGGTTTCACCTCACAAGTGAACACAAATCTCGAGGTAGATTTTACTCTATCGTTCACGTCTGATTAGAAATTAGAATCTATTGTAATCCATAGGTTGCATATGGTTCCTTTGGTAACCTACATATTATCCTTAGCCCTTTTACGATTCTTGATCATATGTTCTACCATAAACCAATTGCACCTATCTAGGGTTACTTCGATATCTACCAACTATGCCCTTGGCAATAATAGATATCAGGCCTCATTTGCTGCATTGTACATATTAGGCTTCCTATTGGCGAGCATAAGGAATTACCTTTATGTCTCACATGCTACAAATGAGCCTTATGACCGTCCATAGATAGAAGTTTGGAAAAATCGCAACAATCCTTTCTTGTGATCCATGATCTCAAGATCATGTATCGATTTCTCAAAATGTTTCATATCTAACTGCTTGGATAACCTTACCTCTGCGCCTGACAACACCCTAATCCTCTTTCAAGTAATCGGAATGTCGTCTATACATAGTATAAAAATATCACCAGGCTTCTCGTAAACACACCATGCTCATTTGGTGACTGCTCATATCCACAAACTTGATCTACCAAATGTACTGGATTACAACATTTACTCCAGTCCACAAATAGACAGTTTCGGTTTACTGACTAGATGCTCTTAGCAATTTACAATGAACCTTTTTGGGTGCTTCTTCATGGATCTTCTTTCAAGACCTCGTCTTGATATCCACGACGCCAAACTCATATTACATATGAGTGGCCTCAGCCTAAAATTCATATAGACTCAAGTCTGGCTACTAATGAAAAGGTTAACTCATAATAGATCCAACTTCTTTCTGAGTTCATTATTTCACAACAAGCGTACTTGTAGAAGTCTACACAAATTTACACATAGATCGATTAACCCCAATGAAGTTATGCCACTTAGTGGTTCTACAAGATCCCAGATCCGATTAGAGTCCAAGACGCTATATCAGAAATCATTGTTATTTGCTAAGTTCCTGCATCTACTGTCTCAAAGATTCTAATTGTATAAACAAGGATTAGTTCCATGTTCACAGAGACTAAGTCCAAAGACTCTTCTCAAGAACGTGAACTTATACTTTCATGCTTACCAGAGACTGAGTCCAGGACTCTTTCATAAAACATGAATCTATGATAGTTGCCATGCAACGCTCCCACTACAATGAGTATCTTATCGTATAACTAGGGATTTATTTCACATTCAGTAGAGACTTAGTCCAATGACTTTTCTCAAGAACATGAATCCATGTCTTCGTGTATTCTAGAGATTGAGTCCACGACTCTCTCATCAACACGATTCCATGTTGCTTTAGCAATCCTCCCACTACGATAAAGTACCTCCGGCTAAAGTGTATTATTAGAGACACGTGTTCGCAGTATTATCGTGGTATAACAATTTATACACACGGTAACGAAGTTTGAACCTTTACCTTTATCTTTCCTTATGAAAACTCTACAAATGGGCCTTTGGTTTATTACACAATATTCGTCTAAAAATCAGGCTTTCGTTTTAACGATCACCTTCTGATTCTTAGTACTGTAAACCATCTTTTTAGTTACTATGGAGTATCCCACAAAACAACCGATTTTTTCGAACAACTTTTCAATCCTATCAATATCAACTTTTCAGCCAATGCCGAAAATACTTCAAACTCGAATATGTCCTGACAGGGTCTCAACCTTGTCCATAATCGGTTCGAAGTAAAAGCTACTAATCTAGATCGAACTTTGTTCAAAATCTATGCCGTTATCTGCACAACTCCAAAAAACCAAAAAACTGGAAATTCTTAGTAACTCATCATAGACTTAACCAATGTGCCCTAGAGACCTCGTATCTTATTGGTTTTAGTCGATGTGTCACTTACTTCCATTTATTGCACTTGTGAGACCTTTTGGTTACTTGAGTCAACTATTATCTACCCACGTACCAAATGAATATACGTATCATTTCCTAGAAAGCAAATTTGCCATCAAATGAAACTACTATATCCATACACAATTTAGAAACTGAAACCGAATTCTTTCTAAAACTTGGTACACGAAGATAATTACTCAAAACCAAATAATTCTATATATAGAAAACTCCCACTGCAATAACTGCCACTTTCGTAGCATTGCCCATTCTATATGATAAACTGCCTAGCATTCAATCGATTCCATTTTTCTAGAAAAATCTCGATTTCTGAGTGAATAATATTTATCTTTATTCTTTTAAGGATAGGTTAGTTCGACTTCATATGTCTTTTTTGCTTTAACTGGATACACTCGCCCTATGGCTCGTACTTCCCAGCAACTTAGGACGCTATCCAAGTTCTATATCTAATCAATTTTGAACAGTAAATTATTTTTGAGAATAAAGGACAACAGATTGAAAGGCATGTTTGAAAAACTAGAGAACCACTAAACATTTTTACTAATTGAACGTTTAGAATTTAATTGTCAACGCTGATATCCTCAAAACAACATTAACTTAAATTCACCGACATCTCTATACCCCGTGAGTGACGTATGCTACGTGGGTCGCCCTACGCACTCAACATATTGCTATCAGTTTTTGGCCTACTTTATGAGGGGGTGGGCGAGGTTGTATGAGTAGGTGAGGAAAGGTTATTTGTATGAGGAGGGCTCTGGGAACCAGAAGTGTATTACCTGCCCAATGATGAAATTCTAGGGCTCTCACCCAAGCACCATATTGGACTTATTTAAGAGAATGAGTTTTGATATCATCGATTCTCTTCGCACATCCTCTGTCCAGATGACCAATAAAACCACAATAATGACAATGGTTAACTAATTTCTCATCTTTGAAACATACTCTAACCAGTTGATCATCAAGCCTGAGATTGAAACAACGAGGTAAGGCTTCATTCAAGTCCATTGTAACCAACAATCGCATGATTCTACCTCCATGACTTCCAGCTCCCACAATCACTACATGCTGCACTTGTTTGAAGATTTTTCCAACTTTTAATCCTACTTCAGTGCTCAGCAATCAAGAAGGACATTGAATACCTGAACCCAGATCTGTAATTCTAAAAATTTGGAGTGATTGATAGATAAGCCTCGCTGCCATTTCGAGAGGATTAGATACTGGTTCTCATAAGTCCAGTTAGTGCCTTTAGCCACTTTTTCTTTATCTTCTTTGCCCTGAAAAATGAATTGATAGAAGTTCATTCCTAATTCTTTGATTTCCATGGGTTGGCTCAACCTCCAAATATGTGTCATAGCTCATTTCACTCCAATCCAGCTTGCCTTTCTATCGCTGATAATTTTGCCAAATAGACTTCTCTGGCATTTATCAGTGCTCATTTTGATATCTGCCTGGCCCAGATCTATAAATGAGTGCTCCTTATCAGTTAGTGAGAATTCGTGAAGTTTTTTAGCCAAGGCGTCATCTTGTTCGATACAGTTGAGAGTTCCCATAACTAAACCCTAGTTGAGTTCGATATTCAGAGAGAAAAGGGAAACAGATTTAGAATCAGTAGCTGAGTAACAAGTGAGGAAGAAAGATTGACAATGAAAGCATCAAAGGATAGCAAAGATCAATTGCTCCCAATCGAGAGAATGATGTAATTTTTACTTTAAATGTTTGAATTTAACTTTTTTTTCAAAAAAATTAAAAAAAATTGAATAAGAATCATGGACGGGATTCTCCCAAAAATTTCAAAAAAAAATCCTTTATTGGTAAAAAAAGAAAAAATGAGCGGAAAACTTACATACTATTTTTCTATTTTTTCTTCTCTCTATTATATAGTAATAGATGTGCGTGGAATATATCAGATTACTTAGTATATATATTTAAGCAAATCGATAAATTTATTTAAATTACATAGCATCATTCAAACAACTTAGCAACCATAACAAAAAGAAATTGCGATATTTAGTCGTACCATAAGAATCAATCAACCTATACCATAATTGACGAACAAGTAATATTCTAATAGGATTTAGTAACATCTCAATTAATCAACAAAATAATATTTCTAAATTGAATTTCGTCCAAATCCAAAAAATTATATTGTATGTAAATTAAATGAGAATTTGATTAACAATTAACAAAAACATATAACTGTCAAACAAAGTAAAAATTTTACAGCACGAAAATGATGTATTAAAGAAAGTAAAACTTTTACATTACACAAATCGTATACTAAATTATTTGTACAAATTTTATATTAGTTTATTGTAGTTGAAATATACTTTTTATATCAAATATTTATGGCATTTAACTAAATTATACTTTGTTCTTCCCTATAAATTCAGTCATTTTTTGATCATTTGTAGTCATTCTTTATTTGATTTTGTTTTTTAATATTTTATTCAATTCAAGATGAAGTACGATTTCGATTTGATCAAGAAAGTCACTAGAACCACGAAACAACCTATGAAGTTGCGAGCAAATCGAATAATGAAAATAAAATATTTGTTGAATACAAAATTACATGGAATTTTTGTTTCATAACGAGGAGGTGAGAATAAATAATATATTTTGAATACATTTTTTTTAATTCATTTTTTAAATTCTGTGTATTATTAAAAAACATTATATACTTATGTATGTTTTCTATATATTTGTTATAGAGAGGTCGTATTACTGAAATCATAAGGGTTGTTCATATCAAGAAATTGACGAACAATGTGAAAGATGGAGAAATCTATGGAATTCGAAAGTATCAAGCGCAGGACAACTACGGTTCATTTCGTCTAGCAATTACACAATTTCAAATTGTAAACCACGATATAACCAACTTGGTTATGTTCAAAGGAGACTTTCCTAATTTTGGTGATTTCTGAAGCTTTGCTGCTCTCCGTTATAGTCTTCGACAAGATCATACAATGCTTCATTTCGAAAAATATAACCTTGGTTTTGTTTTGGAAAAGTTCAAAATATTCTTTAAAAATTCATTAGTACACACTGGGAGCGTCGGTTCGCGTTGGGCGATGCACGGTGGCCGATGGTGCTTGGGTGTTCGACCAGTGATGGTCTGGTGCTCGACTACCTTGGGGGACTTCTATTGAATATCTTAATACCTCTATAACTCCTTTGGTGGGTCGCAATAATCATATATTGAACATAACTATCGGTGTAAAAGATATAATCTTGTGATTTTTGTGCTTATTTTAACGTAAGACACTCATCTACAAATCATGTTCAGACTTCAAAAACTCGACTAAAAGACGATGGCCGAAATAGCATGGAAAGTACAGACTTGTACGATCACGATTTTTAAAGATGACTGACTGCGCAACGAACAAACATTCTTCATTACTTTCATTATAAAAATGAGAAATACATGATTCTTGTTCTAGATGAAACCTAAGAGACTGAATTTCAAATCACATGATAATCTGCCTTGCAGAATAATTCTTTGGAAAAAATGGGGAATGCACTTGGACAAAAATGATGATAAAAGTAAAGAAAAATCTCCCTATAAAGAGGGATTAATTCGGTCAATGGTAAAAGAGGAAAGGAATTTTATTTTCTTGATCCCCCCGCCCACCCCCCACCCCCTCTCCCCAATTGGCACTTAGTAAACGGTTTTAAGGGGAAAGGGGATCATAGGAAAAATTGATGGTCAAACCTACCAAAAATAATTTTTCCCAATAATTGAAAATTGGAAAAATTTAAGAAAGCCTAAGCTCATAAAGAGATGACCGAAAATTATAAAGTTTAATGCTAAAGTACTTGTCCAAAATTGAAAAGAGAAATTTCTAAAAAAAAAACACAAACGGATTAAGAACGGACGACCACGAATGAATGATTTTTCGATTGCTCAAAAATAAAATAAAAAAATAATAACATTGGAAATAATTTAAGTAGACGAGTACATCTACAAAAATTATTCAACTTATTAGATTAACTAGACGAGGACATCTAGATAATCATAATAAACTTATTCAAGAAATTTGTCGAGCAATTTATAAAATAAAGAAAATGAAATGCCAATAATTAAATAAAAAGGGACGACTAATATTAACAAATGGGGCACTACATACTAGACACTAAAAAATGAGTACTAGTATCTCATAATGTTAGTACTAATACGAAGAGAAACTGGTATCAATTTAAAAAACATAACTTCCTTAAAACCTTCAAATCTTTTTTTTTTCTTCTTTCTACAGAGCATGTATTAGACACTGGAAAATGAGTCTTCTCAAGGATCTCGCCAAACACATCCCACGAGCTTCTTCCCAGAAAGTGAACCCACACGTAAGGTGCGATTTTGCCTCCGCAAACCTTAAAGTCGAGCGAGTTGAGGCAGTTAGGAAATTGGGATGGGGTAGCAGCTCTCTGATTGAATCCGAGTCTTGTGGTCCTGTTGTGAGTCAGTTTGTGTTTATTACATGGCTGAGGTTTTGGCTCCATTAGGCAACCAAGTGGTTTTTGGCAGTTTCGGGGCTGGTCCTTGTAGCTGCAGGGCTCAATGGGTCGACTTGGTTCGGCTGGTTTTCTCTTGGTGTAGCAGTTTGGGAAGGGCCTTCGTTTGTTTCAGTTTGTTTTGGTTTGTGTTGCTTAGGTTTGACGTTAGGTTGTTATTAGGTGTGTTTTTGTTTTGTTCCTCTTGTCTTGTGTTTTTGGTTTGGGCCGTTGGCCTAAGTAGACTCCCGAGTGAGAGCGGGCATTATCCTATTCGGATCGTTGTATTCTCCTGTTGGGAGATTTCTGTAGTTCTGTAGTTTTTAGTTTTCAGTGTGTCGTTTTTTGGTTTCAAGCGTTGCTAGAGTCGGATATAAACGGTCTTCTGACATGTCCTCCTTTTTTATTCGGCTGTTGGCTGGATTTTCAGCTTGTGGTTGTAATTTAGCGCAGTTATTGTAACGCCCCGTTCATTTATTAGAATTTTTAGAATATTATATTATTATTTATTTGTATTTTATTTGATTTATTTGTTTTATATTATTTGCAAGATTATCGTTTATTAACTGCGCGTCCTTATCTGTTTGTAAATGGAATTGCTATGTGACAATATGTATGTATATGTTATGTGATTTAAGTTATTATTTAGGTGTTAGAATTATTAGGATTTAATTGAGTTGTAATTTATTTTATTCGGCGATTTTTGGTTTAATCGCATAGTTTTATTTTGAGCTGTTTTCGATACTTTCTGGAACCTTTAGACTCGACCATTGTTGAGTGTTAATTTCGCACGTTTAAACTGTGCGCATCGATTCCAAGCTAATGCTTAAAACCGGCCCCATTTTTTATATATGGCACGCCCTTTTCAATTGTGAGATTTTGGGCACCTTTTGCTAAGTTTAAATTTCAAATTAAAGGGTTTAATTTTGGTGATGATTTTCAGCCATGAAATCATCTTTGACCAACCATTAAATTTCTCCTTTGCCCGTACAAATCCCATGAATATTGTGCTAACCATATCATAGGATAGGACTTTTAATAAAAATTATTGTCCCTTAACCCCTTTTGAGGATAGCAGAGAGTTGGCAGATCCACTCCACTTCGTTTTCTCAAAGTGCTGCAAGAATTCATCTCGCCCCTCTCAAATTTTCGGTCTAAACAGCACACACCCTTCTCGATCTTCCTCTAGCGAAACCCCAGCCGCCACCAGATCGTCGCACCCCATTGCAGGCGTCTTCTCCAAGTGATTAGCAAGCAGTCTGGTCGTCGTTGAAGTAAAACACAGCAGCCCCGCCTTTTCCAAAGTCCTCTATCGCCGCCGAGCCGTTTGTGAGGTGTTCGAGGGTTCTGAGTTTTCGAGGGTCTCGTTCATTCCGCTCGTCGCATCTGTTTTTCCGACCGAACGTGTAGATTTCCCGAAGAAAGGTAAATATCGACCTAAACTTCTAGTTATTTGTGCTCGTGTATATTTGTTTGAAACCGTTTGTTTGGGTTTGGATTAAATTCAGATTGTTTTCGTTTGTTTCCTTGTGGAAATTTCGTAGAGATTGAACTCTCTTTCGAGCCTTTGGTTGAGGTTTATCTAGCCCTCGTTTGTTTGTTTGTTGTTATGGTTCTATCGAGTAAAATGGAGCCTCGTTATGTTATCCGAGCCCTTACCTTGTATTTATTGATATTCGTTTTAGTTGATCTTGAAAACCCTATATTTTTTTACCTTTCGTGGATTTTTGTTCGTCGCTATTTTTGACCATTGAAACTCGGTCGAATGATTTCGAACTCTTCTAGTGATTTGAAGTTCTGTCTCTTAGGTTTCATTTACAACACGAATTAGGTGATTATCAATTTCTTGCTGAAAGTTATGGCCAATGTTTGGCGATCTCGTGTTCAGTTTTTCTGTTTTTCGGTGTTGTCTTAAGTCTGTGTTTGTTGCTATTTTTGAGTACTCAAACCTTGCTGCATTTTTCTGGAGTCTTCATATAAATTGTATTTCAATATGTTTTCTTTCATGAGGAAAAAGAATTGAGTGTTTATCATTTTTATATTGAAAATGGTGTCGAAAATCGATCATTGCACTGTCCGTTTTTTGTTTTAATCGCAGATGTTTTAGTCTGTCATTTTTGTTATTTCTGGCCTGTTTCTGGTAACCTGGAGATCTTGTTGTCTTCATACTATTTGTAGTTTTATCTCTTATGTTTAAAGTGGTGCAAGATTCAATCAAATATCATTTTTATACAAAAAGATACATTCAATATACGAATGTCGTGCAACCAGTGTTTTCTGAAAATTAACAGCAGGTTTAATGTGTAAATTTGATCTATTTCAGCCCTTTAACTTGCCTGAATGCGCTTAATTTCTTCATGAAAATTTAAGTTATTTCCTCTAGATTGTTTTGGAGAAAGAATTACTTGGATTCGAGTTTTCTACCAAAAGTTATATTCAAAATAAAAACGCTGCGGATATAGAGTTGCCCACTTTTTTGGCAACTTGATTTTTATGTTCTCTCACCCGTTTTCGTGCTGAACCTTAATTTTAATCGCGTGACCAATTTTTCGAGTCTTGTTCCAATCCTCTGAGAGTTCCAAGTTCCATGAAATTTCACGAGCTACTTAGTCGACGATTTTTTTCGACTAAGCATGAATTCTCGTTTGAATTCCCGATTTTCAAGATAAGTATTTTTGAAATATTATCTTGAATAAATTGTAGGTAATTGAGGATTCGAGCCTCAGCCAACCTATAGCCGTAATTGTGATAAATCTGCCAAACTGAACAGGTGGGAGTTGATTTAAATACCATGTATGTTAATTTCTGTAAATGCTTGGCTTGTTCCTATCTTTCCAAGTGTGGGTTGATAGAGTAGAGGTGTGATCACATGAGCAGGTGGTGAGCTGCTAGTCGATTTCCTTACATACTGCATGTAATATCCCATTCAGTAATTAATAAAAGTAATTATATTAGTTCTAAGTTTGAACTAATTACTTTTATTAATAATGCTCGTTCCTAGTTTCGAGCCCAGTTATTAAGTTATTTAGTTAAAAGTTGACTTTAAGTTGAAAGTATTCTCGGTTAAATTTTATTTAGTAATCGAGCCAGTTCAGTAATTAATTAATTCCGGTCTGTTTATTCTTATAAATGGATTTATAAGATGGGATTAATTATAATAAGATGACGAATAATAAAAATCGAGTATATTTTATTACTTGTTCAAAATAAGTCGTGAATCGAACCAAGCATGTTCAGTTACGAGTTAAGATTATTACCGAGCAAATGATTCTCGAGCCTATCTTAGTTTTGAGTATTGATCAAGTTATAAGGATTAATTACACATTAATGTTTATTGAAGTGAAATAAGTTATTTAAGATGAAGTTCAAGTTCAAGTAACATTCCATTTTATTTAGCTAAATGGATGTAAATTTGGCCATTTCTAGTTTGAATGAGAAAGAAAAGAATAATGAGTCGAGACAAGTAAGGTCTCGAGTTTGGTTAAGTATCCATGAACATTTAAGTTATAAATGTTCAAAGAAGTGAGAAAATTAATTTAGACATTTTAGTCTATTTAAATTATTAGAGAGAAATATGAAATTTTTAGAATTTTCGTTTTTTTTTCGGTTTTCGATTGTAGTTGGAATTTATGTCCGATTTCAGTTCTGAGAAATACATTAAATTATTTTCTCTCTATATTTTTAGTAGAATACAAGATAAGAAAAATTTTTCAGCATAAAAATGAAAAATGCCAAAAGAAAAGAAGGAAATTCGAAAACTGTAAGAATTTTCGATTTTACGGTAACTGTTCGTTTTAAGTCAGAATTTCGTTCCGTAAATTGGAGAATTTTCACTAAATCTCGAATTTAATCATTAAGATCAGATTAGGATCATAAGAGGGGCCTTTCTAAGCATTGAATTTTTCCGAAAACAACAAAAAATCCTCGTCGCACGTGGGCCCCTCACTGCAACAAGGCAGAAGCCTCAGAATGACGGAGAAGTTTACAAGTTAAGAATACTATTTATTATCTATATTTATTTTTACAAGTTTGTATTGTTTATTATGATCCAAAATTCACTCTATTTGGATGTTTGTCCAAATTATCCAAAGGAAATTTCTAAGTATATAATATGTTTGGAGAGTTGAATAAGTTGATCATAAAATATTTTATGAGTA
>BKCP01007293.1:2129661-2148974 GCA_008636005.1 Striga asiatica
TTTTTTTTTTTTTTTTTTTTTCCAACGACATAAACATCTCTATTAACCCCATAAAAGGTAATAATACAAAGTACAATACAGCCTGGGTAACTGAGAGGCCATGCATACACAAATGCAGCCTAGTCGAACCAACCTACTACACACCATTCTACAATAACTAGAAACATTCATAAGACAGCAACAATAAACAGTACCACAAATACAACCAAAATCAGCTACACCTAATGCAACACATAAACCAAAGAGTAAAATAGAAACCACTGCTAAAAAGCCTAGCTCCCATTCAGCTCCGTCCAGAAAAGCTCATGTGTGGGTGCAAGCAAATTCATTCCAGTCTCGCATTGCTACCTTGATAATCCATCTCTCCGGTTGCATATGGCCTTCAAAAATCCAAATATTTCGCGCTTTCCAGAGCCACCATAGTATGTACGTGGATAGTTGAATTCTGTCTTCTGATGTATCCTTGAAATCCATTCCACTAATCCACCACCACCACTGTTTAAAAGAAAGTTGTTCTTGGTGTACTCTGTTCCACTGCACTGGAGAAATCTGCCACACTTTCACTGCTCTAGGACACTGAAATAAAACATGCTCTTGAGACTCAACAGCTTCACCACAAACTTTACAAAAAGGATCAATAATCAGCCCTCGAGAAATCAGATTTGTACAGACAGGTAAGATATTGTTAAAACACTTCCATATGAAGTGTTTAACCTTGCTCATCACTTTCAGATTCCAGCATCTTGATCTAGCTTGCCTATTTCCCACAGCCAACATACTGCTTTCAGCCACATTTACTACATTGGATTTCCCTGCAACCAGAAAAGAGTATGCTTTTTTCACTGAAAAGTTTTTATTAGTCACAAAAGCACAGTTCCACAAGTCATTTATCCTTAGATTCAGTGTGCTGATTTGCAAAATTCTTGCAGCATCCTCAGCAGCAAATAATGCATTTACCAGATTGGAGTCCCAATGACACCCTCCAGCAATCAACAGATCCTTAACCCATAGCTGATTATTATCAATATTAATTCTGAGAGCAGGTTTTCTACCAGCCAAACCAGGAACCCAACCATAATCAGACAGCTTAGTATCAGCCCCATTTCTAATGATAATATGCAACTGGGATTTAAGAAGAGGCAGTAAAGAAGCCCATGATTTCCACAGCCAAGAGTCACTACTTGATTGAGTCCAGTCAAAAATAGAGCAATCAGGGAAATACTTACCTCTCAACACTTGACTGACCAGCAAATCAGGCTGGACCAACAGCCTCCACAATTGTTTCAGGATAAGAGCTTTATTCAACAGACTTATATCCAAAAAACCCAATCCTCCTTCAAGTTTTGGTATAGCCAGTTTATCCCAAGATTTCCAGTGCAAACCCTTAGTTTGAGTGCTTCCTCTATTCCACCAAAATTTAGCAAACAGTCTACAAATGTTCTTAGACAAACCCACAGGCAGAATAAAACATGACATAACAAATATAGGAAGAGCCTCTGAAACCAAAATAAATAAATAAGGAGAAAGTGGATCCCCTTGTCTGATTCCCCGAGTAGCCCTCACAAAACCACAATTCCTCCCATTCAAATTAAAAGAGAATGTTGGAAAGGAGATGCATCTGATTATCCATTTAATGAACATACCATGGAACCCCATTTTCTGCATAATTTTCTGAATGCAATCCCATTCCACCCTATCATATGCTTTCTCCATATCTAATTTGACAGCCATGAATGCTTGAGACCCAGATCTATGTCTATGCAAGAAATGAAACACTTCATGTGCTATCACAACATTATCTAACAGATTTCTCCCAGGAACAAATGCAGTTTGAGCAGGGCTAATGCAGAAATGAAGACACACCTTCAGCCTCTCAGCAATAACTTTGGCAACAATTTTATACAAAACACCACAGAGAGAAATAGGCCTGAAATTACTTAGGGATTCAGGATATAAGCATTTTGGAATAAGAGTTATCACCGTGTGCTTCCAGTTTTTAAGTAAGGTACCAGAACTGAAAAAACTTTTAACAGCATTGCACACATCCACTTTAGTAATATCCCAAAAATGTTTAAAGAAAGAGGCAGTCATACCATCCTCCCCTGGTGCTTTATCAGACTCCATTTGGAAAAGAGCAGCTTTGATCTCCATATCTTGAATTGGTTGAACAAGTCTGTTATTACTTTCTTCAGGTATGGAATGAGATATGTGCTGCAAAAGCTCCTCCCCTCCTGCGGATCCTTCAGATGTGAACAAAGATGAATAGAAATCCACCATGTGATTGGCAATGGTGGCTTGTGACTCACACACCTCCCCTGTATTAGTAACAAGCCTCTGAATAAAATTATTCTTTCTCCTTTGAGCAGTAAAAGCATGAAAAAACCGAGTGTTTCTGTCTCCCTCTTTCATCCACAAAGCTCTAGATTTAAGTCTCCAATAATTCTCCTCCTCCTTATGAGCACAGTCTAGTTCAGTCTTCAATAAGTCCCATTCCTCCCAGTCCCTCTCCTGCCCACTCAACCTCATCTCTTCCAATTTAGGAGTCAGAGTTTTGATAATCTTATCACTGTTTCTGCTAATAGGTTTGTGCCAGGCCAGTAATGCCATTCTTGTGCTCTTAATCTTTTGGTGAACTTGGTACATCTGAGACCCATCTACAGAAATTTGCCACCCCCTCTGAACTGCTTCTTTTACACCTTCCAACTTAATCCAAGAGCTATCAAACTGAAACCTCTTCATTCTCCTATCAGTCTCCATATCAGTGTCAAAGATCATCACATTGTGGTCAGATGCTGTTCTGAAAAAATTTATGACCTCTATTCTAGGGAAATTCAGCAGCCAATCATAAGAGATAAACACCTTATCAAGTCTCTCTTCAATATATCCATCCCCAGGTCGATTGTTACCCCAGGTAAAAAATGCACCCTTTTGATCCATTTCCTGCATTCCCATATTTGCAATGAAAGTGTTAAATCCTCTGAAACTGGACTCAGGTCTCCTCACTCCCCCTCTCTTCTCCTCATTGCAAGAAATGTCATTCCAGTCCCTAGCTACTACCCAGCATCTACCCCACTTTGATTTGTTATGCTCAAGGAACTCCCACTGTCTTTCCCTCTCATGCCTATCTGTACTCATATAAACAAAGACCAACCAGCACAACTCTCTAATTCCTGCTCCTTTAACTTCTACTTGAATACAGAAATTATTAGCCAGCAACTGCCTAATCTCAATATTCATATCCCACATCACTAGCATACCTCCTCTTGTACCATTAGGCTTTTCCAAAAACCATCTGCTCTGAAAACCCAACTTCCTGCAAACTGTGTTAGTAAATGCCCAGGACTTTTTAGTTTCTGATAAAAATATAATATTTGGGTGGTGGACTCGCTTAGAGTCCTTAATCTGGGAAACTGTAGAGGACCCACCCAGCCCTCTACAGTTCCACACCATAGCTTTCATGGATCACTTCGGGGCCACTTTAGGCTGGCCTTCTCCACCTTATTCTCATCTCTGTCAGTTATCATCTTCTTCTCTGGGCCTGCTTGATCAATAATATGTATACCTCCCTCATATAACACAATCTCTCTGTTTCTCTTCAATGCTTTAGTGGAATTCTCCCCTTTAGTTACCTCAACAGCTCGTGTACTAGGTAAAGTCTGCTCAGTCATTCTCATTAATCTGCCTGTATTGTGCTGTTTTCTCTTCCATGAAGCTCCAGCATTTCCTCCAACCACAACTTTGGATATACTAGAAACTCCCATCGCAGGTGTAGGTTTAGCCTGCAATTCTTGAATATCCATCTCCATCTGGACTTCTGCATTCTCTGCTCCAATAACAGTTATAGGCTGTCCACCATTTTCCCCAGAGAAAAAGTGATCTAACTCTTCCGAAGCAAGAGGTTGAATCATGCTCACTGAATTTTCCCCCCTCCCCTGCTTTGATTTATCTCCAGTGGTTGCAATCTGAATTTGTTTGCTTGGTATGGTTGTAGGACTAGTCTCCACAAAAGAATCATGATTTGATGGCTGTTTAGGTGGAGTGCTCTTACCTTCTGAACTGCTTGCCTGATAATTCCTTCCCCCATGATATGTTTCCTTAGCTTTCAGCCATTCCCCAAATTGACCTTCCACAGGTGTTCCTTTTTCAATATCATCCGATCTGCGTTTACATCCCCGATCTAAGTGCCCAATCATCCCACAATAATAACATAGATTCACAAGCCTTTCATACCGGAAAGTCACCATCACCCTTTGCTCACCCAACTTAACCACTGTGCATCTTGGAACCGGCTCCTTCAGATTCAACGTAACCAGAATTTTAAGAAAACTTCCCATTTCCCCTCCTACTTTGCACACCACCACATTCTTGACTCGATTAAATATCCTTCCTATACACATACCCACTTCTGTGCTCATCCAATTAATAGGGACATTCATCACTTGTACCCAGATGTTAATCTCATTAAAGCACTCATGAAGACTATGAAGTCCAGGTACCCATTCTGTCAATATAAGGTATTGATTTTCATACAACCAATTATTACCCGCTGCAACTTTCGCCTTATCCTCCAAAGAAGTGAAAATGAATTGGAAAAAATTAGAGCTGATTTCCTTCACTTCCATCGCTTGTTGCAGCTTCCAAATACTACTCATAGCACGCTTGATCCCCATCATGCTCGCCGGCCGGTCACCAACAATTTTCCCAAAAAGACTCCGCTCACATTCTTCTTCACTAGACTTGACATCCTTCACCTGCAACTCAATTTCTCCTGTTTCCTTAGCTGATAACGAACATGTTTGTAGCTTCCTAAGAACATCCTCCTTAATTTCACTCTCAGAAACTGGAGCCCCAATTCGGTCCCCCATATCAGAGCCCTCCACGACCACCCCAAAACCCCAATGGACTTTAGAAAATCCCGCAATCGAAGAACAAAACCAGAATCAGCCAATCAAAAACAAACACCAAAAACCAATCAACCACTCACTCCCACCAGAAGAATTTCGCTCTCAAACGAGAGAATTCCCACTCGCATATTGAGACTTGAACTTGCATTTTAATGAATTTCAGATTTCAAGTTTTTACCATTATGAGAAATATGATTATGGTATTTTAAATGCAAGTTTAAAGAAAATCTGTTTTAATTATGTCTAAAGAAGTATTAGACAAAAAGTTTAAAGATAAACGGATTTTTAAGATGATGAGTTTGAGTAGCATCCCGAGTTAGTCGCAAAAGATTTCAAAAGAGTTAAGTATATTCGAAGTAAAAGTTGCGAAAAATTTACTCTGATAAGCGGGGTGTTACACTGCAACCATGATTTCTATAATTTGCTTACATACTCCAACCATGATCTGTAATTTCTATAAATGCTTGGCTTGTTCCTATGCTAGGCTAGTCGATTTGCTTACATACTGCAACCATGATTTTAAGTCTTTATATTGATTATACAGCATGGTATGGTGAGCTAAGTTGCTCACCCCAACTATTAACCATTTTCGGGTTGAGCTGGTGGCCGTGGCGAAAGACAAGGGAGGCGGGGTCATTATATGTGCTAATCTTTTAATTACCTGCTTCCGCTTGACTATTATTATGTGATTTTCTTATGATAGACCTATTTACTTCCGTTTGGAGACTGAAAATTGTTAATTGGGATTTCAAATTCGAGTTTTGGGATTTGGATTATTATGCATGCTTCGGTTTGAATCGGGATATGATTGACAATATTATCATGTTGGTTTTGTTTTGATTACTTCGCATGATGGATCATATGTCGTTAACATGAGATATAAATGTTTGGGAGAATTGTTATGTGATTATTCGAGTAGCTCCCATTAGATAAATCATTCAAATATTTTTTTTTTAAATTAACTCTGATTTTTGGAAAAATAAAATGTTATTTTTCACTTAAAAATAACGGGGCGTTACAGTTTGATATCAGAGCAGGTCTTTGTTTCTGTAGACTACTTCTGAATCTTTTTGAGTACTTGTGTATATGACCCCTCGATTCGTCCAGGCGCGCTAGCTCAAGGTGTGTATTCATAAGTGATGATGATATTGCTTATGATAAGATATGATGTGATTAATGTTTTCGAAAATTCTCAACGAAGGAATCCGACTTTGTTCTTAAGGCGGATAGGCCGATCCGGCACCACGTGAATATTCTATGTCAGGACTGCGAGGTGACACTTCAATATTGAAGAAGACAATTTGAACCGATGGTGGAGGCAGTGAAACGTGGACTCGTGGAGTCGAAGCAGTCTTGTTTCTTTCTTCAATTTTTTCCTTCTCGTAGACTTTTGCAAAACCTTTGTTTATTTCTTTTCGCTTGGTAGACAATTTTGAATTGTGCTTGAGACTTCCTTTTTCTATTCAATTTCCGTACTCTGGAATTTTTGTTTGTCTTTTCTTTCCTTGCGTGGAGTAAGATTTTGGATGGAGTTAAGCATTTTGATTTTCTGTTGATCCTTATCTATTCTCGTAAATTTGAGAATCTTATTTCGTGATACCTCTTAGTCGACGCGAATATTTTAGAACGTGGATACCATCGCAACTCTCGGGAGAAACTCAACCACGAGGAAGACGAAGGGTGCTTATTCAACTGTGATCAAGGTGAACGTAACTTCAGGAGGACGAGTGTGGAAGCCAACGCCTAGAGGATAGGTACGAAGGACTCAGACGCAATTCTTAGAATGATTCGGCGTGATAGAAACTCCATGGACAACCAAATCCAGGATCGTGAAGTAATGCATCGCCATGAAGGGAGTCAAGAAGATTCATTTCCATGAAACGAATTCGACGGCATACCAAGGAGTGTTTTTCCACCTTAAAAGATTATGAAGTATCTTTTAAAGAGGATAGTCGAGTCTAGTGCAAGCACATCGTGAGGTGCAAAACCGTCTTCATCCTTGAAGTTTGTTCATCGTAGTCTTTAGAAATCCTCGTCCTTTTACTCCTTTCAGAGTTGAGGGAGAAATCCTTTGTTTTTCTGGGGATCTTGGCGATCCTTTGCAAACACTTGTTCTTGCTTTGATGCGAGTGTTGCAACCTTGCGTATCAATTAAGACAAGTATTTTGTTTTTCCACTTGTCTTATATCATTTCTTCAACTTGTGGCTATGTCTTTCGGACGGAGTGATCCCCTGCTATTTTCGTGCACCTAATGGACCGAGTATTCCATTCATATCCATGTCATTAAGTCATCGTTCTATTCGATGATATCCTAGTCTAATTACGAGATGCTGTCAAGATAACCAATGGAACCCGACAAGAGCACCGCGATTGTATAGTGATGGCTTTCGGGCTGGGCCACGCGCTGCCGACTGCTATGAATTGTCTAGTCGCTGTATTTTCGTCGATAACATCTCGGCCTATTCTTGAGAACACCGGGACGTAGTAAAAACATCTGAAGATACGATCGGAGACATTTTAATGCGAGGAACCTCACGCTTGAATCATGAAGTGTGAAGATTGGGAGGTGAAAATGAGTTGCGCTCGTTCAGGAATGCTGGCACGATTAGCTACCTGAGTTAGAGCTGACGTGACGGCCGACGCTGTTAGTCGGAAGAGTTGAGGCGAGCTATCTATTTAATGAAACTCTGAATGAAACACTGAATGATGTATTGCTTTGCTGAATCTAAATTTTTCGAACAAATTTGTAAAATAATTTCTTTTTGGTGATCTTGGATCGTAACTTTCTTGTGGAACCTTGGACAGAAAGTCGGCCCTGACTGGGTGTAGCCATACGAAGTGGTGGCTGAGTATGCACACCCGTGCTGAGAGACGAGAGTCCAACCTAGGGGCTGACCGTTGACTCGCACGAGAGCTGCAGCCGTTATCACCGAATGCACGAACTCCCTGAGCCAGCGTGTGCGGCCAAACCTCGACCTTGCAGCTGGTCTCCGAGTAGGTGTGTACGCGCACGTCCTAGTGCCCCGCTTATGCAGCGCCAGCGAGCGTGCCGCTTCTTGGGTGACAGTGCACTAACCCCGAACCATCAATTTCTTTTTGAACTATTCGATCCGGTTGCTTGTTGAACTATTTGTTAGCCTCTTGAACCCTTTTCTTGCGAACCTTGAACCGAGAGCTCCAAGTTCCACTAAACAGAGTATGAATCCTTAATCAATTTTTTTCGATTAAGGAGTGTGGTCAATAAGTTCCTATGCCTTACGCGAGAGTTTCTCGAGTCGGCAGGATAGGAAGTTTCCTGTTGTTATCTGTCGGAGTGTTATGTTGCGTATAGAGGCTACATTTGTTGAGAGTATGAGCATATTGGAGTTGTACCGACTATATGGGGTACCGTGTCAATGTCTCTGATGGAGACGCACGGTCCGTGATGAAATCGTGAGCAAGCTTTCAATGTGACCCAAGCATGAGAGTGAAGCTTGGCGTCACGTATCAACCTTTGATGGTTGGGCAGTCGGAGCACGCTAGCAATACACTGAACGATCTATTGGGGTCTTGTGTGTTGTTAGGTGCGGTGCGAAATGGTTAGATACACGTGGGTATAGGCCAAGCAGGACTAGATCCCTTTCAAGAGGATGTACGTCTGAGCACGGGCAGGATGGATTGCCCTCCCCTTCAAGAAGGTAAGCATATGAGCATAGGGCGAGCCGGATTGGGTTATGTATGTGGGTGCATGCCATTTTGAGTATAGGGCGATAAGACTCCGGCGAGCAAGGTCGAGTTTTGAGGGGATATCCGGACCTCATGGTTGGAAGATTCTCGCTTGAGTCTGTCGTTTCCTCTGGATGCGTGTTCTTTATTATTTTCGAGGACAGAAATCTTTTAAGGAGGATAGAATGTAACGCCCCGTTCGTTTATTAGAATTTTTTGAATGTTATATTATTATTTATTTGCATTTTATTTGTTTTATTTGTTTTATATTATTTTCTCGATTATCGTTTATTAACTGCGCATCCCTATCTGCTTGTAAATTGAATTGCTATGTGACAATATGTATGTATATGCTATGTGATTTAAGTTATTATTTTGGTGTTAGAATTATTAGGATTTAATTGAGTTTAAATTTATTTTATTCGACGATTTTCGGTTTAATAGCATAGTTTTATTTTGAGCCGTTTTCGATACTTTCTCGAACCATTGGACTCGATCATTGTTGAGTGTTAATTTCGAACCTTTAAACTGTGCGTATCGATTCCAAGCTAATACTTAAAACCGACCCCATTTTTATATATAGCACGCCCTTTTCAATTGTGAGATTTTGGGCACCTTTTTCTAAGTTTAAATTTCAAATTAAAGGGTTTAATTTTTGTGTTGGTTTTCAGCCATGAAATCATCCTTGACCAACCATTAAATTTCTCCTTTCGCCGTACAAATACCCATGAATTTTGTGCTAATCATATCATCTCTATAGGATAGGACTTTTAATAAAAATTATTGTCCTTAACCCCTTTTGAGGGTAACCGAGAGTTGGCAGATCCACTCTACTTCTTTTTCTCAAAGTGTCGTAAAAATTCATCTCGCTCCCTCTCAAATTTTCGGCCTAAACAGCACACACCCTTCTCGATCTTCCTCTTGCGAAACTCCAGCCGCCACTAGATCATCGCACCCCATTCCCGGCGTCCTCTCCATGTGATTAGAACCCAGCCTGGTCGTCGTTGAAGTAAAATGCAGCAGCACCGCCTTTTTCGAGGTCCTCCATCACCGCCGAGCCGTTTGTGAGGTGTTCGAGGGTTCCGAGTTTTCGAGGGTCTCGTTTGTTCTGCTCGTCGCATCAATTTTTCCGACCGAACGTGTAGATTTCCCAAAGGAAGATAAATATCGACCTAAACTTTTAGTTATTTGTGCTCGTGTATATTGGTTTGAAACTGTTAGTTTTGGTTTGGATTAAATTCAGATTGTTTCCTTTTGTTTCCTTGTGGAAATTTCGTAGAGATTGGAACTCTCTTTCAAGCCTTTGGTTGAGGTTTATCTAACCCTCGTTTGTTTGTTTGTTGCTGTGGTTTTATCGAGTAAAATGGAGTCTCGTTTTGTTATCCGAGCCCTTACCTTGTATTTATTGATATTCGTTTTTGTTGAGCTTGAAAACCCTATATTTTTACCTTTCGCGGATTTCTGTTCGTCGCTATTTTTGACCATTGAAACTCAGTCGAATGCTTTCAAACTCTTCTAGTGATTTAAAGTTCTATCTCTTAGGTTTCATTTACAACAAGAATCAGGTGGTTATGCTGAATGTTATGGCCAAAGTTTTGCGATCTCGAATCCAGTTTTTCTGTTTTTCGATGTTGTCTAAGGTCTGTGTTCGTTGCTGTTTTTGAGAAATCAAACCTTGCCTCATTTTTCTGGAGTCTTCATATAAATTGTAGTTCAATGTGTTTTCTTTCATGATGAAAATGAATTGAGTGTTTATCATTTTTATATTGAAAATTGTGTCCAAAATTCGATCATTGCGCAGTCGGTTTTTCGTTTTAATCGCAGAAGTTTGATGCTGTCATTTTTGCTATTTTTGGCATGTTTCTGGTAACCTGGGGATCTTGTTGTCTTCATAGGATTTGTAGTTTTATCTCTTAGTTTTTCTTCGAAAAGTTATATTCAAAATAAAAACGTTGCGCATATAGAGTTGCCCACTTTTCCGGCAACTTGGTTTTTATATTCTCTCGCCGGTTTTCGAGCTGTACTTTAATTTTAATCACGTGACCATTTTTTCAATTCTTATTCCAGTCCTCTGAGGTTCCAAGTTCCACGAAATTCCACGAGCTACTTAGTCGACGATATTTTTCGACTAAGCATGAATTCTCGTTTGAATTCCCGATTTTCAAGATAAGTATTTTTTAAATATTATCTTGAATAAATTGTAGGTAATTGAGGAATCGAGCCTCAACCAACCTACATCCGTAATCATGATTAATCTGCCAAACTGAACAAGTGGGAGTTGATTTAAATACCATGTATGTTAATTTCTATAAATGTTTGGCTTGATGATCTAGGTATGCATGTGAACCGGTAGTCTATGAGGCCTAACTCTAGCCTTTAGAGAAAATAGTCCATGTGTCGGATGCTCCCGTCGTGTGTCGATGTCTCCAGTCCTAGGGTGGACGGCTTGTTCCTATCTTTCCTGGTGTGGGTTGAAAGGGTAGAGGTGTGATCACATGAGCAGGTGGCTATGTTTAGGGAGGGTAGACTAGTCGATTTGCTTACATACTGCGACCATGATTTTAAGTCTTTATACTGATTATACTGCATGGTATGGTGAGCTATGTTGCTCACCCCCACTATTAACCATTTTCAGGTTGAGCTGGTGGCCGTGGCGAAAGACAAGCGAGGCGAGGACATTATATGTGTTGATCTTTTAATTACCTGCTTCCGCTTGACTATGATTATTTGATTTTCTTATGATAGACCTATTTACTTCCGTTTGGAGACTTAAAATTGTTAATTGGGATTTCAAATTCGTGTTTTGGGATTTGGATTATTATGCATGCTTCGGTTTGAATCTGAATGTTATTGACAATATTATCATGTTTTTTTCTTTTTTGATTACTTCGCATGATAGATCATATGTTGTTAGCATGAGATATAAATGTTTGGGAAAATTGTTATGTGATTATTCGAGTAGCGCCCATTAGATAAATCTTTAAATTATTTTTTTTTGAAAATTTAACTCTGATTTTTGGAAAAATAAAATGTTATTTTTCACTTAAAAATAAAAGGGCGTTATAGTTTGGTATCAGTGCAGGTCTATGTTTTTGTAGACTGCTTCTGAATCTGTTTGAGTACTTGTGTATATGACCCCTCGCTTCGTCCAGCCGCGCCAGCTCAAGATGTATAGTCATAAGTGATGATGATATTGCTTATGATAAGATATGATGTGATTAATGTTTGTTTAATTTGGGGCTTAGGAATTTATCCTCCTACTTTTAACATTCTTGAACTCTAGATGAGTTGCAAACTTTAGTTGTATGAACTTGAACTCTAGTGGTGTAGAGTTAAGTTTTGGCTTTAAAGGTTGTTGGTTGAGAATTTCGATATGATGTTATCGAATTAAATTCTGTCTATAGCAACTCTCTTGCCGCAAGTTCTATTTAGTGTCTTCGAGTGAGGACCATTCGCGGGTCCTCCCAAAGGAGAAGTGTTTAGGGAACCGAAGAAGTCTCGAGTGTATGGGATTATTCGGAGATCTAGAATCATTGTCAATAGGACCAACAGATGCGTGTTAGAACCCAGTCAATAGGAGTCGGGAGTGGAGTCTGGTGTCGTGTTCCATGCTGTTGTTCAACCCCGAGGAGTAGTGGAGAATTTAATACGTAAAACTGTCGCGACTCTCTAGGGTGGCTAAGCCTCGAGAAAGGTGATAGTTGTCTTTCTTTTGCGAAAATTCTCAACGAAGGAATCCGACTTTGTTCATAGGGCGGATAGGCCGATCCGATACCGCGTGAATATCCTATGCCATGACTGCGAGGTGACACTTCAATATTGAAGAAGACGACTTGAACTGATGGTAGAGGCAGTGAATCGTGGACTTGTGGAGTCGAAGCAGTCTTGTTTCTTTCTTTAGTTTTTGTCTTCTCGTAGACTTTTGCAAAACCTTTGTTTATTTCTTTTCGCTTGGTAGACAATTTTAAATTGTGCTTGAGACTTCCTTTTTCTATTCAATTTCCGTACTTTGGAATTTTCGTTTGTCTTTTCTTTCCTTGCGCAGAGTAAGATTTCGGATGGGGTTAAGCATTTTGATTTTCTGTTGATCCTTATCTATTCTCGTAAATTTTGGAATCTTGTTTCGTGATACCTCTTAGTCGACACGAATATTTTAGAACATGGTTACCATCGCAACTCTCAAGAGAAACTCGACCACGTGGAAGACGAAGGGTGCTTATTCAACTGTGATAAAGGTGAACGTAACTTCAAGAGGACGAGCGTGGAAGCCAACGCCTAGCGGATCAGTACGAAGCACTCAGACGCAATTCTCGGAATGATTCGGCATGACAAAAACCCACGGACAACCAAATCCAGGATCGTGAAGTAATGCATCGCCATGAAGGGAGTCAAGAAGATTTATTTCCATGAAACGAAGTCGGCGGCATGCCAAGGAGTGTTTTTCCACCTTAAAAGATTATGAAGGATCTTTTAAGGAGGATAGTCGAGTCTAGTACAAGCATATCGTGAGGTGATAAACCGTCTTCATCCTTGAATTTTGTTCATCGTAGTCTTTAGAAACCCTCATCCTTTTACTCCTTTCGGAGTTTAGGGAGAAATCCTTTGTTTTTCTGGGGATCTTGGCCATCGTTTGCAAAAACTTATTCTTGAATTGATGCGAGTAATGCAACCTTGTGTATCAATTAAGACAAGTATTTTGTTTTTCCACTTGTCTTATATCATTTCTTCAAGTTATGGTTATATCTTCCGGACTGATTGATCCCCCGCTGTTTTCGTGCACCTAATGGACCGAGTATTCCATTCATTTCTGGGTCAGTAAGTCATCGTCCTATTCTATGATATCCTAGTCTAATTACGAGATGCTGCCAAGACAACCAATGGAACCCGACAAGAGCACCGAGATTGTATAGTGATGTCTTTCGTGCTGAACCACACGCTGACGACTGCTATGAATTGTCTACTCGCTGTATTTTCGCCGATAACGTCTCGGCCTATTCTTGAGAACACCGGGACTTAGTAAAAACATCTGAATATACGATTAGAGACATTTTAATGGGAGGAACCTCACGTTTGAACCCCGAAGTGTCAAGATTTGGAGGTGAAAATGAGTTGCGATCGTTCAGGACTGCTGGCATGATTAGCTACTCGAGGTAGAGCTGACGTGACGGCCGACGCTGTTAGTCGGAAGAGTCGAGGCGAGCTATCTATTTAATGAAACACTGAATGATGTATTGCTTTGCTGAACCCAAATTTTTCGAACAAATTTGTAAAACCATTTCTTTTTGGTGATCTTGGATCGTAACTTTCTTGTGGAACCTTGGACCGAAACCCGGCCCTGACTGGGTGTAGCTATGTGAAGTGGTGGCTGAGCACGCACGCCCGTGCTGAGAGACGCGAGGCCAACCTAGTGGCCGAACGTTGACTCGCACGAGAGCTGCAGCCGTCATCACTGAACGCACGAACTCCACGAGCCAGCGTGTGTGGCCAAACCTCGACCTTGCAGCTGGTCTCCGAGAAGGTGTGTACGCGCGTGTCCCAGTGCATCACTTATGCAGCGCCAGCTAGTGTGCCTCTTCTTTGGTGATATTGCACTAACCCCAAACCATCGATTTCTTTTAGAACTATTCGATCAGGTTGCTTGTTGAACTATTTGTTTGCCTCTTGAACCCTTTTCTTGCGATCCTTGAACCGCGAGCTCCAAGTTCTACTAAACAGAGTATGATTCCTTAATCAAATGTTTCCTATTAAGGAGTGTGGTCGATAAGTTCCTATTCCTTACGGGAGAGTTTCTCGAGACGGCAAGATAGGAAGTTTCGTTTTGTTATATGTCGGTGCGTTATGTTGCGTATAGAGGCTACATTTGTCTCGTGCAGACGAGTTTGTTGAGAGTATGAGCATATTGGAGTTGTACCGACTATTTGGGGTACCGTGTCGACGTCTCTAATGGAGACGCACGGTCCGTGATGAAATCGTGAGCAAGCTTTCAGTGTGACCCGGGCACGAGACTGAAGCTTGGCGTCACGTATCCACCTTTGATGGTTGGGCAGTCGGAGCACACTAGCAATACATCGAACGACCTGTTAGGGTCTTGTGTGTTGTTAGGTGCGTTGCGAAATGGTTAGATACACGTTGATATAGGCCAAGCCGGACTGGGTCCCTTGCAAGAGGATGTACGCCTGAGCACGGGCAGGATGGATTGCCCTCCCCTATAAGAAGGTAAGCATATGAGCAAAGGGCGAGACGGATTGGCTTCTGTATGTGGGTGTATGCCATTTTGAGTATATGGCGATAAGACTCAGGCAAGCGAGGTCGAGTTTTGAGGGGATATCCGGACCTCATGGTTAGAGATTCTCGCTGGAGTCTGTCGTTTCCTCTGGATGCGTGTTCTTTAGTATTTCCGAGGACGGAAATCTTTTAAGGAGGATAGAATGTAACGCCCCGTTCGTTTATTAAAATTTTCTGAATATTATATTATTATTTATTTGCATTTAATTTGATTTATTTGTTTTATATTATTTGCTCGATTATCGTTTATTAACTACGCGTCCCTATTTGCTTGTAAATTGAATTGCTATGTGACAATATGTATGTATATGATATGTGATTTAAGTTATTATTTAGGTGTTAGAATTATTAGGATTTAATGGAGTTAGAATTTATTTTATTCTGCGATTTTCGGTTTAATCGCATAGTTTTATTTTGAGCCGTTTTTTATGCTTTCCCGAACCTTTGGACTCGACCATTGTTGAGTGTTAATTTTGAACCTTTAAAGTGTGTGTATCGATTCCAAGCTAATGCTTAAAATCGGCCCCATTTTTTATATATAGCCCGCCCTTTTCAATTATCAGATTTTGGGAAAATTTTTCTAAGTTTATATTTCAAATTAAATGGTTTAATTTTGGTGAGGATTTTCAGCCATGAAATCATCTTTGACCAACCATTTAATTTCTCCTTTGGCCGTACAAATCCCATGAATTTTGTGCTAATCATATCATCTCTATGGGATAGGACTTTTAATAAAAATTAATGTCCCTTAACCCCTTTTGAGGATAACCGAGAGTTGGCAGATCCACTCCACTTCTTTTTCTCAAAGTGTCGTAAGAATTCATCTCGCTCCCTCTCAAATTTTCGGTCTAAACAGCACACACTCTTCTCGATCTTCCTCACTCGAAACCCCAGCCGCCACCAGATCGTTGCACCCCATTTCCGGCATCCTCTCCAAAGTGATTAACAAGCAGCCTGGTCGTCGTTGAAGTAATACGCAGCAATACCGCCTTTTTTGAGG
This sequence comes from Striga asiatica, assembly GCA_008636005.1. Lineage (NCBI taxonomy): Eukaryota > Viridiplantae > Streptophyta > Magnoliopsida > Lamiales > Orobanchaceae > Striga > Striga asiatica. Next base: position 2,145,557 of record BKCP01007293.1, read on the forward strand.
TCCTCCATCGCCGCCGAGCTGTTTGTGAGGTGTTCGAGGGTTTCGACTTTTTGAGGGTCTCGTTCGTTTCGCTCGTTGCATCTGTTTTTCTGACTTAACGTGTAGATATCCCGAAGGAAGATAAATATCGACCTAACCTTTTAGTTATTTGTGCTCGTGTATATTGGTTTGAAACCGTTAGTTTTGGTTTGGATTAAATTCAAATTTTTTCTGTTTGATTCCTTGTGGAAATTTCGTAGAGATTGGAACTCTATTTCGAGCCTTTGGTTGAGGTTTATCTGGCCCTCGTTTGTTTGTTTGTTGTTGTGGTTTTATCGAGTAAAATGGAGCCTCATTTTGTTATCTGAGCCCTTACCTTGTATTTATTGATAATCGTTTTAGTTGAGCTTGAAAACCCTATATTTTTACCTTTCGTAGATTTCTATTCATCGCTATTTTTTACCATTGAAACTCGGTATAATGATTTCAATCTCTTCTAGTGATTTGAAGTTCTGTCTCTTAGGTTTCATTTACAACAAGAATCAGGTGATTATCAATTTCTTAGGTCTGTGTTCGTTGCTGTTTTTGAGTACTCAAACCTTGCCGTATTTTTCTGGAGTCTTCATATAAATTTTACTTCAATGTGTTTTCTTCCATGAGGAAAAATAATTGAGTATTTATCATTTTTATATTGAAAATCGTGTCAAAAATTCGATCATTGGGCAGTCAGTTTTTCGTTTTAATCGCAGAAGTTTGAGTTTGTCATTTTTGCTTTTTTAGCCTGTTTCTGGTAACCTGGGGATCTTGTTTTCTTCATATAATTTGTAGTTTTATCTCTTAGGTTTCAAATGGTGCAAGATTCATTCAAATATTATTTTTATACGAAAATATACGTTTAATATACGAACGTCGTGCAACCAGTTTTTCTGAAAATTGACAGCAGGTTTAATGTGTAAATTTGATCTGTTTTCAGCCCTTTAACTTGCCCAAATGCGCTTAATTTCTCATGAAAATTTAAGTATTGTTCCCCTAGATTGTTTTGGATAAAGAATCACTTGGTTTCGAGTTTTCTACCAAAAGTTATATTCAAATAAAAATGTTGCATATATAGAGTTGCCCACTTTTCCGGCAACTTGGTTTTTATGTTCTCTCTCCCGTTTTCGAGCTGAACCTTAATTTTAATCGCGTGACTATTTTTTCGATTCTTGTTCCAATCTTCTTAGATTTCCAAGTTCCACCAAATTCCACGAGCTACTTAGTCGACGATTTTTTTCCACTAAGCATGAATTTTTGTTTGAATTCCCGATTTTCAAGATAAGTATTTTTGAAATATTATTTGGAATAAATTGTAGGTAATTGAGGAGTCGAGCCTCAGCAAACCTACAGCCGTAATTATGACTAATCTGCCAAACTGAACAACTAGGAATTGATTTAAATACCATGTATTCTAATTTCTATAAATGCTTGGCTTCATGATCAAGGTATGCATGTGAACCGATAGTCTATGAGGCCTAACTCTAGCCTTTAAAGAGCTTAGTCCGTGTGTCGAATGCTCCCGTCTTGGGTCGATGGATCCAGTCCTAGGGTGGACGGCTTGTTCCTATCTTTCCTGGTGTTGGTTGATAGGGTAGAGGTGTGATCACATGAGCAGGTGGCTATGTTTAGGGAGGGTAGACTAGTCGATTTGCTTACATACTGAACAATGATTTTAAGTCTTTATGTTGATTATAATGCATGGTATGGTGAGCTAAGTTGCTCACCCCCAGTATTAACCATTTTCAGGTAGAGCTGGTGGCTGTGGCGAAAGACAAGCAAGGCGGGGTCATTATATGTGCTGATCTTTTAATTACCTGCTTCCGCTTGACTATGATTATTTGATTTTCTTATGATAGACCTATTTACTTCCATTTGGAGACGTAAAATTGTTAATTGGGATTTCAAATTCGTGTTTTGGGATTTGGATTATTATGCATGCTTCGGTTTGAATTTGGATATGATTGACAATATTATCATGTTGGTTTTGTTTTGATTACTGTGCATGATAGATCATATATCATTAACATGAGATATAAATGTTTGGGAGAATTGTTATCTGATTATTTGAGTAGCGCCCTAGATAAATCTTTATTTTTTTTTTTTAAATTTAACTCGATTTTTGGAAAAATAAAATGTAATTTTTCACTTAGAAATAACGGGGCGTTACAATTTGGTATCAGAGCAGGTCTATGTTTCTGTAGACTGCTTCTGAATCTGTTTGAGTACTTGTGTATATGACCCCTCGCTTTGTCCAGTCGCGCCAGCTCAAGGTGTGTATTCATAAGTGATGATGATATTGCTTATGATAAGATATGATGTGATTAATGTTTGTTTAATTTGGGGCTTAGGAATTTATCCTCCTGCTTTTAACATTCTTGAACTCTAGATGAGTTGCAAACTTTAGTTGTATGAACTTGAACTCTAGTGGTGTAGAGTTAAGTTCTGGCTTTAGAGGTTGTTGGTTGCGAATTTCAATATGATGTTATGGAATGAAATTCTGTCTATAGCAACTCTCTCGCTGCCAGTTTTGTTTAGTGTCTTCGAGTGAGGACCATTTGCTGGCCCTCTCGATGTAGAAGTGTTTAGGGAACCTAAGAAGTCCCTACTGTATGGGATTATTCTTAGATCTGGAATCATTGTCGAAGCAGTCATGTTTCTTTCTTTAGTTTTCGCCTTCTCGTAGACATTTGCAAAACCTTTGTTTATTTCTTTTCGTTTGGTAGACTATTTTGAATTGTGCTTGAGACTTCCTTTTTCTATTCAATTTTCATACTTTGGAATTTTCGTTTGTCTTTTCTTTCCTTGCGTAAAGTAAGATTTTGGATGGAGTTAAGCATTTTGATTTTCTGTTGATCCTTATCTATTCTCGTAAATTTGGGAATCTTGTTTCGTGATACCTCTTAGTCGACGCGAATATTTTAGAATGTGGATACCATCGCAACTCTCGATAGAAACACAACCACGAGGAAGACGAAGGGTGCTTATTCAACTGTGATCAAGGTGAACGTAACTTCAGGAGGACGAGCGTGGAAGCCAACGCCTAGCGGATCGGTACGAAGGACTCAGACGCAATTCTTGGAATGATTCGATGTGACAGAAACCCCACGGACAACCAAATCCAAGATCATGAAGTACATCGCCATGAAGGGAGTCAAGAAGATTCATTTCCATGAAACGAAGTCGACGGCATTGTTAGAGTAGGGTACCCGGCGTTCCAATCTAATTGGACGTATTCTACTTGTAAATACAGTCTATTGGAATTATATTATGAATAAGGTATTTCTTTATCTTAAGAGAAAGCATTTATCTTATAATTGCACTTAAGATAAAATCCCTAGATCACTTATGGTTATAAGGTATGGTTGCGCATAGAGATGGTGATCATGGAACATACCTTGAAAGC
>BKCP01007293.1:2155095-2173990 GCA_008636005.1 Striga asiatica
TTTCTACTAGCGAAGAAAGGTCGTCGGAACCGGGCTTCATAGGGTGGATACGATTAGAGGGAAGACATTTGGATTCCTAAAGCGAGTAACCTCAAGCCGTTGAAGTTACAACCGGGAACCGATTCCCACAATCCACATCTTTGTTGAAGGAGTTCAAGACACTCGGTAAATATTTCGTATTAGTATTTACTTTATTATAACAAATCAAAATTTGTATATGATGCATATTTTAAAGATGACGATCTGTTAATTCGCAATTAGTATGTACGGGTGTTGTATTTATACGATAAATACTTACTTTAAAAATTTTAAATTCCGCTGCGTACAGCCCGTACGGTACTAACGAACCCAACAGGCATACCAAGGAGTGTTTTTCCACCTTGAAAGATTATGAAGGATCTTTTAAGGAGGATAGTCGAGTCTAGTACAAGCACATCGTGAGGTGCAAAACCGTCTTCATCCTTGAAGTTTGTCCATCGTAAACTTTAGAAACTCTCGTCCTTTTACTCCTTTCGGAGTTTAGGGAGAAATCCTTTGTTTTTCTGGGGATCTTGGCGATCTTTTGCAAACACTTGTTCTTGCTTTGATGCGAGTGTTGCAACCTTGCGTATCAATTAAGACAAGTATTTTGTTTTTCCACTTGTCTTATATCATTTCTTCAAGTTGTGGTTATTCCTTTCGGACTGAGTGATCCCCCGCTGTTTTCATCCACCTAATGGACTGAGTATTCCATTCATATCTGGGTCAGTAAGTCATCGTCCTATTCGATGATATCCTAGTCTAATTACGAGATGTTGTCAAGACAACCAATGGAACCCGACAAGAGCACCGCGATTGTATAGTGATGTCTTTCGGGCGAGCCACGCGCTGATGACTGCTATGAATTGTCTAGTCGCTGTATTTTCGTCGATAATGTCTTGACCTAATCTTGAGAACACCGGGATGTAGTAAAAACATCTGAAGATACGATCGGAGACATTTTAATGGGAGGAACCTCACGCTTGAATCGTGAAGTGTGAATATTGGGAGGTGAAACTCAGTTGCGCTCGTTCAGGACTGCTAGCACGATTAGCTACTTGAGGGAGAGCTGACGTGACGGCCGACGCTGTTAGTCGGAAGAGTCGAGGCAAGCTATCAATTTAATGAAACACTGACTGATGTATTGCTTTGCTGAACCCAAATTTTTCGAACAAATTTCTAAAACCATTTTTTTTTTTTTGTGATCTTGGATCGTACCTTGGACCGAAAGCCGGCCCTGACTGGGTGTAGCCATGCAAAGTGGTGGCTGAGCATGCACGCCTGTGCTGAGAGACGCGAGGACAACCTAGGGGTCAACCGTTGACTCGCACGAGACCTGCAGCCATCATCACCGAACGCACGAACTCCCCGAGCCAGCGTGTGCGGCCTAACCTCGACCTCTCAGCAGGTCTCCGAGTAGGTGTGTACGATCGCGTCCCATCGCCCCACTTTATGCAGCGCCAGCGAGCGTGCCGCTTCTCGGGTGACAGTGCACTACCCTTGAACCATCGATTTCTTTTTGAACTATTCGATCAGGTTGCTTGCTGAACTATTTGTTAGCCTCTTGAACCCTTTTCTTGCGAACCTTGAACCGAGAGCTCCAAGTTCCACTATACAGAGTATGAATCCTTAATTAATTTTTTTCGATGAAGGAGTGTGGTCGATAAGTTCCTATGCCTTACGCGAGAGTTTCTTGAGTCGGCAGGATAGGATGTTTCGTGTTATTATCTGTCGGAGCGTTGTGTTGTGTATAGAGGCTACGTTTGTCTCGTGGAGACGAGTTTGTTGAGAGTATGAGCATATTGAAGTTGTACCAACTATATGGGGTACCGTGTCGACGTCTCTGATGGAGACGTACGGTCCGTGATGAAATCATGAGCAAGCTTTCTGTGTGACCCAGGCACGAGACTGAAGCTTGGCATCACGTATCCATTATTGACGGTTGGGCAGTCGGAGCACGCTAGCAATACACCAAACGATCTGTTGGGGTCGTTTGTGTTGTTAGGTGCGTTGCGAAATGGTTAGATACATGTGGGTATAGGTCGGACTGGGTCCCTTGCAAAAGGATGTACGCCTGAGTACGGGCAGGATGGATTGTCCTCCCCTGCAAGAAGGTATGCATATGAGCATAGGGCGAGCCGGATTGGGTTCTGTATGTGGGTGTATGCCATTTTGAGTATAGGGCGATAAGACTCAGGTGAGCAAGGTCGAGTTTGGAGGGGATATCCGGACCTCATGGTTGGAGACTCTCGCTTAAGTCTGTCGTTTCCTCTGGATGTGTGTTCTTTAGTATTTCCGAGAACGGAAATCTTTTAAGGAGGATAGAATGTAACGCCCCGTTCGTTTATTAAAATTTTCTAAATATTATATTATTATTTATTTGAATTTAATTTGATTTATTTGTTTTATTTGAATTTAATTTGATTTATTTGTTTTATATTATTTGCTCGATTATCGTTTATTAACTGTGCGTCCTTAACTGCTTGTAAATTGAATTGCTATGTGACAATATGTATGTATATGATATGTGATTTAAGTTATTATTTAGGTGTTAGAATTATTAGGATTTAATTGAGTTAGAATTTATTTTATTCAGCGATTTTCGGTTTAATCGCATAGTTTTATTTTGAGCCGTTTTCGATGCTTTCTCGAACCTTTGGACTCAACAATTGTGGAGTGTTAATTTTGAACCTTTAAAGTGTGCGTATCGATTCCAATCTAATGCTTAAAACCGCCCCATTTCTTATACTGTACATATACTGTAAATATACTATACATACACTAAAAAATGGTTCAAAGGTTAGGTTCTCAGCCAAATCCTTCACCAAGCCCAATCGACAAATCTAGGGTTTAGAACTAAAGCCATTGAGACTCCTTGTCCCGGTTTCCCCGAACTCAAACGACTCGTCTTCAGTTTCAACCCCACACCCCATACTTTTCACTTGTATTTCTCCATCTGGCCATTTCTCGCCCAGAGTTCAACCGTTTTACTCGTTTATAGCCTCAAATGGTGCTCAGTTCGGGACCACGGCCCGAGCTCGATCGGGGAGGATGGTGCGAGTCGATGCCTTCCATCAGCGAAAAGCCCCATCTAAAATACACTCGAACACTGGCCGCCGGCGAGTCGAATCATCAGCCCCTCTGTCGACATGATGCCATTGCTGGGGGACCATGTACCTTGCCCCAAGCCTACCCCACTGAAGAAAATAATGTTCAAAACAAATAAGGGATCCTATAAATTCGAATCAGATGCGAATCGATACTGGTAACGCAAAACACTCCGACCGGCTTGAAATCGGCTCGTCTTCCTCCTCCTCGCCGGTAGAACGCCGCGTACCTGCAAAGAACTCTCACACCAGGGGGTTTTTCCAATGAAGAGCCTCCGATGCTTAAGTCAGTGTATATTTCACTCAATTTTATAAAGTAAAGTATGGATAAATCGCAAGTCACAAAAAAGGGCTCACTCCTATATATATGGGAGTGAGATACCTGCCCTAAGAGCTGCCTGAATTTTGGTGAGTTGTCCTACCCGCGCTGCCCGTCCGTACACACACAGTGTGCGTGTGTCATAGGTGGTTATCGCCACTATTGCTCTGCACCAATGTACTCTCGCCATGTGTCCCTCTAAGCAGAGAGAGATTATTCTCTGCACATTCCATTAGGATCTTCTGACGAAGTCTACACGCTTTCTCGTGTTCAAGCCACGCCCTCGATTGCTCTTCACCTGTCGGGTGCTCGATCTGACCGAGTCCCACTTCGCTAGGTCGATCGCGACCAGATCTGCTACCCTGCCCGATAATTTCCTTTTTAGTCGATTATCGCTCGACCAATACAGTTTTCCCGACATCGAGCTCGCCCGACCGACGTGGTAAACCGATCTATCCTTTAGGCATATAATATCCCATATCAGATACGAAATCCACCATGAAATGAACATAAAAATATAAGAATTGGGGAAAAAAAAAACTAGAATGAGAGGAGAGTGAAAGCTTTGGAACTCCATGGCTAATCTAAACTATGGTGGTGGTGGTGTGTGAATGGAAGGTTTTGACAAAAATAATGGGCGGTTTTAGAGGAGATAATCAAGGAGATAATCTATACCTTAATTAATAGATAAATTTACTAAAATCTAAACTCTCGTATATGTGTAATTATTTTGTGTTGATTCAGCAATTTTACAAATAATATTGAATCAAGTGTAAAATTGTTATATAAATCAAATGTTGGTGCACGTGGTGCAAATTCCTCATAAAAAATCTGCATCGTCATTTCTCCACTTCAAATCCACCACTCGGCATTAGGCTTTGGTTCGCACGGACCCAATGATTATTTCATGATCAGTTTTCTCTGTTTTGCATGATAAATTTATGTTTTACCGCAGACCAATGTTCCCATCCTGGATTACTCTGATATCTAGCTACCATGCCAACGGCGTAGCTAATATCCAGCCTCGTACACAACATAGCATACATAAGACTTCCTACTGCCGATGCACAAGGAACTATCTTCATGTCTTCTATCAATTGAGACATCTTAAGAGACATCTCCTTGGGTAAACCTATTCCAGGTCTGAAAGGTAACATACCTTTCTTGGAATCCTACGTGTTGAATCTAGCCAAGACAGTATCTATGTATGTAGACTGGGATAAGCACAACATTCTCTTCTTACGGTCCCAAATGACCCTAATACCAAGAATGTGTCCTGTTTCGCCTAAGTCTTTCATATCAAACTGCTTAGACAACCACACTTTTATGTCTGATAACTCCTTCTTACTATTTTCAATAAGAAGTATGTCATCTACTAAAGCACAAGAAACACCACCACGCTCCCACTGATCTTCTTGTACACACAATGTTCATCCGGACATTGTGTGAACCCATACGACTGGATCACCTCATCAAAACGGAAGTTTAAAGATCTTGAAGCTTGCTTCAGTCCATAAATGGACCGATTAAGCTTGCACACTGGATGCTAATGTCCCTTAGCAAGAATCCCTATGATTGTTGCATATAGATGTCCTCCTGAAGGTTTCCGTTAGAGAAAGCCGTCTTGACATTCATCTGCCAGACCTCATAGTCCATATGAGTGACTACATCCAAGAGAATCCGAATGGACTTAAGCATAGCTACTGGCGAAAAGGTCTCATCATAATCTAAACCCTCTTTCTGGGTATAACCTTTCGCAATAAGCCTAGTCTTTAAGGTATTAACCTTCCCATCTGATCCTCTCTTTTTCTTATAGACCCACTTTCATTCAATAAGTCGTATCATATCGGGTGGTTCTACAAGATCTCAGACCTGATTGGAGTCCATTGACCCCATTTCAGCTTTCATTGTTCATGAATCTGCATCTTTATCTTGGAGTGCCTCGTCATAGGTCCTTGGGTCCGATTCGAGATCTCCTAGAACTGAGTCTGATGACTCTTTAAGACCTATCCATCGGTCGGATAAATGAGAAACCCTCCTGATACGACGAGGTACTGTCTGCACTGGTACACTCTCAGTGCACCGTGTTGCAGTATTGTGTGATGTATCTACTTGCGCACTCGGTGGGGAATTATCGACCTCACTGCTCAACTCCTCTAAGACAAGTCTATTCGCGGGCTTGTGATTCATAATATAGTCTTCTTCCAAGAATCTAGCGTTTATACTAACGATCACCTTATGATCCTCGGAACTATAAAATAATCCACCTTCCGTTTCCTTGGGATAGCCAACAAACACTCGTGCTTCCGAACGCTTCTTCAACTTGCCAGCTTCCTGCACCAAAACGTGTGCAGGGGCTACCCCTATACCCCACACTCGAATATGTGAAAACCCAGGCTTACGTCATTTCCACAATTCGTAAAGAGTAGTCTCTACTGACTTCGATGGAACCAAGTTCAGAATATACGATGCTGTCTCCAGCACCATACCCCAAAACGTATCTGGTAACCTTGAATAACTCATCATTGGCCAAACCATCTCTATAAAAGTCCTATTTCTTTGCTCTGCAACCCTGTTCTGCTGGGGTGTACCGAGTGTAGTCAATTGGGATTCAATCCCAACTTCTGATAAGTATGTCCGGAACTCTCCGAAGAGGTACTCGCCACCTCGATCAGATTGAAGTGACTTAATACGCTTACCATGACACTTCTCCACAACTGCCCGATACTCCTTAAATTTCTCAAAGCATTCGGACTTGCGGTGCATCAGGTAGACGTACCCATATCTCGAGTAATCATCAATGAATGTGACAAAATACTCGTAACCACCTCTAGCTTGGATCAACATAGGGCCACACAAATCAGAATGAATCAATCATAGCACTTATTGTCTCTTATACCCCTTTGCCGAAAATGGCTTCTTGGTCATCTTACCTTCCAGGCACGATTCACAAGTTGGATAAACATCTTCTAGTGAACCGAGATGTCCGTTAGATACCAACTTTTGAATCCTCCTATGGTTGATGTTCCCAAGTCTAAGGTGCGAAAGATATGCTTGATTCATCTGCGAAGACTCTTTCCTCTTATTAGATTTAGCCAATACATTATTCAATTCAATTTGTTGCACTGTGGGATAGTTTGGTTTTAGAACATACAAATTGCCAACTAATAAACCAGAACAAATCAAACGATTTCCATAACGAATAATAACCAAGTCATCAAACATAGCAGAAAAACCATCCAAAACAAGTTTAGAAACTGAAACAAAGTTCTTTTCTAAAACTCGGAACATAAAGGCAATGTATCAAAACCAAACTAGAACTATCACAAGTAATGTAATGTCTCCCACTGCAACAGCTGTCATTTTCGTGGCATTGCCCATGTAGATGGTGATCTCTCCCTCCGTAAGCCATCTAGTTTTCTGGAACCCCTACAAAGAATTACGGACATGATTAGTGGTTCCAGTATCTACACACTGGGTACTGGTAGATATAACCGCTAAACATGTTTCTACGACATAAAGATTAGATTTACCTTCTGTGCCCTTCTTGAGGAGAGAGCAGTAGACCTTCCAGTGTCCTGACTTGTTGCACTTGTGACATCGTCCTTTAGGTTTCTTTGCCACTGCCTGAGGGGCCAGTCATGGGGCAACCAGAGCAACCTGTGCTTTCGCCTTTCCTGCAAACTTCTTTCTCTTCCTGCCCTTGAAGGGCCTAGAAGGTCCAGCCTGCTCGGCGACTAGCACCTGGGAACTCTGAGTGAACAAGGCTTCTGCCGATTGAAGCTCGGCCAATAGTTCTGGAAGATCCATATGCATCTTGTGCATGTGGTAGTTCAGCCGGAACTGATCAAAGCTCTTCGGCAGAGACTGGAGCATGATATCAATCTAGGTTTTCCCGTTAATAAAACCTCCCAGAACCTCAAGCTCATTGAGTTGCGCCATAATCCTTGGGCGTGCTTCCTCACGGGTATGCCCTCAGCCATGCCCGTGTTCATCAGAATGCTCAAGGCTTCCTGCCTAGCAGCCCTAGACTGATGCCCAAAAAGTTCCCTGAGATTGAGAAGCATGTCTGCCGCGGTGCCCATAGCTTATGCTGATGTTGAAGAACATTCGACATAGATGCCAGAATGTAACACTTCGCCATCTCATCAGCCTTCTTCCACTGGGCATACACCTCTTTCTCTTGATCTGGGGCATCGTCTACAGGCACATCCGGGCAAGCCTCAGTGATCACATACTTATACCCCTCAACTGTCAACACAATGTCGAAGTTCATCTTCCAATCAATATAGTTAGGACCAGTAAGCTGATTTTCTTTTGGAATGACAGATAACGGATTGAACGACATGATGAATAAAGCCTGAGAATTACGAAAATAATTTTACAGATTAAACATTTTGAATTTAACTGTTAATATTGACGTCCTCAAAGCACATTAACTTAAATTCACCGACATCTCTAGACAGCGTGAGTAAGTATGCTACGTGGGTCTCCCTACATACTCAACATTTGCAAGAGAAGGGTTTTTCAAGAACCCATTAATTTTCATAAGTCAAATCCAAATTCACGACGAACGAAATTAATAGTCGGTCTCCATTTGTCCATGCAATAAAATTCAGGGACCTCGTGGGGAGTATATAAATTAAATCGCATTCTAAGTGAATTCTATTTCTCGCTCCTGAGGTCGTCAAAATTGATTATACGCCCTCCGTGGGGAGGTCCGTACGCTCTCATAAGATTTACTCTAACCGTCTAAATTTAGAAATTTATTTGGGTAATTTCCTAAAATTAATTTTAGTGATGTCATCCGTGGGGAAGCTCATACTTCAATTAATTGATTTACCAATAAATTAGAAATGGAGGACTTAGGAATTTTAACAATTAAATTTAATTTTAAAATCCCTTCTCAAACTTAGTATTTTTTTATTTAAAGGAAGAATTTTTAACTATTTATACAATTCTAAATTAATCCCATGCGAAAGCAATAATTAATTCTCATGCATAAATAAATAAATAAATAATTGACGTAATAAATTTAAATAAATAAATCTACTATTATGGCCATTAATTATTGAGTCTCTTTAAACAAAGAAATCTTATCAGATTCTTTCCTTGTCCAACTGGAATTCTCACTGCAGTAGAATCCTAATAGATATTGTACAGTTTTCCCAACAAGAAAATCGTCTGCCACCAGCCGCAGTCGGTTGCCGGAAAAACTCGTCGTCATCCTTTTTTTTTTTGTCGCGAGCACGGGTCGCGCGATTCGCCGTCCGGGTCCTCCGCGACCGTCAATCCGCCACACACTGCCGTCGTCTGGCCAGCCCGTCGCGCGGCTCCCGACAGCGAATGCTGAGCCGCAAGGGCTGCCACGGTGGCTCGTCGGCGATCTCTCGGGCTAGGTTCTGGTCAGTTCTTCGAGGTTCGTCGATCTTTGTAATTTCCCGGTCATCAACACATGATCAAAACACGGAAAATATAATATACAATTGCATAATTTGATCTTAGATCTAATGAATTGATGTACATGTTTTCTAAACAAATAATTAAATCTATCCGGTCAACTCCTAAGTATTACAAACATTCATCCATTAAATTCTTTGACATGTCCGAGGCTTTAAAAACAATTTAAAACTCATTTATTACATTCAACAACATTCATCAAATACATAAACGGTCATAATAATGGATTAAACTAATTCCTGCAAAACCGAGTTATGCGAATATAATCCAATATATATGGCTGCGTTTGAACATCTTGTCAAATAAAGCCGTAAAAATTCGATTTTTGTACAAAACGATTTAACCAAGTGCTCTGATACCACTTGTTAGGATTTGTGAGGATCTCGTTATGTACAAGTCACGAATTCTATAGCAAACGTAAACCTATGCGCAGCAGATCTAAAGGTTTGACGTAGAAAACTTACGGCTTAAAATTTATCTGAATCTGACGGATTTGGGATGATCAGGAAACAGCACATCGGAAGCCGGGAACACGAACGGAGGTCGAGAACATCGGCTCGGGCTCGCGGTGGTGCTGTTGTGTCGCCAGTGGGGTCGCGGTGGTCGGCTGGGGTGCTCGCCGCGGGATCTAGAGGTCACGGTGTCGCTGCGGTGGTCCTCGGTTGGTCACGACGATTGTCTGGCGGGTCGTGGTTCATCGTCAACGATCCGGCGGGACACGATCTGTCGCCTCCGGGGTCGACGAATATATGTCTCGGTTACCTCGAGATCTTCTACTGTATTATTTGTACACCTCTTCAACTTCTATCGGTGGAGCAACAAGAAGAAGATAAAACTTGAACAGAAAATTGAGAGAGAGAGAGAGAGAGAGAGAGAGAGAGAGAGAGAGAGAGGCGTGCATGTGTTTGTATTTAGCACGTAGGAGAATTCTGTTCTCTTCATCTCTTTTCTATGAGCTGAATGATGTATATATAGAGCTACAGTAGGGATCCTTAGGAGAATAAGAATAGGGCTTTTATGTAACTGTGGGTCAAGCCCACTCTTCCAATTACTTAAATAATATTACGATCCACTAATGTAATATTATTGCACTCCCTTTTCTATCCCAAATTACATTTGAGACTCCAATAATAATTCCCCAAATTACCTCCTCATGTTTTAGATATAATGTCCATTAATTAATTCGATTACTGATAATCAAGAATTAATTAATATACTATATTACCAAAGCTAGCGCTTGTTCATTACATTATTATTATGCCGGAATTTAATCCACCTGTAGGGTTTAGCATAACAATTCTTCATGAACTCACTTCGGGGACATCATCAAACTAATGCACATGGTGACCGTAAATATCCTAACAAACACATCATACATACAACAATATTACCCAAGACAGTAAGAATATTAGTCAAGCGAACTGAACTTCACTCAAGTGAATCAAATTAATAAGTACTGCATGTATATGTTTGTTTAATATCTTACAGGTTAAGAGAATGCTGTAACTAACCGAGGTCTAGTTCGTTTACGACAATCAATATAAAATGAACTTCTCCTCTCTGAGATCTGTTCTATACATAAATGTACTAGTGCAACTAATCAGTCAAGACCAACTGTACCGTTGACACTACAACCATTTTGATGGGGTGTTCATTTCCATCTAGGCCGTGAACCAATAATTCTTGTTTCGCAAATCATTGATAAAATGATCTTCTGTTCACCCGCTAATGAACCATTTTATCTAAGTGCAAAACAACAAAACATAGAACTTGTTTAATCGAACATGATTCTCATTCATAAAGGGCAGAAGTCTAAAGCCAAGCTTTCAGTATATAACACCAACATGGTATGCCTCTTGCTGCACGTGATTTGATAGGTCGGATCGGGCTATCACATTTGGTGGACTCCATGAATACTCATCTAGACACTCCACTTATTTCTGCATTTGTCGAGCACTGGCAGCCAGATACTGACTCGTTTCACATGCCTTTTGGTGAAATGAGTATCATGATGCACGATGTTTGGGCCATTTTGGGGGGTTCCTGAGGAAGAGATAGTTACAAACACCCCGACACTAGCTTCTGCCAGGCGTACTGCATGGAGATGCTGCAGCTCACGAAGACTGAGCTAATGGAGTCGTTATGGAAGCATGGTGCGGTGATAGTTACCGCCATTTTAGCCGCATTTGAGAGGACAACTCGGTTGCATGTGGATGAGGCTACTGTCTGGGTGTGGGTGCTGCTAGGTACCACATTGTTTGTTGAAAAGAGTCCCAAATACCTGCACGAGATGATCGACGACTTGGATAATGTTGGGACTTACTCCTGGAGCTCGGGTGCACTGGCTTACATGTATAGAAGTTAGGTATCTCCAGCACTGTGTCGCGCGATCTCGCTCGTGGAGCATAAGTGTGACGGAGAGATAAGAACATCATCTCACCTCTATCTGTCGGCGCCTTGACACTCTCGCCGTCTCCGATGTACGTTAAGTTATTTTATTTAAATTTAGTTAAAAGTTATTTCAAATAATAGAATTGTTTAATAAATAATTTTATGCAATTGTGAACAGGTACAATGGTTTCCAGCTTTGACAGAGCCTAGGACCCTTTATTATGAATGCCTTAGGTAGAGTGATATTGTGGAGCCTTACTTGCCTGTTTGGTTTTTATGTCAACTGGGCTTCGTCCAGACTATTTCTCCCCTCATGAATCATACAGTCAGTGCAGTACGTGCTTGGGAGTCTAGGCTCTACAAGGTTGAGCATCCTGATACTGTTGCAGTAGATGTCTGGCATCAGTTTCAGTTGTGTCGCGTACCGACTTGACTAGTTTCACCCACACCACAAGTGATCGAGGGGAGGCCGATGAGCGGTACATGGAGTGGTACGCCCAAGTTTCTCATCCTCTTCTCTTGGGTGATAGTCTGCCAGCCGAGCATGCGGTCCCTACGCGCGGCAATACCGATTATGTAAGTCTTTTACTGAATTTTAGTTAATGTTCTTTCATTATAATATTTCTTTTAACATATATGTGATCATATATTTGAATTCTTCTATTTTGTGTAGTGGGTCAATCGTCTCTTCTCCATTACATTAGACTGGCGTCGGGATTACGAGGTGGTTGATCCTAATTTGGCGGCGCATTATGCAGCACTAGTGGCTCAGTGCAAGGCGGATTGGGACGGAGCGCAATAGTGATGTAATGAACGTTAATGTTTGATTTTATTGTTAAACATTCATGATATTGTTTTTTTTTTTTTTGTTAATTCATTTCATTTTTATCTATTTCCAAATGCTATACCACATCTCAAATAAAAAAATCCATAAGTATACGTACTCAGTCTCAAGTCAATCACAGACATACATAAATACGGGTCCTATATTCACACAATTAGTATAAGCACAAGAAATTGATAAACGAAAGATAGACTGAAATGAATAAATAAAATTACTTCATAAAATAATCTGCGTGCTCACGAAAATTACTTCATAAAATAATCGCAAAACTCCCAGACTCACATGAGTGGTCACACGACTCGTGTGAAAATTTTGTAACAAAAAGTCAAATACCACACGACTCATGTCACTGTCCACACGACTCGTGTGGCATAATAATCGCCTCACACGACTCGTGTGTCCTCGACTGCACCTTATTTCCGTTGTTTTTTGTCCCAGCTCCATTTATTAACGCTTTTCCTGGCATATTTCTTGCCAAACTAGCGACAAAAATAGCTCTACCATAGATTAATAAATTAAATAAAATGGTGCACAATCCAACAATAAACACAACTAAATATCATAATATATCATTCTGCATTATTACAAATATTACGCCACGACTCGATCTTGTTCTGGTTGAGACGCTCCCAACCTTTAACTGTCCTATCTAGGACTAAGCCAATAATAACAACCAGACCGTATTGGAAAATTAGAAGACAGATCCAGACGAATGAAGTGTAGATAAGCACCAAGATGACATATGGCAATCTCGCGTTCTGGTTGTGTAGCTGTGGATCGTGCACGAAGTGGGAATACTATCGTAGAATTACTCTTGATATTGAAATCATTGCTCCCAATGTCGTACAAAATTACAATTGCATTAAACAATGTAGCAATAGAGAACAAGTCGGCTACAACTCCATCAAGGGCTCCCTGCCACAAGGGCCCCTGTGCCATCTTATTCTTCTGAGTGCAGTGTCGAGCTCACTATACTACATAGGAGTGTACATGACATGGTAGACTTCAAACTCATTTGCAATGCAGTCTCTTGCCACTGCTCACATGTCCTGGTCGCTATACACGTAATCCGCGAGCACGTGAAATCCATAGTTGCCATCCACGACAACATCCAGGTAGCTCTTTACATAATCTAAAATTAAGTAGAGAATTTGAGACACATATGCAAATGCACAGATATCTATCGACTTAGTTTCTGTAATATCAGAATAATTTCACGTCACAATTTATATAAATAATTTAGTTAACATTCAGATAAAACAAAAAAAAATATTTCACCTGTTGCCTCTTGTGAAGGGAGAGAAGACGTGTTTGTCAGATCACACGAAAAACTGCTTATACGCCCCCGCGGATGATCTCTGCTTCTATACTCCCATCTCGATGGTCGATGCATGGTTGAATTTTTATTTTTTTTGTCAACCTTTTATATTTTATGTTACCGCAGGTTCTGTATAAGCTTGTTGGTCAGTCTGAAGCTTAGCGTGGATGAAGGTGATTCACGTACCGCATCATTGCAATATCGCCTGCGTAAACCTCGAGGTTAAGGTTTTGATATACCTAATCATCTTTCGATCCACTCTGGTCACCTGTCCCTACAAGTATAAGATAAAAAATTCAAAAAAGTAAATTTCCGAAACGATAGAGGTATTATATTAATAAAAACCGCACAAAGTGCGAAGAAAAGGCAGCCAAAGGCTGAATAGTACAACCAGAGACTAGAAAACTGAGAGGCAGATCCAGAGATCGCCTAGAGCCGACCCCAACGGGGTAATTCTCGGGCAACACGCACGAAAGCAATGAAAAATACAATCACACGAAACCAACTACACCAACAAAACTAAACAAGACCCCCAACGGAGTAATACCCGAGTGTCGGACCCCCACGGAGTAATAAATTTGACACTCGGGCTCACAGGGGCCAACGGCTCAAACCTAAAACACAACGACTAACACAAACACAAAGACGGACACACTAAACAAGAACAACAACCCAAACTACTACAAGCAAAAGAAGGAAAAAATACAGCTAAGTAAAAACACCCTTCCACGGCTAATCAGCCAGCCCTAACCAACGGAGAACAGTCGATATCAAGATTAGTCCAAGTCTAGGGGACGGCTCCCGAAACTGCCATAAGGCCTATACAAAGAGTCGAGCCCGAACATCAACCAACCACGATACAACCCGCCTCAACCGGAGTAACATCGAACCACACCCACTCTAGCACTGCCCAAGCACGCCTAACACCACTAGCCGAGCTAAGGAGCGCCAGAACCCCGCCGTCTAACACCACTAGCCGGAACAGGGAGGCGGTCGGGTTCTCAGCTCCGACTCACCATCAGAGCCACGCCCCACCTCACGACCCACAAACCCACCAACACCTCCGTATAAACACCGGCACCCGATCGAGAAGATCCCGAACGGAGCTTCACCGGAAAAAATAGAACCGCCCGAGCCCATCGATCGCCCTCATAGACAGAGACAGGAACAAAAGCAAAATTGGAAGAGGGCTCACCTACAATTGAGACCAACAGGCCAAACGATGCACAAATTGCAGTCCGATTGACGAGCGAAAAGCACGCCTCCTCCAATCGCCGCAGCTCCGACGAACAAGGGTTGGGTAGATCTACCGTCGCAAGCATATCACGGCAATACCAGGGGTCTGAGGCATCGGAGGAGGGACGGCAGTCGAAAGCGACCACCGGCCGGCGCCACACAGACGCCGAGGAAGGCGACGCGAAGAAGATCTGAGAGTCGCTTGGTTGTCGGGTTTTTAGAGAGAGAAAGGGGAAATATATGACAACTGTGTTGAAAGGTTGCTCAATGAAACTTGAACCTTCAATTATAAATATATTGTAATATATCATATTTTGACATTATAATATATATATATATCCCCCTTAATAGAATTTCAAAACGTGTTGAGCCTAAATGACTAGCTCGCATGCTTCAGAAGCTTACTTGTCAACATTACATGCTTCGGATAAAAATAATACAATTATATTCTAAAATAAATAGGTTCGGACAAACTAAATAATGTTATAATATATCAACTCCAAAATAAATAGGATTCTTATCCCCTCCAACTCCGAAATAAATAGGATTCTTATATGCCGTGTAAATAGAATTTTTTGCTGAATATTATTACTTCATTTTCTCTTGTTATGAATTGACTTCATCTTGAATACTCAACTTCTCTGCTTCCTTATGTTAAAAGACCAAAGAGTATCATTATTCAATAAAATCATCACTAACATCCAATCCATGATCAAGATNCGCCTACCGTTCAAAAAGCTCGTGAGTGTACATCTAAATTCTAAAATTACATATAAAATTAAAAAACTGTGAAGCACGACTGATACGACACTTGATGTATTAGACATTTAATTAAATAAAAATTTAATCTATTTTGCTTAATATTAAACAAACATATTCTACACTTATGCGTATATATATCACCATATTATTTCTATTTATTTACGATATATATTTTTGTACCTATCTATACTTATATAATAAGAATTAACATTTATCCAAAATAGTAGGTCAAATTATGGTCAATGTCGGATTTGCATTAAATATTTTTCAAAACTGGTAAGTTTTTGTCCTTTTCACACTTCTCATTAATTATGTACTTTTCACACTTCTCAT
The DNA here is from genome assembly GCA_008636005.1 of Striga asiatica. Taxonomy (NCBI): domain Eukaryota; kingdom Viridiplantae; phylum Streptophyta; class Magnoliopsida; order Lamiales; family Orobanchaceae; genus Striga; species Striga asiatica. Next base: position 2,170,884 of record BKCP01007293.1, read on the forward strand.
TAATTATGTCATTTTCACACTTCTCAATAATTATATCATTTTCACACATCTAATTAATTCATTAATTATGACATAATTATCACAAATCATTCCATCTGAGCTTTTATCGTTAAAATGTATAGCGATCTGTTATGACCTTATCCCATTGATATTTCCATGAAGCGTCCTTATCGCGTTCTATTTTTTGGTAACTACTCTATATCAATAACCGGATATTTGGTTAATGATAGCACACGTCTTTATTTCAAGGAGCGGATATTCTTTGACCTTTAATTAATCTGAACTGATTGCCTTGACTTTTCAATTTTTAAAAACTCTTTTTTTTTTTAAATATTTCGGCTTAAGATTCGGATTTCATTATACAAATCATCGGATTGTTTGAATGAAAATGAATTAAAAGAACACCAAAAACAGGTAGCCTTATTCATATAACCAATCCTAAAATATTAGTTTGTTCACCAAAAAGAGACAAATCCTAAAAATTCTAAAATATTAGTTTGTTCACCAATCCTAAAATATTAGTTTGTTCACCAAAAATATTAGTTTGATTTTTAGAATTTGTCTCTTTTGAAAATATTAGGTTGTGATAATGAGGAGTTACCAAATAATCAAACTCATAATGTTGTGTACAAGGAGGTTTTTAATAATATATAATTGTTACCGAACTTTTTATGATTCAACAATGTTCTTATGTATTTTAATGATTTCAATTTCGATCCTAATGCACGTGAGGTTATATTATTCTTCCAAATTTTAAATCCCGTGCATCGCACGGGCTACGTACTAGTGTAATAGTAAATAATATCGATATTCTTATATGATATAATTAAGTAAAAAAGTTCAACACGAGTTGATATTTTCAATTAATATACGGGAGTTTAATTATTATGATTAAAAAATGTAATTTGACAATTTAATTAAAACTCAAAGTAATGTTTTATATAGAAATTTTTTATATATGCTTCCTAATTCAACACCCGTGTAATACACTGATATTATACTACTTTTATAAGTAAAAGATAAGTTCAGATAAATTCTATAAATTTATGAATCTCGTGATTATACCTAACTCTAACACCTCTAAAAGATAAGTTTAGATAAATTCTAAATTTATCAATCTCGTGATTGTAACTGACTCTAACACCTTTAGTGTGCTCCAGAAAATGTAGATAATGTCAACCTTAATCAGCTCTCCAGAAGTCATAACCCACATTTTTTATATATAGATCAAATATACATATAGGTCATGGCATACGTCATCTAGGAACTACCTAGAATAAAGAATAAAGAAACTAAACTACAAGTCTATATAACCCTAATCATTTTCTCTTTTCTTTATATTTTCGTGTAATTAAAAGATTTTTAGTTGGCAAAATAACATTATTTTAGACTAGCTATTTAAGAAACTTATAGTAAATTGCAATTCTAATAAAAAAAATATTTTCATGAATGGTTTTCGACAAACGTTAGAAAAATATTCTCATAATAGTTTACATATATATTATAAGGTTAATACACTAAGGCTGAATTGATTAAAATTATTTACCTAAATATATACATCCGTCGCACTGTAAAATTAGTTCTTAGATCTGCATATTTTAAAAATAATATCAAACCAATTGAATACATTCCTATACGCTAATCTTGATATTAATAAAGCTTAAATTTGACTTTTGCATGAGTGTTGACTGAGAAAGCGCATGAATATTAATTCAACATTTTGCAAACTAACCGTTTATAAAGGAAATAAGAGGTCATGCATGGTATTTTTAAATAATGGAGATTAAATACGTAAATGATTACGTGCTCAAGATATTTGGTTGAATAGATGGGTAATTAAATGATTTTATGTGGAAAGTTTGTAATTGGATATGTAAATTCAGATATAAGGAATCTGTTTTTTATTCATTTTTAGTTCATTGATATTTTTTACGAACTAAACTTTTTTTTTTTTTTTCAGACATCAAATTTAGTACATCAATTTGAAAGTACAATAATTATTTTTTGGCACGATAAAGGCAGAACTATTTAAATTTATCACTAGCTCAGCGTAAGCTGTCACGGGCCGAAAATGTGATTTATGCATATAACTTTAGACGGACAATTGACCGAGTACGTGAAATTTATTCCACAATTTGAAATAAAAAAAGGTTAAGTACTTGAAATCATATTTAAAGAAATCTAATTAATTAACTACAAGTTATATAGAAACAGATTCAAATCAAAACAATATCTTCTCTCATAATTCCATAAATTGTGTCAATTACTCATATTAATTAAGGCATTTTTGTTTTTTCTTTTTTCTAAAAACTGAAACTGTCTCGACTAGATAGAAAACAAGTCAAAATAATATTCTACAATAATAAAAAATAAATTACATGCTATTAAAAAATATTAATTTTTTTTTCTTTCGTATTAAACGAATTTTTTTTAATAAAACAACGATATAGTACTATCCTACGAGAAATTGCTAAGTTTATACACATAAATTTTATGTATTTTTTATTTAATTGTAATTGTATAAGAAATTATTGAGCTTCTGAACATGTATATATTTCTAACAATAATGCTAAGGAGCCAATTGTTGGCTCCGTTATTGAGCCCATAATTATATAAATATATATATATATATATATATATATATATATATATAGGCAATGGTTCAGATGCGCCCCGTTTTTAAAAGTGAGGACGTGAGACCTGATCTGGTCCGTTCATCACTCATCTAATCTAACGTTCAGAATTAATTTAGTACATTAATCAATATTTTCTGATTTCGCGGGCGGTTCGTCTTCAGAACTCTCTACTCTACTTTCCCTCTCCATTTTCGCGCTTGCTCGTTGTTTCTGTTCCATTCTCTTCCATTTTCGATTTCGATTTCGATTTCTCGGGCGTTACTATCTGTTTCCGTTTTATCCTTCGTAGTCTATTCTCGCAGATTCTCTGTGATTTCGCTGATTCTCGTCTTAAATTGGTGAGTATTTTTGCTGTTGTTTTTGTTTGTAATAACTTTTTCGATTTAGGTTTTTCATTCTTTCATTTAATAGATTAAAGTAATATGTTTTGTTTATTTTTTGCTAAGTTAGCTGTCTGATACTGCAAGGTTA
>BKCP01007293.1:2177389-2206531 GCA_008636005.1 Striga asiatica
TGGACTTTTTTTTCCCTGGATATTTTTTGACGAGCAGTTGAGTTTGCCTATAGAAAACGAGAGTTAAACCTAATCAGACGATGAAATCGAACTTCAAATTGATAAGGAAATCGAGATTGAGAAAGAAATTGCAGAGAATCGTGATTGAGGAGGAAATCTGAGATATTGTTTCCGATTTTGTGTGCGCGCGAGCTGAAGGTTTGTGATTTTTCAGCTCGTGATTTTATAATTATATATATACCTGATGCTGACCGTAGATTTAAAAGGCAGATTCAACGGTTGAGATTGGGTCTCACGTCCACATTTTAAGAGGGGGACCTATTGGAACCATCCCCTATATATATATATATATATACACTAGCGGAAGCATATAATGTTGCCCAGTAAGCTTACGAAGCGTGCGAATCAGCCATTTAGGCTCAACACGTTTTTAAATTATATTAAGAGTGGATGTGTGTGTATTTAGTTTCTATTTAATTGTTGTTTATCGTTTTCTAGAGCTAATCCTTTGAACATATACCTTTCGTTTTTTTTATACAATTTATTTTTATTTATCGTGTTTTGACACTAGATTTTGCACATATATCATCGATTTACTTTTCGTTTAGTTATTCTGTATTAAAATAGTGTATCATGTAAAGTTAACACTTGTATGTAAAGTTATTCTGATGATGATTCATACACCACAAAATGTGTTATGTACCTTATTATTCAATTAATAGGTAATCAATCAAATCTTAAAAAATGTCAAAGGTTATCGAATTGTCAGATAGGCTCATTCAATCCCATTCGGAAGTACTAGGGTTCCACAGTTTCTACATTATAACTGCAATGATAAACCATGTCAATTTAGCCATGTGGTATAAGAATCATCAATCTATATCTATATCTATCTATGTAATAAGAATAATTATTTACTAAAAATAGTAGTAAAAAATTTCGAAGCATTTAATGTATACCTTTTTTAGAAATTTTTTAAATATATGTATTAATTACTTCAATATACACGTTTTCAAATAAGATCAAATCAGATATGATAAAAAATATTATTTTCTTAAATAATTTTATTAATATCGACAACAATTTCATTGATATCTATTATAATAAATAACAAAGATGATTTTCCATCATGTTGATAATATTTTAGCCAAGATAAATATTACAACATATTTTAAGTTCTTACCATAATATTATTTTTTTAACAAATATTCACTTTTTATCAAAAAATATTTATAGAAAATCGTAACAGGTTAGGTAGAACTTTTTCTTCCAAATAATCAGACGAAATTAAGTTGGTGAATTAATCTTTGTCAATGTAATTTTTTCTTAAGCTTTATTTTGTTATATATAAAAGATAAATTATTCTTCAAATTAATATAATTTACCATTTAAGATAATGACCAAATACATTAAATAGTTTACTAATGGTTAAAAATTAAAATTAATATATATTAACTGTTTTTTTTAGAACTTATCTCTATATTATTGGCAACTGTTTATTGTGTTTTCTGGGCTTATTTTCGTGTTTTTTTTATGTGCTTTAGTTTAGTCTTTTTAGGTTCGTTTTAGTGTCGACCGGTCCATTTTATCGTATTTCGTGTGTTTCTATGTCTTTCTTTTTATTCTTCATTTTTGGCGTACTTTTCCGTGCTCTTGAGTGTATTTTCAGGATTATTCCGAAGATGATGAGAGAAGTCGAACCGAGTCCTGAGAAACGAGCACTTTCCAAAGAGTTTTGAGTCATTCCCGAGAAAGTTCGAGCCATTTCGTACGAACCATTTCCACCCCGATTATTTCGAGCCTTGATGTTCAAAGTTCCCAAAAGTTGGCCCGACTAGCGACCTCGTGGAGCACCAGTGCCCAGGGCCATTCGCGAGCACGCGCTAAGACCCGCGACCACGCGGAGACCGCTGCCTAGCAGCACTTACGAGCACGCGACGCCGTCCTCAACATCGAGAGTGCCTCCGCCACCTGTCCGCGCCCGTGGAAGAACTCGCGAGGTCGAGCGTACACCCATCTGCCACGTCTGCACGCGCGAGCTCCCCCACGACCTCGAGAGTGTCCCTTTTCCTCGCGCCGACCTCGTGCCGCCCCGTGCCAAACGGTGCCCACGACCAGCGAAATTATCCGCGACCTCGAGAGTGTTTTATTAAATGTGCATGCTTTTAGTGTGTGTTTGTGGTGTAGCTATAAATAGACATTGTACTTTGTAATTTTGAACATCACCCCTCATTTCCTAACTTTTAAGTTGGGAAATCCTCTATATTTTCTCTCTTCTCTCTCTTTTCTTTTCTTTTTTATGCTTTGGTTGGGAGGTCCATGACTCAATTTCTGGCGAAATTCCGACAAGTTATTTTTATTCAAGTTTCGAGCTTTATTCACTATTTTCGTTCAAGCATGCGATAGGAGAGTAGGTACCTAGCTTAGGCCCTTCTACTTCGAGTTTGATTGTTGAATTGTGTGTATGCTCGTTTCTAGAGTTTTGCTTTATTTTTATTGCTTGCTTACGTGTGTTAGGAATCTATATTTGCTTATCTTGTGTAGAGATCTTGACTTTGCTTAAAGCGTGATGATCTAGTGTAGAAAGCTCGTGTTAGATTACCTAGGATCACTATGCTCGCATGTTTCCTCTTTGTTTATTTTTTTTTCTTGAGTCGTAGAGATTTCGGTAGACCAAAGTTTCGATCTTTCTCTCTATATGCGCATTTTTTATCATTTGCTCTTAGATTCTTAGCTTAATTTCATGCAATCATCCCCAATCAAGCGAGTAGCATGTTTAGGACCCTGTTTTTGGTTATGTGACTTTGACGACTAGGTAGTTAACGAAACTCTGAACAATCTTCATTTGAGAACGACCCGAGTTGGGTAGCTCGGTTACCACATGCCCAAAAATACTACAATCGACAACCGTAATTATTTTGTTTATTTTTTTTTATTTTGATTTCTTAATTCTGTAATGAGATTAATGTAGAATATATTTTCATTGCAGAGTATGCTAAATAAACTATAAATCCTTATAATGTAAATTAGGAAAATCTTGATTATAGAAGGGATAGAGTGTTTGGCATTTGCTAAATCGAAGTTGTTTAATTAGCATACAAAATGAAGTTCTAAGAAAGCATGTGCGTATATTTTGTAAAATATTTATGCACGATCTAATTTCAAATTTATTTACATATTTTAAATTGATTATATAAAAAAATAATACTAACATGCATTAAATAATTTTCATTACATAAAATAAAAAGAAAAAGAAAACGTACAACTTTTATAACTTTTATAAATAATAATGACATTATATGACAACAAAGTTTATAATAAAATAATAATTAAGTATTATATGGTGAATAAGAATAAGTAAAAGTATTATTTTTTCTTATATTAAGAAATAAATATAATATACTAAAATTAAGTTTATATTATTATAATTGTGTTAGTGAGATAATATATTAATTATTTTACAAGTTAGCCCTAACATGCTCATATTTAATGTTCTGGCTAAACAAACAACGCTCATTAAAAGAGGTGAAAATAAATTATAACCTTATTTTTTTTTAGACTTAACGAAGATTAAAAGATGTGGAAAATAGATGATAACCCTATTGCCTTTTAAACTTAAACGGATCGAGCATATAAAAATAACTCATTTAATATCTCTGTCCTGTGCATCGCACGTGGTACGTACTAGTTAGGAATAAAAACATTATATTCGTATTTAAGGATATAATACAAAATTGAATCGTGTAGGGGGTAATTATTTCTAAAAAAAACCAAAAGAATGATAATGGACCAGAAAACAATAAAATGAGCTCAAACGAGGGAAGCACCTCGTTTTTTCTCTTTCCTGCATCTTCTCCCCCGAAAAGCCAAAAGCCCCAATTTTTGAAACCCTAGCCTCTCTATCGGCGGCCCTTGTGCACCAAATTCCGGCGAGCATCTGGCCAGCCAGGGCCTGGCGGCACGGCGCAGGTGGTCGGTTCATCCTTTTCCCCTGAGTGGTCCTGATATTCAAGCTTCGCCATGTCGGGTGCGGTGGGGTGGTCGGCACTGGCGGCAGTGTACGACAGACACCACGATTGGTCTTGCGCCGGTCGGGGCGGCGGCCTAGCCTTTGTTTTCCCCTTTCCTGGCCTTCTCTGGTGTTGGGAAGGCTGGTACCTCAAGTGGCACTCGGGCGGTGGATCCGGAGTGTGCGTGGGGAGACTGTGGAGTGGGCCGGCCTTTGTTGTGTATGCGGAGTACTAGGAGAGGCTGACGGGTTTGTGGTCCGGATCTCGTTAGCCCATTATGAGAGTTTTTTGATCCGTTGTTTTCGGTTGTGGATCCTATGGGTTTTCTCGGTAGTTCGTGTTAGATGTTGGCTAGGGTTGTGGTGGTGCTGCGATATCCGACGGGTGGGGAGGGCTTTAGTTAGTACTATATTTTAGTTTGTTTTTGCTTTGTGTTTGTTAGTGTTGTTTTTATGTTGTTGTGTGTTTGTTAGTGTTGTTTGTGTGCATTTTTGTATTTCTGTTGGAAGCGTGTATTCTCCCGTTAGGAGTTTTTTAGTTTTTATTTGTTTTGTAGTGTGTTGTGATTTCGGCTACCTTTGGTAGGCCTCTCCTTTTCCGGCTAGTTAGCCGGTTGTAATTACGTGTTTATTTATAAATAAAGTCTATCGTTTCGGAAAAAAAGAGCTCAAAGGAGCACCGAACAAGACACGAAAAATACATAAAAGAAGCACGTCAAAAAACACCACACAGTTTAAATAAAAAAAATGGTGTAAAAAAAATGGTGTAACTGTGTAACTATGTATAAAATAATCTTAAATATGTATATAACTATATATATATATATATATATATCTTTTTATTTAACTATTTATTATTATTAAAACTAGTATATATCACATTTAAAATACCGAAACGATATATATATAGGGAGTGGTTCAAATAAAAACTAGTCCTGGTGTGAGAACCGTATTTAATGCTATTTTTTATTGTGTATGATGCTATTTTTAATATCACATAGTGCTATCATTTCCATAAATGCTAATATAAATTGTGTTGCTATTTTTAAGAAAATAGATCCATGTTAAAGATAGCACTAAAATACAATAAATCATAGCACTACTTGCAACTATAAATAGCGGTTCTCACGGTTCTCACGCTAGAACTTGGTTCTCATTTGAACCACAACCTATATATATATATAGGGTCACGCTCCGGTAAGAATGGTGCTCAGTGAAAGAAATGAAAATACATCGTAGCCATTGAATCAGATGATCCAATGAATTATAAAAAAGAAAAATATTTATCTTCATTAAGGTTATTATTGTAATTTTATTTACCATATCTACAAATTGGGACCCACCCCAAATTAATCAACCTACCAACTAATCCCCATCTACCAAACAATTCACACACCTCACGCCGCCCCACCCCACCCCATCCCACCCTCTCTCACACACACGTACACACACAATGCACACACGACATGGCCCTTGTGAACAGTCGGTAACTGTCTCCGTCGACTGCCACCCGTCGCCCGCCGCCACCGTCATCATCTTACACACCATCTACACACGCACAGACAACTACACCCACCATCACGGCGGAAAATTATTCCGTTGCCATCGCCGCTTCTCGGTAGCCGTCGTTGTAGACACCATCACGGCGGAGATAACCACCACAGTCGTGGCAACCATAATCATCGCCACATCCGTCACGACACGACCTGCCATTGCCGCCGATGCTGGCTGAGACCAATGACCAATGAGCTCCCAGATGGCCGGTATTGCCGCCGCGTCCGACGTCGTCATCTTCGTCTTCTCCCTGAGTAGCGCCGGCGACGCCGGATTGTTGACTGGTATGGAGGACCTGATGGAGAAGAGGTTTGTGGAATTTTTTGTTGCAAATTAGATAAACAATGGGGACCTATTTGCAATTTTATAAGTTTTTGTATATTGCACATATAGTCCTGGACTTTTATTGCAATTAACAAAAGATTAATGAATTAATAAAAACTAGTACAGAGCCCGTCCGATGCACGGAGTGCATAACTTTAAGGCTATTTATCTAGACTTATAATTATATACATGAATAAAGAAAAATGTACGGGATATATATAGTACGTGACTCGTGCGAAGCACGAGATATATTTATTTGGAGAATATTATATTATAAGATGCAATATTTAATAAAAGTTTATAATACGCAAGAAATTGTACAATGTTCAATAAAAGTTTTATAATATTCAAGTGGAGTCTTAAAGTCTCTTGTACATTAAGACTACTGACAAAATAATATTTTAATCAATGAGTTTCCTTTCTTTGTAGCCAAATTGTGAATGTGATTTGAGGAGTACAACAAATCAATATATAGCTGACTTGCTTTTTTCATTGTAGTTTTTTTTTCTTTTTTTTTTTCTTATAATGAATTTAAAGATATTCTAAAATATAGCAAAATTTATTTTTTTTATTACAATTAGGAATTTTACTAAATATAAACTCTCAATCTATGGTGTTAATCAACGTTTAAGTCTAAAAAATTAGGAATTTTTACCTGTTTAATCAACGTTTAAGTCTAAAAAACAATAGAGTTATTATAAGTTTTTTTTCTACATCTTTTAAAACATTAAATATTAGCATGTTAGAGCTAGCTTGTAAAATAATTAATATATTATCTCACTAAAACATTTATACTAATAAAAATTTAATTTTAGCATATAAATTTATCCCTTGATATAAGAGAAAGTAACAGTTTTACGTATTGTTGTTCACCATATAATATTTAATTATTATTTTATTATATAATAAAAAAGGAATATTGTTAAATAGTGTAGTAGAATTGTTATAAAATTATATGATTTTTTTTTACAATATGGATTTAATATTTTTTTATGATTTGATAATATAAACAAATCTATACTTAACTTTGACAAATAAAACAAATAAATACTTTAGTAAGTATTTAATGTATATAGTAAATAGAAATATATTTGGTATAATCAAATACCAAATATAATCAAATAAGTCAAAGTGTATATTTTTATTTGGTATTTGATTTTTTTGTTATTAAAATCTTTTTATTATACTTACCTTTTTAAAATAAAATAAATAAATAAATCAATTAAATAAATAAAATATTATAATACCAAAATAGTAATGGCATTTAATGCAGTTGACTTTTCTGGATAGTAAATGTAGTAAATAGAATATCCTTTTATATAGTATAATACGGAAATAGTAATGCAATAAATGCTGTTGACTTTTCTGGCTACTTAATTTAGTAAATAGTACCCCTTTTAATATAAGTATAGATGTTACATGAAATACATATAATTGAGTGTAGAAATGGACATTAGAAATACCAATATATTAAATATTATATGAAAATATATAAAATATTATATAAAATGCACATGAGGTAAAGAAATGCACATTAAATAAAAATACCAATATTAAATGCACAAATAAATTAATTATTTCGGTTTAATTTTAATTTGATTCGAGACAAAATATTAAAAATTGCACCATAATGTTAGATTGTACAATAGCGACTGACACTATGCACAATATAGTTATGCGAATTTCACATTAATGGCTCAAAGATTGCACGACATCAAGGAAACTAAATTTTTATGTTCGAATTTTTATATTTTAGTTCAATTATCTATTTTTACTTTTAAAAAAATCGGTTATTTATGAAAAAAAATGTAAAAAATAAACTATCAAAAGTGGTCACTTTTTTTAAAATGATACTCTTTTTTCGCTCATATCAGTGCTTTTATTTGGATGAATGCACGATATCGATTAATTTCTACTTCGTATATTACGTTTTTTCAACCAAAAAATAATATAAATATATTAAACCAAATTATTGATATTCTAAATATACGATCAATATAAATAATAAATTATTTTTGGTATTTAAGGAAATTAAATTAACCGACCAAATAAATTAAGTAATTCAGTTCAAATTCAATTTGTTTTTGAGAGAAAAGTTCAGTCGGTAAACAATGCACAATATTGACCGAAGAAGTGCACGATAGTGTTAGGTAAGTTGCACGTTAATGTAATAATAAATAATAAATTATTTCAATTATGTATATTAATTTTGTGTTCAATTTTATCTAATAAATCTAGTTTTAAAAAAACACATAGATTATACATTGTCATATAAGTATTGCACTTTATATATCCGCACGATGCACTTTATAACACAAAACTTACACCGTATAAACAAATTAGTGCACTCTATCACCATGCTATACAATTAATGCCAATATATCCGCCGAAATACCACACAACATTAAAAAAAAATAGATCTACATAATACTTTAACATCTATCAAATCATCTGTCCACAAAAAAACACAAGCATTCTAATGTAACAAAATTACAGTATGCCACCTTATATATTAACATAATGCGCCTTATAAAACATTGCGTTGCATTTTATAAAACAAAGCATTGCACTTATCGCGGCTATCAGATTGCACAACAGAGATCAAAACCGACCAAATTCAATTTTTTGTTGTTAATCAGAAATAACATAAAAGTAATAAATTAAATTATAACATATTTAATATATTCATAATATAACTAAAAAAATATTTTGATTATTTAGAATAATTCAATTAACTAAACCAAATAAACCAGTTAATTATGTTCAACTTCAATTTGACTAGGAAAAAAAATTCGTCTGGTTCAATATGCACAATACATACCAACACCGTGCACCATAGTGTTGGACAGATTGCACCTTAATAACTGTTAGATTGCACATAATGTCTCGTTTACATATATACTATTTTTTAATTAAAAGATAAAAATAAAATATTAAATAAAACAATATTAAAAACTAGAAATAATTTTACAATAAATAATATAATTTATTTAAGTTAATTTTGTTATTTCATTTAACCGACAAATTAAACCGATTGTCACGTAATAATGTTTAATTTATGTAGTATTATAGTCCATTAATTAAACTTTTACCATTGTTGATACAAAATTTTGGCCTCGCCTATTAAAATATTACACGTGGATATATAAAATTTAATTAATTATTTTAATTTAGGGCCCAAAAATAATACCGTTTGTGATAATATCCGGCCCATTAAACATATATATAAATACCCCGATGATGGACATCATCGAGTTAGGTCTGAGGGGGCGATATTATTATTTTCTCCTATTATGACTTTTCTCTCTCTGATCCTAAAAAAAAAAGAAGGCGATGCCTCTCTTCTTCTTCATCTGTTTATCCTGTTTCTTAAAACAGAGGATGGAGAAATACAGCAAAAATCATCACAAAATATACAGAAAAATCCTCAGAAATTTACCAAAAAATCCATACAAAAAATACACAATAAATTGCTCTAAACTCCCATGTTGATCAAATTTCAAGCATCAACAACCATATTACACATTTACCCCTAGTATTAAATTGAAATAAGGCTTAATTGCACAAAAAATCTTCACCTTTAATTGAATTGCATATAAATCTAAAGCTATCTATCTTTACAATTAAATACTCCACTCTTATTATGTGTTGCAAATTTGAATCAAAATAATTTTCCGACACCCCCGCGCTGACGTGTCCAATTAAAATTCTTACGTGGAATTTATGTTTAATTGCGCGGCATTGATATTCAAAATTAGCACATAGATATGAACGATTACTTCACCCCCATATTTTTGCCCAATAAACATAATTTCACTCCTCAAACCAGATATGAAATTTCGTGAGCGAATTACTGTTGCCAGAAAATAGGATTCGATTTTCTTCAAATTTTTCAAAAGGAGAAATGAAGGTTCTCGCCAATTTTGCCCAATTTTTTGTGTTCGATNAACAAAGCAGCGAATGACGTCTTTTTCTACTAGTGATGTGGCAAAATGATGCCACATAAGAATTTTGGTCGGACACGTCAGTTCGTGCTTGCCGAAAAATGATTTTGAGACAAATTTGCTACACATAATAAAAGCAGAGTATTTATTTACAAAGATAGAAAGCTTGAGTTTTATATGCAATTCGAGTAAAGGTTAGGATTTTATGTGCAATTAAGCCTTGAAATAAACTAAACTTAGAAAAATTACAAATAAACCCTAAAACATATAAAATTTTCAAAAGGTAACCCACAAGTCCAAATCACAGCAACCTCCATCCACCTCCGCCTGAGTCCACTCGGAAGTTAAGGTCGCTGTCTCTCTGGTCACCCGCCGTCGGAGATTGATGCCGGAGCGCAGCCTCTCACCGGACATGCCAGTAAGCACTCGAAACTCAACATCCTGACGGAGCATGTTGTGACCGGTGACGGCGGCGGGCTATGTCAGAAGCTTCGTTGGTGTTGGCGGCGACGGAATCGCCTGGCTTTGCCGACAGCGATTTGGTGGTTGCTAGAGGCAGCCGGCGTGAAGCTTGGGGCGATGCCTATCTGCGGATTTATCCGGTGGCCACGACTGGTGGCAACGATGGTGTTTCTGAGGGTTGCCATCTCTGTGGTAGGAGGCGGTGCGGCGGGCTGGTGGTGGTGTTTTCCCCGGAAGTATGAGAGGATTCCGTCGTGGAGCTTGGTCGGTTGCTGATGGCGGGCATCTCCGGTGGCCATGATGGATAGCAGCGGCAGTGTTTCTGGTGTCAGTGGCAGACGACGACGCGGTGGTCGGTCTTAGATTTTGTGGCCGGATCCAGTGCGTGTGTGTACGACTGTTAGGTGAGTGTATGTTTTATGTGTGTGTGAAAGAAACAGTGGCTATACGTGAGTCGTTTATGTATGAGAGAGATGAAGTGTGATTGGTTGGGATGGTTACATGTAATTATTATTAAAGACTAAATTACCCTTAATGATTTTGACTATAATTACTAATTTTGACTTTATCATGACCATTGATAGGTTGTATCTAATGGTCTACAATCATTCTTATTTCGTTCACTATCACCCTTTCTCATATGATCCATTCTATATATATACTTATATATATATATATATATATATATATATATATATATATATACACATACATACATATATTACTTTTGTTCTAAAAAACTTACTTTGTAAAGGATTTTGCGAAGAGAGAATTGGAAGTTTTCATAGCTGGTGAGTTGTATATCTCCACTATTAATTATATATTGCAACCAACAGGGGTTGGCTCATGTAGTAAGCAGGTTGATGTCCCTTAAGCAAGGTCTCGGGTTCGAGTCCTTGTGAATGCAGAAAATCCTTGTTGGGATACTCTCCCACCATTGCCAGGTGTGCGACCCGGGTCGACCAACGGATTAATCGGGGCAAAGCTTCGGATATCGTGGCTGGCTACCCAAAAAAAAAAAATTATACATTGCAAAATATATAAATTACTATACATACAATAAATTTTTATAATCAGACCTTTCTAATATTTAACTACTACAAATAAACTTAACATATTTAAAGATTAACAATTAAAACTATTTGTATACTAATTTTAAACTAACTTATTATCTCAACAATGTTTTATCTATTCACAATTATCTTCTTCTCTAAAAATTTTTTTCGTTCAGTAATTAATAAGAGTAGTACAACACCCGTGACCACAAGGTGCTAGTTAAAAAAATTATACTGAAATTCTTATAAAATATGTAAGAGAAACTTTTATTATTAAAATTTCAAATACTTTTTAAAAAATAGCATTATTATTATTATATTTAAATGAGATTTTTCACTTGTAAGATTTTACGTCTTATATTATGATGACTTTTCTAATTCATATTTAATGAATTTATAAATAATTTTATTAATTTTTAATCAGTATTAATTGATTATTTAATTTTAAAATAAAAAAAATAAATTATTTATTTATTTTATATAAGAAATATGAATATGAATAGAAACTCTTTACATTATAATTAATTTAATATGTTACATGAAAAGTCTAATAGAAAATAAATTAATATTATTAATTTTAAAATAGATAAATTAGCGGATGCATTTTCCTAATTTTAGCAGTGTTGAAAGTTTTGACTAATTGAGTCACCACAAAAGGGTTAGGTTAGTGACAGACAAGGTTGCATAGGTTTAGGCCACCTTATTCTTTTTTTTTTTAAAGAATAGAATATAAAAAAGTGAACTTGCATGTATAAAAAGTCATTGCCCCTCACCCCAATTTCAACTTTCTATTTTGATATTGTAAGACTTGAATGTTCTCTCAAAGTACGAGTTTGCCTATAAAAAGTGATGTTCAAAGGTTGATCCAAACCCATAAGCAAGTTATAAAGAGTTTTGTGCTCCTCTATTATTATTATCAAAGTTGGATTTTGAATTTTGGAGTGTGTTGGTGAAATGGGAATATCTAGTGTGCTATCTCTAGTTGTGTGCTTCATCTTGATCTTCAAGCTGAGGATTATTAATGCTTCTAATGCAGAAGGTTTGTAATTTGTATTTTTTGACGTTACTTTCAAGTATTCGTTTAATTTTAGTTATTTTTATGGAATTTTATAGACTGCTACTACTTTATATAACGAGAAAAATACAATTTTAGTTCAATAAATTTGTTACAAGTTGGGTATAGTAGTTTATAATTCCGAGTCATTTTTGTTGGACAAACATTTTGTGTATTCAATTTGTTACATTGACATTTAATTTGGTTTAAATTTCGTCCAAAACTTTTTGAGATTTCAACTATAGTTTTCAATTTGGTTTCAATTAAATCCAACCAATGACCAATGACCAATCTCTTGTCCATGATTTGTGAATTACATCTCAAATCCCTTTTGTTTTAGGCATTAATTGTGTCCGTAATTAATATAAATTTAGAGTTTTAGCGCACGTTAGCCGGATGCAAATGTACATAAAATCAAAGTTGCTGTACTATACTGAAATCCGAAAAAAGTAGTGGGTCGAAATGGAAAAATGAAACAATAAAATGCATTAATTTTCTCCGTATGATATATGCAATGGGCTTATTTATATATTGATCCATTAATTAATTTATGGTGTTTAATTATTATGTGTTTGTTTAATTAGGTGATGCCTTATACAACTTCAGGCAAGCCCTAACTGATCCTAAAAATTATTTACAAAGCTGGGACCCTACTCTCAAATCACTTCTTTTTGACTGTACACCCTAAATCCTTTCTCAAATCACTTCTTTTTGACTGTTCTATTTGGATTATTTATTTAGTTTTATTTCTTTAGTTTTCAGTGTTATCTTGTCACAAATTTTCATTCATGTCCCTACTAGCTTGTTTATTATTGATGTTCACTGTGCATGTGTGTGAAGGTGTTGAATTTGGATCATGACACATAAATATAAAGATTAGTTAATACAATTTGATATATATAACATATATGCACCAAGATGACACTATTTTCCACATTATTATATTATTATTTTTAAAATATACCAAGATGACACAATTTAAGAAGAAAAATATTCCAACTCTTTTAATTGTAAATTTGGTCTGCAAAAAAGTGAAAGAAAAATAATTAATCATTATATGCATACAGACTCACAATAATTTATTTATATCTGTGCAAATGTACAGGTCGAATACTAGTTAGTGAGAATTCCGTGCGATGAGAATGAATATGACATTAATTAGTTGTATAAGGCATCACCTAATTAAACAAACACATAATAATTAAACACCATAAATTAATTAATGGATCAATATATAAATAAGCCCATTGCATATATCATACGGAGAAAATTAATGCATTTTATTGTTTCATTTTTCCATTTCGACCCACTACTTTTTTCGGATTTCAGTATAGTACAGCAACTTTGATTTTATGTACATTTGCATCCGGCTAACGTGCGCTAAAACTCTAAATTTATATTAATTACGGACACAATTAATGCCTAAAACAAAAGGGATTTGAGATGTAATTCACAAATCATGGACAAGAGATTGGTCATTGGTCATTGGTTGGATTTAATTGAAACCAAATTGAAAACTATAGTTGAAATCTCAAAAAGTTTTGGACGAAATTAAAACCAAATTAAATGTCAATGTAACAAATTGAATACACAAAATGTTTGTCCAACAAAAATAACACGGAATTATAAACTACTATACCCAAGTTGTAACAAATTTATTGAACTAAAATTGTATTTTTCTCGTTATATAAAGTAGTAGCAGTCTATAAAATTTCATAAAAATAACTAAAATTAAACGAATACTTGAAAGTAACGTCAAAAAATACAAATTACAAACCTTCTGCATTAGAAGCATTAATAATCCTCAGCTTGAAGATCAAGATGAAACACACAACTAGAGATAGCACACTAGATCTTCCCATTTCACCAACACACTCTAAAATTCAAGTCTTACAATATCAAAATAGAAAGTTGAAATTGGGGTGAGGGGCAATGACTTTTTATACATGCAAGTTTACTTTTTTTTATATTCTGTTCTTTAAAAAAAAAAAGAAAAAAAAAAGAATAAGGTGGCCTAAACCTATGCAACCTTGTCTGACACTAACCTAAGCCTTTTGTGGTGACTCAATTAGTCAAAACTTTCTAACACTGCTAAAATTAGGAAAATGCATCCGCTAATTTATCTATTTTAAAATTAATAATATTAATTTATTTTCTATTAGACTTTTCATGTAATATATTAAATTAATTATAATGTAAAGAGTTTCTATTCATATTCATATTTCTTATATAAAATAAATAAATAATTTATTTTTTTTATTTTAAAATTAAATAATCAATTAATACTGATTAAAAATTAATAAAATTATTTATAAATTCATTACATATGAATTAGAAAAGTCATCATAATATAAGATGTAAAATCTTACAAGTGAAAAATCTAATATAATAATAATAATGCAATTTTTTAAAAAGTATTTGAAATTTTAATAATAAAAGTTTCTCTTACATTTTTTATAAGAATTTTAGTATAATTTTTTTAACTAGCACCTTGTAGTCACGGGTGTTGTATTACTCTTATTAATTACTGAACGAAAAAAAATTTTTAGAAAAGAAGATAATTGTGAATAGATAAAACATTGTTGAGATAATAAGTTAGTTTAAAATTAGTATACAAATAGTTTTAATTGTTAATCTTTAAATATGTTACGTTTATTTGTAGTAATTAAATATTAGAAAGGTCTGATTATAAAAATTTATTGTATGTATAGTAATTTATATATTTTGCAATGTATAATTTTTTTTGGTAGCCAGCCACGATATCCGAAGCTTTGCCCCGATTAATCCGTTGGTCGACCCGGGTCGCACACCTGGTAATGGTGGGTGAGTATCCCAACAAGGATTTTCCGCATTCACAAGGACTCGAACCCGAGACCTTGCTTAAGCGACATCAACCTGCTTACCACTTGAGCCAACCCCTGTTGGTTGCAATATATAATTAATAGTGAAGATATACAACTCACCAGCTATGAAAACTTTCAGTTCTCTCTTCGCAAAATCCTTTACAAAGTAAGTTTTTTAGAACAAAAGTAATATATGTATGTATGTGTATGTATATATATATATATATAGGATTTGGTTCAAATGAGAACCAAGTCCTAGCGTGAGAACCGTGAGAACCGCTATTTTTAATTGTATGTAGTGCTATGATTGATTGTATTTTAGTGCTATTTTTAATCAGGATGTATTTTATTAAAAATAGCAACACAATTTATGTTAGTATTTGTAAAAATGATAGCACCATGTGAGATTAAAAATAGCAACATACACAATTAAAAATAGCATCAAATATGGTTCTCACGGTTCTCACACCAGGACTAGTTTTTATTTGAACCAACCCCTATATATATATATATATANACCTCCAACACCACCTTCCTCAGCCGCCACCGCCTTCCCCCGACGTCGCAATTTCAGATACACAGTTTTGTACTCTCTATGTCTCTCTCAAACACCTCACACACACACCTCTCCGTCAATTCGTCCGTCGGCCACCGTCCGCCGCCCTCCAACACCACCTCCGCCACCACCTTCCTCAGCCGCCACCGCCTTCCTACGCCTTCACAATTTCAGATAACCTCGCCTCTGCAAGCAGTGGGAGAAGACCACTGAAATCGACCTTTGCCGCCCGCATTTCGCCGCCTGTTACCCGCTTCTTCGCCACCCGCCACTCAGTCGCCAGAAATCGACCTGCAATGTGTGCCTGACGATCGAAGGCGGAATCATCGACTTCATAGAAGGCCCTTCCCCATCTCACTGGCGTGAATCACACAGATTTCATCGTTTTCCCATAATCGAATCGGAACCCTAATCAATCGCTCGCCTGCGACCGGCCGTACAACATCTCCACCTCCGTCACAATTAGATAGGTTGATATTGCCTCGAACCGACTGTACAACATCGTCCCTGCAATCGCTCGATGCCGAGTTTCTTAAATCGCTGCAATTGAATTTGGGGTTGATTACTTTTTTGAAAATTAGATAGGATGGAGGGACTTAATTATAATTTTATAAATTTTAATTATATTACAATTGAGTTCATGAGTCAAATTTGTAATTTCATAAATTTTAATAATTGCACTTTTGTGTCCGTAAGATTGCACTTTATATAATTGCACATTATTGACTGACAGGTTGCACTTTTGTGTCCGTAAGATTGCAGTTTAGCATAACAAATGCACGGTAATATTAATTAAATTAATAAAATATTAAATACAAAATGTATAAATACTAAATATATTTTTATTACACAAATAATTTGATAAACGTACAGTAATTTTAATTAAAATACAAATTGTTACATTTATTTAAAATACACATTATTTTTATTGAAAATAATATTTATATATATATATATTGTAAATTTTCAACCAATAAATAATAAAAAAATATTAAAATATTAAATATATTGTTATAATATAAGTTATAAATTGTTTCATTTATTTAGATTGATTTGGTTAATCGAACTAATAAAACGTTTATTTCGGTTATGATTTAATTTGTTTTGGACAAGTCATTAAAAAAGGCATGCAATGCGATTGCACATTACTGTATTACGATTTGCACATTGATGACTATACGATTGCACAAAATATCAACCAACCCCGAACAAACTAAATTTTTGGTTCAAAATGGTGTATACGTTTCAATTATCTATAATTACTTTTAAAATCACAGTTATTTCTCTTTTATCTTGACCTTATTTTTTTAATAAATAAATAAAATAACCGAACCGACCGAACTTATTAAAAAAATACTATTATATTTTATTTATATTTTTTATGTATTGTCACTGCCTATTATGGTTATACAAAACGCACATGAATTACTATTAGTTTGCACGATATCGACTAAAATAAAATTTTCAAATATTTATATAAAAATAACATGATGTAATAAATCAAATATTTAATTCATAGATAAATTTAATAATAAAAATACTATAAAATACTAAAATAGTATTTTTAAAATAATAAAAATAATGTAAAATACTAAAATAGTATTTAATAATAAAAATAATATAAGGTACTAGTAGAATAGTACTGTACATATTGCACCTTAATGACGGACATGTTGCACTTTTGTGCATTTGAGATTGCATTTTAACGTAACAAATGTGCCGACCGCGATGACTTGAAATATATCTATATATATTGTTTTTTCGTTCAATTTATAAAGGTCGATTCCGTTATTGTTTTTTACTTTTAAAATTTAGATTATTATGGTTCAATGACGGCTTTATTTATTTTATAAATAACCAATCGACTGCACTATATAAAAAATATTATGTTCTTATGAATTTTCAACAAAGCATTATATAAATTATTAAATAAAAATAATAAAATACTAAATATATTTTTATAATACAAATTATAAATTGTTTTATTTATTTAGTTTAATTCGGTTAGCCGAACGAATAAATAAGTTATTTAGGTTCTGCTTTGGGTTGAGACAAATCAATAAAAAAAGTAACTGCACTTCGAATGCACATTCGTGTTAGATGAATTGCACATTAGTGACTATCAGGTTGTACTATAGCGATCACAATTGACCGACTATGTTTTTTGGGTCCGAATATTATATTTTGGTACGCTTATCAGTTTATACTTTTAACTTTTTTTTTTGGTTAGTTCGGTTTGACCTCAATTTTATTTTCTCTTTTAACAAACAAACCGATCAAAATATATTAAAAAAATCTTATAACAAAAAAAAAAAAAAAAAACCAAATATATTTTTATGATATATTTTGTTTGGCCAAAATAATGTTAAAATAATGGGAACCAATCCGACACTATACTGCAGAATGGTCACAGCCACTTTGTAAAAAGAATATGTAAAAAGACTTGGTTAAAGTAGTATTAGTCTTATTCATATATATATTAAGTTTCTTAATTTGCGATCCAGCCCCTGGAAATTGTCTAATTTACAAAAATCATACCCCCCAATTTTCAGCCCAATTTCCAAAATCGAGACATGTGCCTCTTCCTTCAAGTGAATCTCAATACTCAGATTTTGTCAAGCCACTGCACGACAACGGTTGAACGTGAAGGAGATCTACGACGGGATTTAGAATCGGCGGCGTCTTCAAAACTGTCATGGTCATGTCGCTCGGCGGGAGATGCGATGGCGAGATTCTATGCGACTAAACAGTAGCCGCTCTTGCCGGTGTGAAGCTTCGGGCCGGTGCTTACGGCGGTCGTTTCTGGAAGCTCGTCATTCTTACGTGTGTCCGGCAGAGGCGACGGGCTGTGGCTGACCGGCCTGAAAATTGGGGCGGAGGCTGACGTCGGAGGCTGACGGTAGAGTCTGACAGCTGAGGCGCGGCGGTGAGAGGCGTGCTGGTGGCTGGCGACGGGTGGTGGTTCGACGGTGGCGGCAGACTTGCTGTGTGTATGCATGTGTGTGTGTGTGTGTGTGTGTGTGTAGATCTGAGATAGATTTGTGAGGGAGGGTGATGAAAAGAAAATAGATATTTAATTGGTGAATAGTCCCACATAATAAATGTATATGGACCAACTTACTCTAAATTATTGGTTAAATACACATATTTGACCATACTATGATCAAATAATTACCAGATTGCCATTAATGATTGACCATAGTTTGACTTCATCATAACCATTGATATGGTTGATTATATGGTCCATATTTATTCTCATTTCTTTCACTATATATAGGGGTAGATCAAATGCAACCAGCTCTTAAAATGCAGACAACTCTTAGCAACTACAGACAACTAACCTAACAACTATAGAGAACTAACCTAGCAACTACAGAAAACTAACCTAGCTACTACTAACCTAGCAACGACAGAGAACTAACCTAGCAACTACTAACTTAGCAAATACAGAGAACTAACTTAACAACTACAGAGAACTAACCTAGCAACTACAGAAAACTAACCTAGCAACTAGTAACCTAGCAACTACAGAGAACTAACCTAGCAACTACAAACAACAAACTTAATTAGCAACTGCAGAGAACTAACCTAACAACTACAGAGAACTAACCTAACAACTACTAACCTAGCAACTACAGACAACTAACCTAGCAACTACATAGAACTAACCTAGCAACTACAGAGTCTTTGAGCTCCTGAGTTTTTTCTCACAGAGCACACACTTTAGACACGTGAGCTTCCTCATTCCTTGTCTGATCCTTTGGTTCACCTGGACGGAAAGGAACAGTGCGAAGCATAGGGATATTACTTTCTTGCATTCTCACATTGTTTTGCAGGTGGAGAGACACGTTTCGCTCCTCACAGCGTTGGGCAGGCTTTCTGCACGTGACTGGACAGGCTGCACGCTACCGCACCGCTACAGGGTGGCTCCCCCCTCGCCTGTTCGGCTCCCTCGGGCCAGAGCTGTCGTTTGGCTTCGACCCGACTCTCCTTGGGTCAAGTTGAACACCGATGGATCCTTCGATCACCATAGTGGTACTGCCGGAGGAGGAGGTTTGATCCGGGACCACAGTGGAGCTCTTATCACCGCATTCCACACGTCCCTTCAGGCATCCTCGAGCTACGATGCAGAGATTCAAGCTTTACAGATTGGTCTTCAGATTGCTGCCGACCTCTCTAGTCATATTTGGATTGAGCTGGACGCTGCGACTGTCGTCACCCTCCTGGCCTCGGGTCATCAGGGCTCGTGGCAGATTCAGCACACGCTTATGCGTATTAGAGATCTACTCCGGTCTGTCCATCATAGGATCACGCACATTTTCCGTGAGGGGAACAGACCCGCCGACTATCTTGCCAGCCTTGGTGCCACCATACCAGACACACATACATTCCAGACCGACACTGCTCCACTCCGCCTTCGCACCCTTGTACGGATGGACCAGCTTGGATATCCTGCATTCCGCTTTCACTAGTTTAGGATTATTGCTTTCATTAGTCTTGACATTTATTTCGGGCATCTGTTAGCCCGAAGATCAACTATGTATTGTAGTTTCTATTTCTTTTTTGTTTTTCGGTTCTTTTTTTGTTTTTGGTTTTTGATTTTGTTTTGTGAACGATGTAGACTATTGTATCTTGATTGTTGATACTTTGGGCCCCGACTTTGGGGTCCTGATCTATGCACAGGTTGGGGATACAGCCTAATCCCCCGCCCTTCCGAGGCGTTGTTTGTTTAAAAAAAAAAAGGAAAAAACCTAGCAACTACAGAGAACTAACCTAACAACTAGAGAACTAACATAGCAACTACTAATAACCTAACAACTACTAAGCTCTCACCAAATGCTCTCACCTCTCTCTAACTTTCTCTCTCTAGGTTTTCCCTTCCCCCCTTTCAACCTCTACCACCACACCTCTTCACCCTCGGCCACTACTCTCGACTAGCCGCCCCCACCGGCCGCCACCGCTGGCGGCCTCTCCGGCCTCCGGGGCCACCACGTCTTTTCCCTATTTTTTATTCGGTTTTTAACCCTATTTGGTCTTTCATTATTTTCAGTTCAACCTCTCATCCATGGCCCCTTCGACCTCTGCACAGGCCAACAACCATATTTCATCTCCCAATCAAGCTTTGGATTTGGAGCTCCTTATCTCTCAGCCGGAGTTCCGAGAGGCTATTTTGGCTCTCCTCGCGAAAAGTAAAACAAATATAAAGGTAGAAGGAGATAACAATATTGTGGAAGAAGGTGAAATAGTAGAAGGATCCGAGATTCATTGGATTAAAGCCTCGTCGGACATTAAGGCTAAGGCGGCGACCACCATGGTGCAATCGGATTCCGGTAACCAGCCGCGGCCAGTTATCACCATGCCACACGCGAACCCCGGTCACCACCCAAACCTCGACTCACAGCAAAAACGCCGAGAAAAATTCGAGAATATTCTAAAAAAGAAGAAGTCCACCGGTGTTCCTCCGTCAATGTCGCTCTTGATAGGAAAAGAAAGTGAAAGTGGAGATCCTCTATCAAGCTCATCACAGGGTTTCTCATCTCTCCCAGTCGTGTCGCCGCTCACCTTTGGGTCGCATGCTCCATGGCCGGGTGTCGGCTCACGGAGAAGATAACCACAACTGCCACTCTTTCAGGTTTGACCGGTCAGCATAAATTCCCCTCAGCTCCACATTTATACTCTGACCAAATGTTAGGGTTTGGATACCCAAGCAAAACCGAAACCAATGGACATCTTTTGGGCCAAAACAGTCCTCTATACCTGGGCCCAACACACTTGCTCAGCCCGTTCTCATTAAATCCACCTCAGGCCACCTTAAGTCTTACCCAGACCCAATTATTTCGGTCCACCCCTTATCTTACCAGGCCCAATCCTTGAGCCCACTAGATCCCATAATTCCTCAACCTAGCACTCAACCCACAAATCTTAGCCCCTTCCTGGGCCTCCCCTTTGATGGGCCCGATCGACCCAACCCACAATCAAAGTCCACCAACATTATTCAAACCGCCTTGCAGCCCACCAAGACCGCCACCAAGCACAAATCTCAGCCCGTAACCTGCCAACAGTCGATGGCCCTCCCTATTTCTGAACCGGCGCATGATGCCACACACAATCAACCGGCGGGCAACGTCCACCTGCCACTCGTCGGTGCCGATGCCGTCACGACCACCGAAATTTCACCAACAACCGACAAGCCATATGGGGCTGCCTCTAAAATGACTTTGACGACCTGAATACTCAGAGCAAGGCAAAAATACTCGTCCACGACCGACTACCTTGTCGGAGTAACCTCTTTTGATTCCAGCGATTCTAAACCGGCTATACTTTATGTACGAGAAGACGGCGCGGTTGTTTCGGATCCAAGCCCGGAATCCACGACCAAGCATGCTGGAAATCCTCCGAATGGGACGCCACCGACGGGGCCTCCCATAGCTAACCTTGCTGCAACCGACCCTCTTCCGGGCACCTCCACTGGCCCGCTTTCCTTTCGGGAAGCCATTACAGGAAGAAGGGATGGCGGTACGGGCGCCCTGCGTCCGACGCCCAAGGATTTCACTTTTGACGGAGGATATGAGCATGCTTGCGGGACCATTATCCGCTTGGAGGGAAACAAGGTGAAGACCCGATTTACTCAAGTCGAAGCTGACACCCTTGCCGGTAAGTTAGCTAACACCCTGGTTTTTAAGTTTACTTATGCTATCCCTGCCCCCCGAGATATATCTGCTGGATTAGATAAACTGGGTTTCAAGGGTAGAGTGTCGTCTAAGTGGTATAATTTTAACCACCTCATAGTCTCTTTTCATCTCCCCGAGGACTACAACAAGGTTTGGCTTAAGACCTCGATTCAGGTATGTGGATTCCAGCTAGGGTGTTCAAGTATACTTCTGGGTTTAACCCGAAGACGAAGATGCCTGTTGTCCCCGTGTGGTGCCGTCTTCCCGGTCTCCCACCCCACCTTTACGACCGCGATTCCATCACCACACTGGCTAAATGTATCGGCCAACCGATTCGCATCGATGCCCCGACGGCCCTCCAATCGAGGGCTAACGTGGCGCATTTTTGTGTAGAGATCGACCTCAGGGTTGAGCCCGTCCATGGGATTGAGATTGAGCAGGGCTCGGAGACCTTTGCTCAGCGGGTGATCTATGAGAAGATCCTTGCGTTCTGCACTTTGTGCAGTCATGTGGGACACATTGCGGCTGATTGCTACTCTAGTGGCAATAAGCCACGGCCCACACTACCGTCAACGTCACCGGCCGGAGGGACCCGAAGAGAAAGGGCAAAAGCCCTCTCCATGCGCCCGAGACCCCGAAGGGGGCTAAGGATAAGGGCAAGGCGGTGTTCGACGCCACTGGCCAAGCTGGGAAGGATGCTCGTCCTAACATGCCAAAGCAGTTGGCTATAGTAGGGCCCAAGCCCAAGTCCACGGGCTTTCTTCCCAGACAGACCCTCCAGTCAGCCAACCATTCGTACTTTGCTATTCTCTTCCCAGAGGCAGAAGATGAGGCTGCGCCTTCCTCTAGTGGTCCACCTAGGATTACGGACCTTATGCTTCTGGACGACGACGACCTTCTTGTAGATGATATGGACCAGCTGGACACCTCGACCAGTGGCGAGTCTATCCGCTTATCTGATGACAGTGCGCGCGACGTTGTGCCTTTGATTGTGCATGCACCTAGCCCGGACCGCTCTCTGGATTTGAGGGCCACTGCCGTCACCGCTCCCCCGAAAGGGGATGAGTCGGCTCATCTTCCCTCTGCTGAGAATGGGGGCTCGACTGAGCATATAGCTAGCCCCCATCCACCCCCGGTCGGCGAGCAACTGAGTGCTCCGCCTGCTGGATCCTCTCTTTCCCCCATACCGTAGTAGGCTTGCGGTCTTAACTGCGCCCAGCATGACGTATCGTGCGAGAGCTTCGCCTCTAGTGCTTTCATTCACTATGACAGACAGGAGACAGCCCCGGAGATGGGGCAGCCCGCCAGTGCTGCTCTATGTCAGACTGCCCAGCCAGACGACACGCAGGCGACGAACACCTACCGAGGCTGGCAGTCCACGAGGACCAGAGCCATGCAGCGCACGACATGACGGACTGTCTCCCCTGCTATTCGATCCTTTCGCCACCTTTCTTCTTTAGGTGGCCCGACTCAGCCTCGCCATAGGCGGACTATGTCCGGTGGCTCTTGCGACCGTTGATATGTCTATCACATCCATAACTTAGAGTGGCCGTGGCTTGGCGAATAGGGCCACTCTCGCTCACCTTCATTTTCTCATTCGTGATCATAGTCTTGATTTTCTTGGCTTTATTGAGTCGATGATTCGCACCCCTTCTTTTGACTACTACTCACGTCGTCTTGGCTTCCATGCGGGCGTGGGTAACATTTCGCATAAGATCTTGTTCTTTCACTCGCGTGACTACACTTGTCGGGTCCTCCGTGACACCGATCAGGTGCTTCACGTCGAGCTTTCCGCTGCTCACCTCCCAGAGCCCATCTTTCACACCTTGGTTTATGCCAAGTGTACAAGGGTCGGGCGATATGATCTTTGGGACACCCTGCGTGAGATTGCTGCGGGTATGGAGGGATTGCCATAGATGGTTAGTGGCGATTTCAATATCTTTCTGCATCCCGATGAGCGTGTGGGTGGCCGCTCGGACCGGTCACGGGAAATATGGGATTTTGCCTAGGCGGTGGTGGACTGTTAGTAAATTAATGTTGGATGTGATGGTGAGCCCTTCACGTGGGTGAGGGACGGACTCAAAGAGAGGCTAGACCGTGCCTTGGTTTCTGAGGCGTGGGCGAAGGTGTTTGCGGTTACGACCGTCACATACCTTACTCGATTTGGATCTGACCATTCACCCCTTCTCATCCGGTGCCGATTTTCGAACACCCCCCCGCCGCTCTTCCTTTAGGTTCCAAAACATGTGGGTTCGCCACCACTCCTTCCATGACACTGTCAAGGATTCCTGGCTTCAGCCGACTGGGCTCTTCGGGATGCTCAATCTCGAGGCGAAGCTTGGCAGACTGCGGCATTCGTTGAGACAGTGGAACTGGGATGTTTTAGAAACCTTCATCAGCGCCTTTCTGCGGCTCAGAGTGCGCACGCGGCGGCCGAGCGGGCCTATGACCTAGAACCCACTGCGGAGAATAGGACTGCGATGCACTGATGCCACGCCGAGTACCAGCTCCGACTCCTTATGGAGGAGGACTTCTAGAAGCAGAAGGCGACAGTTCGCTGGGTGGCCGAGGGCGAGCAGAACACTAGGTTCTTCCAGGGCCATGTTAGACAGAAGCATGCTAAGTCGTATATCCATAGTATTGAGGCTGATCGGTCATCCCTGACCCAGGAGTCTCAGATTCGGGAGTCGGCTATTGCTCACTTCCAGAACCTCTTCACCTCTGACAGAGGGTCCCTCGTTGCCCCGACCGCTTCTTTCTTCCTCACCATCCCTCCTTCGGTCGACCTTATTAGCCTCTGTGAGCTCCCGAGTAGGGAAGAGGTTAGGAATGTTGTCTTCGGGATTGATCCCAACAGCGTTTCTAGCCCGGATGGTTTCTTCTCTCTCTTCTACCAGGTCTGCTGAGATCTACTCGATACTGACGTCGAGGAAGCAATGTTGGATTTCTTCTCCGGTCACCGGATGCCGGATTCCTTCACGTCTACCTCTGTCGTCTTGATCCCCAAAAGACCCAATCCGAACTCTTGGTCCGACTACAGGCCCATCAGCCGGTGTAACGTGACCAACAAAGTCATTTCGAAGATTCTTAACGGCCGCCTATCCCCTCTTCTCCCCTCCCTCATCTCTCCGAACCAGAGTGGCTTCGTCAAGGATCGGGTCATTAGTAATAACATCCTTTTGGCCCAGGAGATGATCGATGACATCTCCCATGTGGATTGGAAGCGAGCTCCGAACATTATGCTGAAGCTAGATATGGCTAAGGCGTATGATAGGGTGGAGTGGCCGTTTCTGAGGGAGGCACTGGCTAGGATGGGATTTCCTGAGCGTTGGATCAGCTTTGTGGAGGCGTGTGTGGAGCACTGCACGTTCTCGGTCTTGGTTAATGGCAGCCCCACCGACTTCTTCCCTCCTCTAGAGGTCTTAGACAGGGCGACCCCCTCTCCCCTTCACTTTTCGTTCTTGCGGCGGACTACCTCTCTCGCTGCCTTGACGGCTTCATCCGCGACTCTCCTCAGATGACCTACAGCACCCGTGGCTATGGTCCTCCCATCTCTCACCTCTCTTATGCGGATGACATCATCATCTTCACCCGGGCGGATGACGATGGACTGGTCGAGCTTATGCGCCTTCTGGAGAACTATGGCTCGGTCACCGGCCAGCTGGTCAGTGTGTAGAAGAGCACCTTCACCCTCTCCTCTTCCAGCACAGACAGGTGGGCTCAGCGGGTCCACGAGATTACGGGCTTCGCCCGCGGCGACCTCTCTATTACATACCTTGGCGTCCCTTTATATAAGGGCAACCTCACGAGAGCGCTCTTTGCGGGTGTCAAGCAGAGGATGATCGACAGGATTTCTGGTTGGTCACATAGACATCTTTCTTTCGGTGGTCAACTTGCGCTGATCAAGATCACTCTTAGCTCTCTTCCGATTCATTTGCTGATGGTCCTCGACCCCCCTAGGTCTACTCTTGACGAGATTGGCCAGATTATGGCTCGTTATTTCTGGGGTTACGAGGACGGTTCTGGGAGGGGGAGACGTACCCACTGGGTGAGTTGGGACTCTATCTGCCGCTCCTTCTCTGAGGGTGGCCTTGGCATCTGCCGCCTCAGGGATATTGTTACAGCTTTCTCCTACAAGCTGTGGTGGCGCTTTAGGGAGGGAAAGTCGCTTTGGGTTCAGTACCTTCGCGGCAAGTACTGCCCTAGACATGCCAACCACCCTTGTAGGGTGACGGTGGTTGATCATGATAGCAGACAGTGGCGGCGCCTCACTAGGGTCGGTAGGGCCGCCCAGGATCACATCTTCTGGGTTTTGGGTGAGGGCGAGATTAGTTCTGGGATGAGTGGTGGATAGGTGATAGGCCGTTGTCTAGGGATAGACAGGTGACGCATTCTCCCTACCTGCTTGTGAGTGATCTTTGGACGGATGGGTCGTGGGATAGAGGGAAGCTAGATAAGGAGTTGGGCTCTGGTGCGGGTTTTAGCGAGCTTTTATTAGATCAGATCCAGCAGATCCCTATCTCGGGGGACAGTTCGGATGGCATGAGGTGGAGACTTACATCATCGGGTGTGTTTTCTACTACCTCGGTTTGGAAGCAGATCAGGCTGAGAGATCGGCCTAACCTTCTCTTCGGGGCCATCTGGAGCGACCTTTTCACCCCTACCATTTCGGCGTTCCTTTGGCGCCTCCTCTTGCGCCGGATACCTGTGGATACTGTGTTACACGCGAGGGGGATCTCCTTTCCCTCTCGGTGTGTGTGTTGTTCTGAGACTGGACGCCATGAGACCGAGACCTTTACCCACCTTTTTTTAGAGAGTGAGATTGTGAGAAGAGTGTGGGAGGATTTTGCCACTTGGACCCATATATCCCTACCCACCACAGACGGTTTCTTTGAGCTCCTGAGTTTTTCTCACAGAGCACACACCTTAGACACGTGGGTTTCCTCATTCCTTGTCTGATCCTTTGGTTCACCTGGACGGAGAGGAATAGTGCGAAGCATAGGGATATTACTTTTTTGTTTTCTCACACTGTTTTGCAGGTAGAGAGACACATTTCACTCCTCATAACATTGGGCAGGCTCACGGCCCGAGACTGGACAAGTTGCACGCCGCCACACCGTTACATGGTGGCTCCCCCACCGCCTGTTCGGCCTCCTCGGGCCAGAGCTGTTGTTTGGCTTCAAGCTACTCTCCGTGGGTCAAGCTGAACACTGATAGCTCTTTTGATCGTCATACCGGAGTGGCCGGAGGAGGAGGCTTGATCCGGGACCACAGCGGCGCCCTCATCACCGCCTTCCACGCGCCCCTTCAGGCCTCCTCGAGCTACGATGCAGAGATTCAGGCATTACAGATCGGCCTTCAGATTGCTGTCCACCTTTCTAGCCATATTTGGATCGAGCTGGACGCTGCGGCTGTCGCCACCCTCTTGACTTCGGGCCACCAAGGCTCGTGGCAGATTCAGCACCCGCTTATGCGTATTAGAGCTCTACTCCAGTCTGTCCATCACAGGATCACGCACATTTTCCGTGAGGGGAACAGACCTGCGGACTACCTTGCCAGCCTTGGCGCCACCATACCAGACCCACATACGTTTCAGACCGACAATGCTCCACTCTGCCTTCGCACGCTTGTACGGATGGACCAGCTTGAATATCCATCGTTTCGCTTTCAGTAGATTAGAATCCTATTACCGGGCACCTGTTAGCCCGAAGCCAGACTTTGTATTGTTATTTTTTTGTTGTTTTGCTTTTGTGTCTCTGTAGACTGTAGACTGTTGATTTGTGGGACCCCTGTTTTGGGGTCTTGATCTATGCACAGGTTGGGGATCAAGCCCAATCCCCCGCCCCTCTGGGGCGTTGTTTGTTAAGAAAAAAAAAACCTAGCAACTACTAACCTAGCAACTACAGAGAACTAACCTAGCAACTACAAACAACTAACCTTGCAACTACAGAGAACTAGCCTAGCAACTACATAGAACTAACCTAGCAACTACAGAGAACTAACCTAGTTGGAAGGTTAATTGTCAATGGTCAACGCCGGAACTCAACGGATTTCGCCTTAAGCCAACGGTCAACGCCGGAGTCAACGGGTCAAAATAATATTTAAATAATTTAAATAATTAAAAGAGAAGAGTAAATCTTGGCCACACATGATGTATCAAATCTTGTGGTTAAAAATAAGTCTCACGTCCTCACTTTAAATAAGTGGATGCATTGGAACCAATCCCTATATATATATATATATATATATATATATATATATATATATATATATATATATATATATATATATATATATATATATATATATATATATATATATATATATATATATATATATATATATATATATATATATATATATATATATATATATATATATATATATATATATATATATATATATATATATATATATATATATATATATATATATATATATATATATATATATATATATATATATATATATATATATATATATATATATATATATATATATATATATATATATATATATATATATATATATATATATATATATATATATATATATATATATATATATATATATATATATATATATATATATATATATATATATATATATATATATATATATATATATATATATATATATATATATATATATATATATATATATATATATA
>BKCP01007293.1:2206967-2262757 GCA_008636005.1 Striga asiatica
GTCAAAAAGTGTTGACACGAATCGCTATTGTGAAATCTGATAGTTGTTAATGTGTAATTCGTATGAGAATATCGTGCATTCGCACAACAAATATTGTAATATTTTGTTCCAAAACAAACCAAAATCGGACTGAAATAATCGATATATTCGATCGGTTATCTGAATTACCCTAAATACTTAAAATGATTTATTATTTATATTATAAAAATACTTTTAGTATTTTAATATTGTTTATTTAAAATTTTATATCATTTTTGTTCGAAAAGACATACTATATAAAATTTTAAAATCAATAATGTGCCTTGTCACATATAATAATGTGCACTTGAATTAAAATTATTTTACAGTGTATTTAACGTGTGTTTTTTTTATGTGTATTTCAATTTTTTGAAAAGTTTAATAATATGTATTGTAATCAATTTTATTTTGCATTTATCAAATTAATTATATAATAAAATTATATTTATTATACATAATTTTCTATTTAACATTTTATATTTACATTTGTTGAAAGAGATAATATATATAATAGATAATATATTATTTAATATTTTATATTTATTCTTTGTTGAAGACAAATAATCATTTTTTCATACAGTTCAGTCCCGCTCGATTGCTGTAGTGTGCAGTCCTACAAACCGTTATGTGCAAATTATCTAAAACTATTGTGCATTATTATCCTTTATAACAATTTATACCAAAGCGGACTAACATGAATCAAATAATCAATCGGTTAACCAAAATTAAACTAAAAAATCGAAATAGTTTATTATTTATATTATGAAATATATTTGTTGTTTTATTTTGTACTTAATATTTAATATTAATTTTGGTTGAACATATCTAATATAAATATATGAAAACATAAGAAATAATATTTTTTATATTGTTCTATCAGTTCGATTATTTTAAAAAAAAATAATAATCCCGACATCTAATCGTGATGACTAAAATTTTTAAATTAAATCATATGATATAACCGAAATATAACATTTCAAACCGAAACTTTAGTTCAGTCGAATTTTGGTCGCTATTATGCAGTCTATTAGGTATTAATGTGAGTTTCGTCTAGTAGTATTGTGCACTCGCAACGTGTAGCTATATTTAATGTGAATATACAAAATATATTTTTGCATTTTATTATGATTCATATGACTTTATTAAATTTTCTATAAATTATAGATTTGGCACATGAACCAAATTGAAATAAACTGAAAATTTACAAATTACAATTATGTCCTTGTACATTATCTAATTTTCAAAAGAAAGGCCCAAGCATCAAAATGTTTGTTATGTTCATCCTCCACTCTCACCACATCTGCGTCGTCAGTCTTCTCCGTTCGACAACGGTTGGCGTCACCGTCTTCAGCGGCCTTTGTTGTTCGATCAGTCTATCGGCGAGATCATCCACTGTTCGATGATTTGTTTTAAACAAAATTTTCCATTGAAGCCGACCTTCGATCTTGAAGGCAGACTTTTCCGGTGTCGCTGCATCTGAATCGTCGAGGTGTGTGACCGATATTGGCGGTGGAAGATGAAGCCGGAGACAACGAATGCGGACTGTCGGGGCGACGGCGAATGTCTGAACAACGGTGACCGTCGGGGAGGCGCGACGGCGAGTGTCGTGCAACAGTGGAGGTGCTGTCGTGATGTTGTTGTGAGAGTGGTGGCGGTCGGGGTGGCGTGTTGCGGGCGACGATGGCTGCGAGGAGTTCGCGGAGGCCGTGGTCAAGGCAGGGCGCCCCTCCAGAGATCTCCACAAGGATCACAACCACCGCCAGGTGACGAAGACGACAACCCCTGCATGTCGAGGCTAACCCATTCGCTGCATTCGGCGACCGCGACATGCGGCAACGGGGCCCAGTCTTCGTGGATGACGACGATCAATGCGACGATAGAGGCAAGCGTGAGGAGGCTGCCTTCACCGACGGATATTGTGCCCGTCGCGATTGAGGTTTACTACTATGAGTTCGACACCACACGCCGGCCACGGGAGTGCATCGGCTTCGAGGACGAAGCCTTCCGAATCGGTGGAGAATGGTGTAGACTAGTATCTAGTATTATTATTATTATTATTATTATTATTATTATTATTATTATTATTATTATTATTATTGTTATTGTTTAATAAGTATCTTGGAGAATAAGTTATGAATTCAATATTTATTAAGAGATCTTGTCTAGTTGGACAAGTTAGGAATAGGGTTTAAGAGCCTTATACAAAGGGACTCCCTCTAATTTATTTTGTTTGGTAAATTATGGAATGAAAAGATGAATTGATTCGTGTTTAGATGTTGAGATTGCGATCTCATTAATATCGTCTCATTCATACGCTTTTCCTACATCAAACTACCTTCTAATCTAGCCAATACTATACCCGTACCTATTAACTAATCATCTGGACTCGAACGAAGACTTCACACTAGTTATGGATCCGTCCCAGCTATACTAATACTTAATCCCACCGAAAAGTGTTTGTAAAAACAGAAAAGAAAACACAGTTCTTCAGTAGTGTAAGAATACTAAAAAACTATTCACAACAAAAACTCAAAGAACAATTCTCACAAACATTCAAAGAAGAGTATAATGAACTCCGATAATTTCAACAACCTTTAATAGAGTATTTGCATATATATGTATATCCTCAAGGTAAGAAATCTTCAATCTTCTTTTTTTTTTGGAGTCGATTTCCTTCTTTCTTTTAAATTTTGAATTATGGCTAAGATATTCACAAGTGGAAGCTAAGATCTTCATGTTTTTTGTTCCTTGATCAACTTTCTTTTTCCTTGAATGCAAGATTTCCTATAAATGCAAAACAATCATTATAAAAATAACATCTTTATATAATTAAAGTCTATTAGATAGTTAAAGAAAACTTTCCATACTAAATAAAATAGTATCTAGACTTTAATATATGAGAGAAAGAGAGAGAGAGAGAGAGAGAGATTCTCTTTTAATTTTCCTTTGCTTGCATAGAATATTATGATATATTGTTCGATGTTCTTGCCAAAATTAAAATTTTACAACATAAATTATGATATACATTAGTGAAAGTTAAATACAATATAAATTTGTTTTATAAATATTAATGAAATGATAGATATTGATAAATTATTGAATCGTTCTCATAAAAGCATTATTATTTTAATTATTTGGATTGCATTATATTGAAATTGATATTTAATTTCAATATTCAATTTAGTTCGGTAAAATTAACTCATAATTTGGTCACTCAGATGTTACCCAAATTATTTTATATTTTTGGACTATTTCATAAATTAGTTGAAAGTGATCCAACAAACTTGAACAAGGAAATAATTGAATTAACCAGATTGATACAAAGATTTTTTTTTTTCTTCCAAAATAAATTTAGTTTTTATGAAATAAAAGCATGTAGTATATATATATATAACAAAGGATAATATATTAATATTATACTATTCTAAATTATAGAACTAAAGGTAAATTAATTATTTTCTACTTCATGCATATTTTTAAAATAATAAACATAATAACTTTTAAAATTCAAAATTAATTACTGATTATGTAATTGACATAAAGACACAATACCAAGATGAGTTATTATTGAGTTGAGAAATTTTGCATATTAATTAATATTTTTGTAGTATGTTATCCATAGCTTATTAAATATCATATACATATTGTGTTATAACCTAAGATAAATGATTATAATTATTATTTTATTCTGGTAAAAAATTAATTATAATTAAATTAAGGTAATCTTGCAATAATTATTATGATTATGAAAAAATATTTTTTCTATGCTTATTAATATTATTATGGGGATGTTGTTTCTCTAACTATAAATATTTTTATTTTCTAAAATTAAAAATATTTATAATTAACTAATTATAAAAGATCAATTAATAGATCAATTATTAAAGATTCTCTCTAAGGAAATATATAATGGTAAAAGGTAAAAAAACTAAAAAGTTACGACTATAAAACTTTCCTTTTTAGCATATAAAAGTATTAGTGGAAAATTATACATAGTATTTGTCAATACACTTGTTGTTGTATGAAATTTAACAACTCAAATAAACAAACAGCGGGGTGTATTTAAAAGAAAATAAGCGTAAATTTATGTGTTATTGATCATTTCACAAGAGTACAGGAAGTCAGTTTTTTATTCATAACCGAGATGTTTTATAGTCCGTGTACAATGTGTGAAAAAAGGATCCCCGTACAGTAATAAATTCTGCTATTTATAGTACGGCGATTTTGTCTTTTTGTCTGAGGTAGATCAGATCGCATTTAATGTTGAGTAGCTTCAACAAAGCGGCGTGTAATAGAATAAGGTAACATCAATGATTATTCTTTGACTTGATGGTCCAATTAAAAACATACAGCGTCTTCTGCTTTGAAATTTGGTCTTCTCGAATCTCGGCTACATGGGTAATTTTTAATATAATCATCTACGAAGTCGGCTCCCTTTGTCTTTAACGTGAAGTCGGTTTTTGAAACTTGAAGACCAATCGGTTATTTCTTCAGCTGTCGGAAGTCGGTCATTGTTCAGCTGTACCGAGTTGAACTAAGGGTCGCTAAAAATAATCCCAAAGGGCCATTAATTATGGGTAATCAAGTCGATCATCAACATTGAGCCCCCCCGATATTAGTAGGTATCTGGGCTTCAGAATGGCTGCTGATGTTGTTAGTGTTTCCGATAATTTTGAATTGATTGTCGTCCGACATCTTTTCGCTTGATTACTGACATGCAAACACTTGGTGTTGTTGCCAATCTTAACTGATAGAGAAACAATGTTTGTGTAAAGGCCTGGCTGATGTGGCGGTTCTCAAAAGACGTGTCTGCATTTAATGGGTGCAACGGATAGAATAGTAGGGCGACATGGTGTCTTGAGTCTAACCCACGTGTATTAATGATTACTGTAACGTTACGCCATTTGAGGACACGTCTGTTACATGCACTGATTCCGGATTTGTTCAACGGTCACAAATCGCAAACTATAAATTGTGGTCGATTTTGACTGCGATGAGTTTTTACCTTCAATTTCTGAATTCTTCATCTTCTCTTCTGATTTTCTGCGCCTAAAACTCTTCGAATTTCCTTTTGACCGCCATCTTTCACGAACATCGTTTCATCTTCTCCAATTTAGGGCGTTGAAGATTTTGGTAAGAGTTTGCTCTAATTTGCAATTTTTTATACCCGTTGATTTACAATTTGTCTTTCTTTTTCGTCATCGACCTCGGAAAAATGGTTTCTCAAGCCGATATTAGTAGCAGCCATATAATTTCGGAGGATAGAGTTTTTGATGATAAGGATTTGTAATTGCCTCTCGAATATTACCGATGGGATCCTCTTCTTGTCCGGAGGCTCAATTTAAATAAGGACATAGTTGAA
Source organism: Striga asiatica (assembly GCA_008636005.1). Taxonomy (NCBI): domain Eukaryota; kingdom Viridiplantae; phylum Streptophyta; class Magnoliopsida; order Lamiales; family Orobanchaceae; genus Striga; species Striga asiatica. The sequence continues at coordinate 2,212,348 of BKCP01007293.1, forward strand.
GAGGATAAAATAGTGAAAGATAATGCTATGTCTCTTGCTGAATATTGAAGGCGTCCGGCACGGCGGTGGCCTGAACAGATTGATGAAAACCGAGGCGAGCCGAGTATCCTAATCGACACCGATATTGTAATTATTTGAGGGGATATTCAAGTTCCCTCAATAGTTAGATTGTTCGCTCCATACCCTGAAGAAAGGATTACATGTCCCCCACCGGGATGTATTGGTGTTTTTGCCGATTCGTTGAGGTCAGGATTAAGGTTCCTGTTACCTGCTTTAATCACTGACTATTTGAGAGATTGGGGCCTTGGTCTGTGCCAAATTGCGCCTAATTGCCGAGTACCTATAAGTTTAAATATGCCAAGGCTTGTCTCGGCCGGGCTCTAGTCAGCTTGATCACGGCCGAAGACGATTTCAGACTGAATGCGGCCCAGGTGGATGAAAAGAGGCACACTCTTGAACTTCGGGATGGAGCAATTGCATCCCCGAAGGAAGAGGCAGCTGCCAAAGAGACAACTTTGAAAATAAAGGTTGCTGAGCGAGATCAACAGCTCGAGATTGCTCAAGGTGAAATTGAAACACTGAAGACTGAGAAGGCTGGTCTTGACAATGAAGTACTCCGACTATCAAGTCAGGTAATCGCATCTGAGGAGCGTGTCAAGACTCTTGAGGAACAGCTTTCTCGATATGAAGAGTTGCTCCGTAAGGAGCGAGAAGCCCATGAGTTTACTCGGAATAAGCGTACCAAGGCTGAGGAGTTGCTTTTGAAGAGCCGAGATGCCCACCGTGCCGACCTCATCATACTTCAGGAGGAAAAAATCAAATTCGCTGAACTGAAGTACAATGATGGATTGCGAGCCAGAAGGATTCTTGAGGCTGAGGCAAATAGAGTGAAAGCGACAGCTGAATCTGACTTTGAGGATGAGGATCGGGAGTTCGAGATGAACACCTGCCTAAATCTTCGCTGGGTCATTGAGCGGTTCGATGAAGGCCTCTACGACATTGAAGAGTTGCGACTTTATCTCCTTCGCAAGCTCGAGAAGCACAACTTTGACCCAAAAATCGAGACTGCGCATATTGATGCCGATGAGGATGAGAAGGAGTTTTGCGAGTGGCTCCTTGAATCTGCTGGTGCTTTAATGGAGAATCCTCATCTTCCTCCTTTAAGCAAAGAAAGAGATATCCGTCTTCGTTAGTCGTTTGTGAACATACTTTTGGAGACCGAGAAGGAAAAGAGGGCTGAGCTCGCCGGTGTCTATGTTAAGACTCTTGCCGAAGTGAATATGGAAGAGCAGATTGAGAAGATGACCCGTGGGCAGATCCGAAAGGCAGTTTTAGCTTTTCTTGAAGGGAAAATTCGGGAGTTATCCCAAGGGGTCAAACAGCCAGCAGCCACCGAGACGCACGAAGTCATTGAAGATGATCCAATTTACGGCGAGCGTATTCCGGTGACTCTTACGAAAGTTCAGAATGCTGCTAAGGCTGAAGAGGATCGTGTTTTCGAGAGCATCGGCAGGAAGATATATGAGCAGATTACAGGGGAGGATGTTGAAGAAACAGTAAGGGTTGGAAGAGTCGGTGAAACCAGTAATGCTTCAAAAATTTATGAGATTCCAAAGGGAGATGATAGAGCAGGTCCTTCTAGAAAAGATGATGATGCTGGGACATCGACTTAATTTATGTTTTTCCTTTTTTGTATTTTTGCAGTTTTTTTGAAGTGTTCCGATATGTCGGTACACTTAGTTTTTCTTTAAAATAGTTGTAATAGTTTTTAAGATAACGTTTATTATGAATGAATGGCTTTTGTTGCATTTTTCTTCATTCATAACGTTCATTGTACAAGTATTTTGAACTTGGAGTAAGTATAATAGTGATTTAACTTTTAACTCAGATTTTCAAACATCCGACATAATTTTGAAGAAGTATAGGGATGTCGGATTAAATTTGAGAATAATATTTTAACCGAGTTAAAATATAACTAATTAGAACACTTACTTTGTTTTCGAGTTTGAAAATGGAATGTCGATATTTTTTACTTCTGACGATCACGTTCAGCATTTCGTTTATTTTGCTGAATATATTCAAGTGTTGAAACCTCGGCAAAGTTTGATTTACAGGAACGGGCTCCATCAACTAATTTTATTAGAGGTTGATGGGAAATGGAACTTTACCTTATTGAAATGAACTTCAAGATTTGAATTTAAAGGTATTAATTCATTTATTTAAAGTATGCCCTCAACCTTCCCATGCTATTGAGCTTGTTCTTTTGAAGGTTGCTTTTTTAGCCGAAAAGGTATGTCTTGCCGAGTTATTTAGCTCGGTTATAATCAAGACTATCCTTTATCAAAAGTGAAAATTTAAAGTTTAGACATTAGTCTTGTCCAAGTAAAAAAGCTTGGCTAACTAAAGACTAACATCATACCGAGTTAGAAGACTCGGTAAAATTTTAAAGAGACTCAAGAGCACACAATTTTCTTATATTCATCAAAAGAGTGTACAGAGTCATATTTGCATTATTTGGAGCTACTGGAAGTATTTCTTGAGATACACAGCATTCCAGGGATATTGCAAAGAAGTTCCATCTGGCCGCTCAAGTCGGTAGGTACCTTTTGGGAGTACTTGACTTATCTTGAATGGTCCCTCCCACTTTGGTTTTAAAGGCCCCGGATCTGCTCCAGTAATCCTTTTAAGCACGAGTTCTCCAACTCGGAATAAACGAGGTTTCACTTTTAAATTGATATATCTTTCGCTCTTTTGTTTGTAAGAAGCATTCTTAAGATTGGCCATCAAGCGTGTTTCATCTATGAGATCAAGATTGCTTTTCAGGTTTTCCGAGTTGGCTTCATTTTGGAAATTTGTTACTCGGTATGTCGGAGATCCGAGTTCAACAAGGACAATAACTTCTGACCCATAAGTTAGGGAAAAAGTTGTTTCCCCTGTTATATGACAAACTGTTGTTCTGTACGCCCATAAAACATTAGAAGATTCTTCAGGCCAGGTCCCTTTTGCGGCATCAAGTCGGGTCTTTAATCCATTTTTGATTATTTTGTTGATCGCCTCGACTTGCCCGTTGGATTGAGGATGATATGGTTAAGAGAATAAATGTTTGATCTAATATTCTTCACAGAAAGTCTCAAGTCATTTCCCTTCAAACTGTCGACTGTTGTCAGTTATGATAGAGCTTGGTATGCCAAACCGACATACGATTGATTTTCAAATAAAGTCAACTACTTTTTGCTCGGTAATCGTGGCTAATGGTTCAGCTTCAGCCCATTTTGTAAAATAATTGACAACAACAATGGCAAACCTTACGCCTCATTTTCCAGTTGAAAGTTGACCGATTAAGTCGATCCCCCATCTAGCAAAAGGCCATGGACTATATATTGACTTGAGTGATTCTGGGGACTGATTTACATTGGGCGGGAATATTTGACATTTTGCGCTTTTACTTTAACATTTCGCGCATTTACGAACCCAATCCATTGCATCCATCTTTAAAGTCGGCCAGTAATATCCTTGTCGAAGTATTTTGTAAGCTAAGGCTCGTGCACCGTTATGATTTCCACAGATTCCTTCATGAACTTCTTCGAGGACATACTTTGACTCTTGCTCGGTTAAACATTTCAGTAGGGGAACGGAGTATCCTCTTTTGTAAAGGACCCCATTATCTAATGTAAACCGAGCTGCTCGAATTCGGAGAGACCGAGCTTCTTTAGAATCTTGTGGTAAGGCCCCAGTTTCTAAGTATGCAGTAATCAGTGTCATCCAAGTCAGAGTCTTTTGTAGCTCGGCATTCATAACTTCGTTGATTGAAGTGGAAGGTAACTCCTGTTGATCAACTTGGATATACTCAACGTTCTCCATTCCGGTACTTGATGCGATTTTGGAAAGTGCATCGACCGGAATGTTTTGAGAACGGGGAATGTGTTCTAATTGTACATCAATCTTAGACATCTTCTATTTTACAAGTGTCAAATATGGCACCAACCAAGGTTCTTTGACTTCAAATTCTTCGAGGATTTGATTTACAAGTAACTACGAATCGGAGAATATTTTGAGCTTATTTACATTCATAGACTCTGCAAGACTTAATCCAGAAAGTAGAGCTTCGTATTCGACTTCATTATTTGTGGTTGAAAAAAGAAATTTGACAGAGTGACAGAACATCCTGTTGTTAGGATCGATCAGAACAACACCTCCGCCAGCTCGGTGCTGGGTTAATGAGCCATCGACATATAGAGTCCATGATTGATCTTCATTGATTTCTTCAACCATGGGAGTCAACTCAGCGATGAAATCAGATAGGACTTGAGCTTTGATGGCGGTCCTCGGTTTATAGTGAATGTCGTATTGGCCGAGCTCAATCGCCCATTTAACCATTCTTCCCGAAGTATCAGGTCGGTGAAGAATTGACCTCAGCGGATAAGAGGTAAGCACTGTTATTGAATGTTCTTGAAAGTAAGGTCGTAACTTTCAAGCTGCAGTAACAAGAGCGTAAGCCAATTTTTTCATGGGTGAATATCGTAGCTCAGCTTCATGTAGTGCTTTACTAATATAATAAATTGGATATTGTTGAGGTTCTTCTTCTCGAATAAGGACATCATTGATAGCAGCTTCACTTACTCCCAAGTACATGTATAGCATTTCTTCAGGTATCGGCTTCTGCAAAGTCGGTGATTGCAGGAGTGTTTCTTTAATCTTGACCAAAACTTGTTGACATTCCTTAGTTCATTCAAAGCGTTTCCCCTTCTTTATAGATTCAAAGAAAGGTTTGCAGCGATCTGTTGATTTGGATATGAATCTATTCAAGGCAGCGAGTCAGCCGGTTAGAGCCTGAACACCTTTAACCGACGTGGGAGGTGTTAAGTCCAAAATGACTTTTATCTTGAGGGGATTAGCTTCAATACCGCGCTGTGTTACAATATACCCCAAAAATTTACTAGAACCGACTCCGAAAGTGCACTTTTTCGGATTTAACACCATGGAATAGTCTCTGAGGATATGGAACATTTCTCGTAAATGAGCGACATGATCAGCAGCGTGGACTGACTTGACTAACATGTCGTCGACATAGACTTCCAAGGTATGCTTGATTAGTTTGGCAAACATTTTGTTAACAAGTCTTTGATATGTGGCCCCAGCGTTCTTGAGACCAAATGACATCATTGTATAACAATATAAACCTCGGGCAGAATAAAAAGATGTATGCTCTGCTTCTTCGGGATCCATTGGGATCTGATTATAACCCGAGTATGCATCCACGAAACTCATCAATTCATGTCCGGAAGTGGCGTCCACCATGTAATCAATATGCTGCAGTAGATAGCTGTCTTTTGGACAAGCCTTATTCAAGTCGGAAAAATCGATATAGAGTCGCCACGCTCCAGTACTTTTCTTGACTAGAACAGGATTAGACACCCAAGTCGGGTATTTGGTCTCTTGAATGAAATTTTTGTCGATTAGCTTCTTGACTTCTTCCTCCAGAGCCTTTTGGTGGTCAGGACCGAGTTTATGTCTCTTTTGAACAACTGGCTTTATTGTAGGATCCAAATTAAGTCGACGTGAAGCCACATTGGGGTCAATACCTTTCATATCTTCATGTTTTCAAGCAAATACATCAGGGTTTGCCCGGAGAAATTGGATAAGTTGAGTTCGTATTGGCTCTTGAATATTGGCCGCAATCCAAAGTGCCTTGTCGCCGATAGGATCATCAATAAAGATTGTTTCAATTTCATCGGATGGTTCAGCTCGGTCGACTTTGCTTTTGTCTTTGAATTGAGTCTGGGGATCAAGTTCATCTTCTTCATTAATTGGTTCTTTCCCATGACGTCTTCCACGATCTTGAGTTAAATCGTCTTGAAATTTCTCTCCCGAGTTTGTCGTGATCTCGAGTGGTTCCACTTCCATTTCGGTATTATCGGGTACCGAGTTCTTTGAAGTTGGTGGTTTTTCTAATTTTTCCTGAACATTTTCTGCCATATGTATGAGAGGAGAGGATTCATGCCAAGGTTTAACCCATACCATTCTGCGGGCTTCATATTGATCGCCGTAGTGAGTTCCCTCCCCATTTATTCATGGGGAATTTTAAGGCATAATGGAAGATTGAGACAGCTGCACGAAGCTTGTACAAAGCTGTTCTTTCCACGATGGCATTATATTTGTTTTTAAGATCCATCACTTTGATGTCTCCCTAATAACCTTGGATGCTTGCCCAGGTATTCCAAATCGAATTGGCATAGTAATCTCGCCAAGAGTCAGCGTGATTGTTCCATTAAAGCCTTGTACTTGATCTTTACAAGGTTTTAACTCAGCAGGGTCAATTCCCATTTGTTCGAACGTACGGAGCATTAAGATACTCGAATATGCACCTGTATCAACCATTATTCGATGCACTGGTATCCCGCATATCGGTGCTGTGATCACAAGTGGATCAGAATGTGGGTGAGCGAAATAGCTTGCATCATCCACATTAAAAGTAATTGGGCAATTATTCCGGGCATTGATTTTATCTCAGAGGTCGGTAGTTATGATGGTTTTGCCCGAGTTATAAGCTTGTCGAGCATACGCCTTCATTTGCCGACGTGATTCATTTACTTTTCCATTGCGGTTATTAACTTGTAGAATATTATGAAAACCAAGAAGTTTGGAATAACCGCTTCGTTGTAATGTTTCACTTTTTTCTATGAATGAAGATTCATTGTTCTCCGAGTTGAATATAAACACTTCTTTGTCACCCTGTCTAATGCGTTTTGGATTAATCGGGCGATCATCATCTTCATCATCGTCTGAGGGTTCCGGCAATCTGCCTTTTCGTTTATAATCGACATTCTTAGCAAATCTCTGGTAACGTGTCATGCCGACTTGTGATATGAACAATATTTCGTCTTGTCAAGTTTATCCTCTGGAGTCCTCACAGGTCGGGGATCGGGAAGAATCCCTTTTCTGTAGCAGCTCCAGCCGAGAATACTGTTTGATAACTTGACTTGACTTCGTTGAGGTATTTAGCTCTGGCTTCTTTCACCTCGGGATTTTTTTTATTCCCGACCCGAGATTTATTTTGTTTAAAAGATTTGTTCTTTTTCTTTTTTGATTCTTGTTCTAACTCCGACTTATTGGAAGAGAAATTGAGATTAGGAACTGACATTGATTCCTCAGCAATGATGTGTTGTTGGGCTTGAGCTAAAAATTCCTGAAACGAACTCAGTTTATTTTGGTAGATACTCCAGCAAAACAGAGAATTTGGCGTTCGCCCTGCTATCGCCGTGATCAGCAATGTTTCTGGATGACACTACTCCATATTCTGTACTCGTTCATTAAACCAAGTAATATAGTCTTTAACACTCTCATTATCCTTTTGCACGATATTGGCAATCGACTCTTTTGGAATCAAAGATACTCGGGCCCCAATAAAATGAGATCGAAAAGCGGTTCAGTTGTTGCCATTTTGAAATTGAACACCGAGGTAAAGAGTGATACCACTTTTGAGCACGAGGTCCCAGAGTTAGTGAGAACATCCGACATCTTAATGCGTCGATTGCTCCGTGAAGGTCCATCCATGAGGTGTATTGACCGAGATGTGCATCTAGATCCGAGGTGCCATCATAAAGACCGATATGTGGAACCTTGATTTTTCCTGACAATGGTTCCATTGTAAGGTGGGGAGCCAAATGAGTTTCGGCTTCCAAATAAACATTACCCAAGATGGGGCCCCTTCTTTGAGATTCTTCTAGACCTCCTTGCTGAGTTTCCAACTCGGCAATTCTTTTCCGTAATACTTCTAGTTCCTCCGACTCGTGTCTCTAACGATTCCTTTCAATAGTATGACGCAGTTCATCCGTCTCGCCTCTAAATCGATTCCTCTTAATGGTATGACGCAAGTCGGACTGTCGAACAGGTTGCGAAGTCGCCGGTGACGAAGGCACCGGTTGTTGTCGACGACACCCTGAATGACTTTCAGCAGCAATTTCAGGTGGAATACCCTCTGGAGGATTATTATTAACAGGAACTTAGCCGTGACTTTGAGCAGCTATATTTTGTTGCGGCACAGGAGTTTGCGGTTGTGAAGTTGCATGAGATGGAACAGTGTTATTATTCTGCTGTTGAACAGGCGGCGTCTGCTGCATTATTAGAATATTTGGAGCAGAAGTTTGACTATGAACTGTTATAGTTGGTCCTGCTCTTGTTTGCGCCATGAAATTAGACAGATTTCTGAGAAATTTTGGACCTTGAAACAGAACAGAGTAATCTATCGTCATGAAAGGTGCAGTCGTATCTTCAGTAGTTTGGAAAGGATTACGACTGGTTTCAGCATCTTGATTTCTTTCTTGACGCCCAGAACATGTCATGTTGACTGGTATCGAGATTGTTTGGCAAATACGTATATTTTTTTTATATGGTTGATCGAAGATTAACCTCAAATTTCTTATGAGGCTCTCCTTCTAGCGCCAAACTGTTGTTGTATGAAATTTAACAACTCAAATAAACAAACAGCGGGGTGTATTTAAAAGAAAATAAATGTAAATTTATGTGTTATTGATCATTTCACGAGAGTACAGGAAGTCGGTTTTTTATTCATAACCGTGATGTTTTATAGTCCGTGTACAATGTGCGAAAAAAGGATCCCCGTACAGTAATAAATTCTATTATTTAGAGTACGACGATTTTGTCTTTTTTTTCCGAGTAGATCAGATCGCATTTAATGTTGAGTAGCTTCAATAAAGCGGGGTGTAATAGAATAAGGGAACATCAATGATTATTCTTTGACTTGATGGTCCAATTAAAAACATACAGCGTCTCCTGTTTTGAAATTTGATCTTCTCGAATCTCGGCTAAATGGATAATTTTTAATATAATCATCTACGAAGTCGGCTCCCTTTGTCTTTAACGTGAAGTCGATTTTTGAAACTTGAAGACCAATCGGTTATTTCTTCAGCTGTCGAAAGTCAGTCATTGTTCAGCTGTGCCGAGTTGAATAAAGGGTCGCTAAAAATAATCCCAAAGGGCCATTAATAGTATTAGAATAATCTGTCTTCTAATTAATTATGGGTAATCAAGTCGATCATCAACAACACTATTGTGAATAAGTGTGGATGACTCCATAAGTCGAGCCATCCAATAGCTCCATAACAAAACTGTTTGTATTAAATGCTTAACTTTTATATCATAGAGAGATATTTTGCTCTTTTGCAATTTAATTTTTAAATTTTTTAGTAAAATTCAAAATGATTTTCCGAAAATACAGTTTCTAATACACCTTAACTATACATATTTGTGATTTTAATGATATTTTGTAGTTACGATGTATTAGAAGTGAAAATTATGAATTTTAATATTCATTTTTTTTATATTCAAATTACAAATTTCAAGAACAATATCAGTTGATGCAGAATGTTCATCTACCAACAATGAACATATTAAGATGCATATATCAACCGACTACGTGATCTTTGAATACATCATCGTTTATAATATTCTAAGAATCAATTTATGGACAAATTAATATGTGCTAAGTGAGAAATGAAAAGCTTATTCTTAATAGAGGAACAACTTATTTAAATATATATGTATATATTGTATTAAAAATTTACAATAACTCGATGAACAATGAAACTATTGTTAGCCACACTTAGTTAGATAAAATATGAAGCTTTTATATTATAAGTATGCTGTTAATAAAAATTACGATTGGATGGAATGATATCTATTAGGTCGTGTACATTAAAATAATTGACATAATTGAGGTTATGCAATTTTGGGGGCAAAACTTAATTAAGAGGAAAAAACTCCATATGTCAAAGTTACTAACAAGGTACTACTTGACCGGATCACAACAATTTTTAGATATTTTCTCTAAATAATTTGAATAAAAAACTAATTTTCCGTCGCCTCCAAGGTACTAACATTCTCCGTATATTTTTCCATATAATTTTCCTTATATAAAATATTTTACAATATAATTATAAAATTAAAATACGAAAAACTATTTTTACTTGGTCTCCAAGCATATATCTCCCCTACATAAAGCCCTCAAAACCACCTTTCAGCACACCCACTCGCCTGAATCTCAACTACTCGTCGTAAAAATTCGTTAAAAACAGTTAAATCAAAACCCTACCGTTCTCTTCTCTTTCCTCCATGGCGGCACCGGCCTCAATTTCTCTCCTCGGACCACCGGAAATCTACCCGGCAACCCCCGCCCCCTCCGCCACCGCCACCGCCACCGCCACCGCCACCGATCCCACAACCGCCGCCGCAGGATCGTACGTGGATGTCCTTGTAGCGAACTTGAACGGTGTGGCGATTGGCCGAAATCAAAACCTTCCGATGGGTCTGACGGAGAATTTCTCGCCGACCTTCCTCTCGACGGGGAACCCCTGCCTTGATTTCTTCTTCCACGTCGTCCCCGACACGCCGCGGGAGACCCTGGTCGAGCGTCTGAAGCTCGCGTGGGAGCAGGACCCACTGAAGGCCCTGAAGCTCGTCTGCAACCTCCGTGGGGTGCGGGGCACCGGGAAATCAGACAGAGAAGGCAGCTACACGGCGGCGCTCTGGCTGCACGAGAACCACCCCAAAACCCTAGCCCGCAACATCGACTCGCTGGCGAATTTCGGCTACTTCAAAGACCTTCTCGAGATTCTATTCCGGGTTCTCGAAGGCCCCGACGCCCGGCAGAAGGCCAAGGAGGCGTACGAGCAGTGGAAGCAGAGGAAAGAGACAAAGGAGATGAAGAAATTGTATGGCAAAGACTATTTTGGTGGCCGGAGAAGGTTCGTTGGCGGAGTGAAGAGGAGCAACAAATCGAAGAAGGAGAAAATCGAGCCAACCTTGAGCCGAGAGGAGAAGAGAATCCTTCGTGCGAAAAGGGTTGTCGAGAGGTTTAACAGAGACCCCGACTTCAAATTCCTGCACAACTGCATGTCGGACTGTTTCGCACAGTTCCTGAGGTCGGACATGGAGATGCTGAACTCGGGGCATCTCAACAAAATCAGCTTGGCCGCGAAATGGTGCCCTTCTATCGACTCCTCCTATGATCGGATCACGCTTCTCTGTGAGACAATCTCGAAAAAGGTATTCCCGAGAGCCGAGTATCCGGAGTACGAAGGAGTGGAGGAGGCCCACTATGCGTATCGAGTGAGGGACCGTTTAAGGAAGGAAGTGCTCGTTCCTCTTCGTAAAGCCCTGGAGCTGCCGGAGGTTTACATTGGGGCCAACGATTGGGGTTCCCTCCCTTACAACAGGGTGGCCTCGGTTGCCATGAAAACGTACACACGCTTATTCTTCAAACACGACGAGTCGAGGTTTCGGGAGTATCTCGACAAGGTAGAGAGAGGTGAAGCCAAGATTGCAGCTGGTGCCTTGCTTCCGCACGAGATAATTTCTAGCCTGGATGATGGCGGCCAGGTGGCGGAGCTTCAGTGGAGGAGGATGGTGGATGACATGGCGAAGATTGGGAAGTTGAATAACTGTTTGGCAGTATGTGATGTGTCTGGGAGTATGTCCGGGATTCCAATGGAGGTATCGGTGGCTCTTGGGCTTTTGGTGTCTGAATTGAGTGAGGAGCCTTGGAAAGGGAAAGTGATTACTTTCAGCGAAAGACCCAAGCTTCAGACAGTCAAGGGTTCCAACCTGAAAGAGAAGACTGAGTTTGTGAGGCGTATGGAATGGGGTTGGAACACGAACTTCCAGAAGGTGTTCGACTTGCTGCTTAAGGTGGCGGTGGACGGGAAATTGAAGCCAGATCAAATGATCAAGAGGGTGTTTGTTTTCAGTGACATGGAATTTGACCAGGCGTCTATGAACCCGTGGGAGACTGATTATGAGGCGATTGTGAGGAAGTATGGTGAGAAGGGTTATGGGGAATGTGTGCCGGAGATTGTGTTTTGGAACTTGAGGGACTCACGGGCTACACCGGTGCCGGCAAACCAGTCGGGGGTGGCGCTCGTGAGCGGGTTCTCGAAGAATCTGATGAAGTTGTTTTTGGAGGGAGGTGGGATTATAGATCCTGTTGTGGTCATGGAAGCTGCCATTGCTGGGGAGGAGTATCAGAAGCTTGTGGTGGTAGACTGATTCAATAGGTTGTGTTTTGTAAGTGCTCTTGGAAATTTCATGTAAGTTTCTTGGTGGTGAAATGAGCTTGTGGCTTGGTGAGTGATCAATAATAGAAAAAAATTGCTTTTGGAAAAAGTTGGAGTTCATCAACTGATGATTCTGTTGTCTATAATTTTCATTGTTATTTCTACTTTTCTGCTTCTTCTTGATTGGAACCTTAATGAAGCAGAAAAAGCTACAAAATGCTTCTTACTACTAATTGTGACAAAAAGCTTTACTCATCCCAACATTAAATTTCAAGTTCAAATGTCCATCTAATGTTTTTCACTACATTTCATGCACGTAGCTAACTTACTATATAGTGTGTGTGTGTGTGTGTGTGTGTTTTTTTTTTTTTTTCTTTNTTTCATTCCATCTTATGCATTGAATTTGAACAGTAGACGTGGCATTCGCGTGTCATATAGATATTAATTTATTTTAGCACGATGATAGATGGAATTTTACATGTATTGGAAGAAACAAGGATTTTACTATACCATCCAAGTAACATAGTTTGTCTTAGTGAGGAGCTCTCAAAATGCCTTATACTTCCCTCTGTTTTCTTCTATTTGTATGTCTTTTTTTATTCCTCCTGTTCTTTCATTTCTTTTGTCAACTCTCTGCACCTGCAAATGGCTACACATGTGGCCTTTTATGTGGTTCAGTAGTTTTGGGGTAGGGTGGCCTTTTCCTAAAGGCCTGTCTCATCCTTTTGCAACTGCACTCAAGTTGGCTATCAGCTTATGAGATAATAGTTTAATGCATTGCAGTTATCATAATGAGAACACCAAATTGGTGGAAATCTACTGCAATCTGTTTCTGCCTTATTTAAGCGGAAATCATGCTGCATAATGAACATTGTAATGGTCACACTTTTATCTTCAATGTTACAATCTGTCAGCAAAATGTGAGGGATTAAAACTCGATCATGGCATGAGAAACATTATTAATTATCTTGCGTCACCAATAAATTTTTACTATCAGTCTGGTTCTGTGGTCGGAATAATGGCATTTACTGTTTATATCTTTTTTCTTTTGTGTGTGTGGCTTTTGACGGATAGTTATTTGTGTTAGTCGGTGAATTACCTTATATTAGGATATTTGGAAAGCACAAGGTTGTAGTCTTTATAGATGCCTTGTTTTAATTCTTGTTGTCATATAATATTTTGATTTGTCTATTCATAAACTATAAATTAGTGCTCTTTAGTCCTCATTATTATCTTTATTATTCTTCCTTGGGACAAAAGTTTATTTTGGATATCTTAAATTTTACTCTGGAGATTCATTGTAATCAACCAGATCAAATACCTTTTGTTGAATCTGGCGATTATGTGGCCTATGATAACGAGAAAGGTGGAGTCATTCAGAAATTGAAGGAAGATGGAGCCATGTATGAGCTCTGGTTGGGGTCTGACGGTAAGTCGACCCATAAGATTTATTATTCTGACCTCCCTTGGCCGATTGGGAAAATTTTGTACCATAAGCAAGTTCGTGTTGTGAAACAATTACTTAGGATCACGTCAGAAAATGCTGAAAGAAGAGACGAAGAGGTGACTTCCTTCCACATTTGTTTGTCATTTATTTTTTGTCCTATTTATTTATTTATTATGTGTGCGTGGTTTAGGAAAATTTTTTTTTGTATGAGCATGTTTGGAATCTAATATCTCATTTTTCGGCAATGGTAGCAGGACCATACCTTACTGTATGATATTTAGACGAGCTTCAGCCTGCTTAGGTTCCCAGCATCATGCTTTGAAAATGAAAAGCCCGTGTAATACAATGCCTCATTTCCACATATATAAAAGCTTATTATGTTGTTTTTTGTGCAGATACACAGCAGAGCAGTCCAGGCTTATGGTGCATTATCATCTTTGTTAGGAGAACAATTGTTTTTCTTTTAAAGCAGGTGTTCAAGTGTGCTCCATAAACTTTAGTTTTGCTATTTATTAGAAAAATTTTACAATTTTGGATCGGTATAGCATGTTGACTGTACGTCTTATTTAAATGCAGGCCTACGTTTGGATGCAGCTCTTCTTGGGCATGCTCTGTTTACACTTCATGCTTTACCTCTGAGTACATTTAATAGTAATTCTCCATTTGGTCAATACTCTTAATAGAGTTTTCTTGTTCTGTATATGTCTTTACATTCTTGTGTGGCTGTGTCTCATGCATGGGACTTATTTTTTATTTCCACATTTGAGGGGCCGACATAGCCATGGTCAATAATGTGGTATCACATCTCTTTAGTATATATTGAAAAATATGTATCTGGCAAATCTGAGTCAATAACTACAATCCATTAAACGTATGGCCCAAGCCTCATTATGGACACACACACACACACACACACACTCACATGAGAATTTCTGTCATATGTATCTTACATTTGTGCTGCTTTAATATTTTCGAGCGCTCGACTCCCATTGCTCAATCAATATGGCTGCATATTGATGAACTTTGTTAGGATTTACATCATTGTTTTCACTTTACACAAGTTTCTTTCATCACTGACGAGCTTAATGTGATGCGAATCATTAAACCTCTTTGCCTCACATTATAGGAAACATCAGTTCTAAGAAGCAAGCGCTGGGGCCATGCTAATCTCGTTAGGTATGCCGAGATTTTCAAAACAGAGTATTTCGATGCAAGTTCATCATCTTCGTCAGTTCCCCAGACAGATGCCAGTCAACTTCAAGGCGGGGCCTTTCATACTGGAGTGTGTTAACTTTCGCATTTTCTCTTCCCTTTTTTAGTTCGATAGTTTACTAAATACACATTCTTTCAGCTGGTCAATCGGTTAATTTGCCGAAATTTGTGTTTTGTTTCCATCAGCTCTTCATATCATTATTTAGTAATATCCCAATACAAATGAAGGTGGAAAAATGGAAAATAATTTCGTTGCACAATGTTTTCTTTTAGGCTCGAAACCGAAGAGCAAACCTAAGAGGGAGAAAATGGAGGAAGAGAAGAAATTTAGAAGAGCAGCGAAATACTTTCTTGCTACACAACTTGTTGCCGTTTCTAATTTTCCCCTCTACTTGGTGGGTCCAACGATGCTGACGTGGAGCTTGGGGACGATGATGATGTGAGGTTACGAGTAGGAAATGACTTGCCACATAAGTCTTTTTGAGGGATTTTATTTGTTGCCTTATCGTCTTTTCTCGTCTCAATTTGGAAATTATCTCATATGTACAAGTCGTCTGAGTTACGGTCGAAATACAGAATCGGGTGCCCAGCTGGAGTATGTCCATAATTTTTTGAATTTTACCAGCATTTGAATGTTATTTGGGCAGCATTTTCTTCTGGAGTATGGGCAAATATGTTAATAATTGAACTGATTGTTGGTCTCTGTATGGAGTTTTTCATTGTTGTTCTTTGTTATTTCTGTTAAAAGATATGGGAAAACACACTGTTATTTGGATGAGCTGGAGAAAGCTGGCTTATCCCAAAGGTTGGGGTGGTTTGGGTTTTAAGGATTTTCAAATTTTTATTAACTCTTTACTGGCTAAACAATTGTGGAGGATTATTACATGTCCCAACTTGTTAGTAAATTGTTAAAAGGAAAATAGTTTTTTAACCAGATTCTTTTTCAAGTGAAAATTAAGGGAACTGACTCCTGGCTATGGAAGTGTTGGATGGGAGCTAAAGAGAGCCTTAAGTCGGGGTTAAGATGGCAAATTGGTAATGGTAACTCTGCTAAAATCTTGGATTCAGCATGGTAACTCTATGTAAGAGATATTTACATATATACACACAGTAAAAATTTTAATCGAAAGGGGATTTTGATGTTATTTTTATTTCATATCTACGATACTACTTTCTCTCTCCTGCTGATCAGTTTCTCTCTCCATATATTTTGAACATGCAATCAATTTCGGCGGAACCTACGCAAATAAAACGGGATTTTGAAAAAAAATATCAAATATGATACCCACAATTCTGGGTTTCACGGATTCAAAATTTCAAATGAGATTTTTTGTTCATCGATCTCTTTCAGCGGGAAAAAAAAAAAAATTCATCCATCTAGCTGAAAAAAAAAGCACTGACTGGGTTGGGAAAAGAAAAAAATTATTTTTCGTGAAATNGTGTAGTTATACATAAAATAAACAACATATAAACAATTCTGAACAAGATAAACATAATTCACTTTGATATTCAAAATAGAGATTCTAAAAAAAAATGACATATTAAATAACGTTAACTTAAATTTACATAAACGAGATATAAACAACCTAAGTCACATACATGTGTTCGAGCCCATATCACTGTAGTCATTTGAGATGTCCGTACCCACTTTACTCGAATGTTCTTCTTCCTCTTCATCAAGTATGAAATTCGAATTGGACTTTGTTGATTATTTGGAGAATCGACAATTTTTGTTCTACCCTTGTTGTCTCTGACCCTCGTCTTCTTCCTGTCATCGTGCATTTTATTTTTAGGTTCGAACACATTATCGTCATCTCCATCGGTATTACCTCCGACCGTCTTGGGAGTCAAAAACCTCTTGGAGTTTCAATTTTCTAAAATTGGAGTTTCTTTTGGACGATCTTACGTCCGGGTGCTTAAAATTGAGATGTTCGACAAGATTGGGAGCATGTTAATCTTGCTTCGTCTTCACTGTTGACGGATTGACCACATTTTTTCTTCGATTGACCATTGAAAATTTCAAGACTGGGAAGAGGTTTTTGTGTGTTTGGAGAATATAATTTTTTTTTTGTTTTCTTGTGAAGAAGATACACGGAAGCCGAGGGCAGGAGAGAGAAAAGCAAATTTCTTTTCTTGATTTACGATATGAAAGTAAGGGGAAATAATCTCTGACAATGAAGAATCCAGATCTGGCTGTGAAAATCCCAGAACCAGCCGTAAACCCGCCGGACGATCCCCGCTTGGATCCTCCAGATCCACGAGCAGAGGTGTTTCCCCCGCTTCAGGTTGCTTATTCGCAACCATCCTCTTCCAAAAAAAGGCGGTCGGAGGTTCCAATTGCCCGTCCCCTCGACGAATCAGTCCAGCCACCAATTCTGAATTCCTCCCGTTTTGTAATTTTTAGAGTAACCCATGCATTTTATAATTTTTAAACACGTTAAATTATACATATATTATTTTTTATATATATTATATTTCAAATTAATTATATCTTGACGAACTTCGCTTTGAAAACCATATTGTACATATAAAACAATATATTATTCACATAATAATATTAATTGGATAATAATAAAATCATTTATCTATTAAATAAATTTATCTATCAAGTCTATTATATAATATGAATTTGAAAAGTTATTATACTAACAATTTAAGTATAAATAATAATATTTAATACACGAGTATTGTATTTTACTATAATATGTGAAAAATAGAAAGTAAATTATTTCTTGTTAATTATAAGAATGCAGCAAAATATATGATAAATATCATATAGCATTGTTGAAATTTATTACTATTTGATATAGGGGAAGTTTAAAGTAATTTTCCGAACAAATATCATTAGATGCCATGCAGATTATAGACATAGACATGATGCATACATATCTGGCTGAGTGCTACTTGTTGTAATCTTATGTTTATTATATGCTTTATTTAGACATTTTTTATCTTTCTTTCTTTCTATACTAGTACGAATTAGGGGTGGGATTTTGAAACCGAGAACCGTAGAACCGAATCGGACCGAACCGAACGGTTCGGTTAATGGATAATGTGTTACTAATTTATCGGTTCGGTTATTTAGCCTTTTAATTCGGTTCCGGTTTTCGGTTCTTTTTTCCAAAATATGCCAAAAACCGAAAAACCGAATGTATGTGGCTTTATAATTTAATAGGCCCAACCCAACATTAGACATAGTGGACAAGAGCCCAATCAACCCAAATCTTAATAACAGCTTAGAAAGTCTTCTTCCATATAAACCCAAAATCATCACTTCTGCCCCCATTGGTCTCGAAACTTCCCAATTTCTTCAGCTTCAGATTCGTTCATCATCACCGTCGACCGCACTCCAACAGCGGATAGCCATTGCTTGCAACCCATCTTGTCCTTCTGGATAGACTACCATCAATTCGACTTGGTCCACTTCCTTATGGCGTCAAAGACGGAGAACAGCAGCAGATCTGCAAATTTAAACCAACCCCCTTCTTCATAGTCGACGGCCTGCCACTCGCAACCCACCGTTGCTGGCCGCGGAGACACACATCAATTCAGTATGTGGTCCATTTCTCATGGTTTTGTAGAGTGCGGATCTAGAAATCTGTGGCTGAAAACATAATTAGATTTGTGAAAAATATCCAATTCTTCACATGAACCACTTCTTCACAAAAGATGCTATTGCTAGATGATGAGAGTACAAAGAATGAAAGTCTTGTTTGGTGTGTGAATTTGAGAATCCATTTGATGGCTGAGTTTGAATATTTTTGGTATTTTCTTTTGCTAATATATATTTTGATTTTGGTCATTCAATCTATCGGTGGTTCCTCTGTTTAATTCATTTTGTGAAAATTTTGATCGGTTAATTGAAGAACCGGAGAACCGAACCGATTATACACGGTTCGGCTCTCAAATGGTTCTCCAGAAATTCAGGGCACAAACCGAACCGAAAATAACCATGAAAAACTGGTTCCGGTTCTCTCAAAAATATATAAAAACCGGACCGGTCCCACCCCTAGTACGAATCTCGTGCGATGCACGGGTAAGAGATATTTATTAATATTTATAAATAAAAAGTGCTCATTAAATAACATTTATAAAATAAAAATATGAAATCAACATGTAATACAATTTACCTATATTAATTTATATAAAATATTATATGAAATTTAAATTGTACAACATTACATAAAAAATGTCTATTTAAAATTAGTACATGATCCGTACGGTGCAAGTAACTGATAATAAATTACATTATATTCATTTCAAAGTAAGTGTCATTTTGAACTTTTTTGTTCAGAAATTCGATTTGACTACAATGTGATTTCATAAAATAATTATTTTGGTAAAATTTTAGCATATATTTAAAAATATATGTGAATAATAAGTATAATTATAAAACTCATATAGTTTCATTAATAAAAATGAATTTATTTTTTATAAACTATCCAAATAAAAAAATTAAGTAGTTGAGTAATTTATTATACGATAAATAATTGACTATTCTATTTACATCTAAGTTAATATTGACTCGTAAGTTATGACTAATTATTTATTTTAATTTTAAATTTAGAACCAAATTTAGACTACATAATTTATATATATTAGCTTGCAATTTTCTAGATTTGTTGTCGGTTACCTTATCGTTCAAATTAAACTACTTCTCTATAATTAAATTACAAATTTTAAATTTTATAAACCAATATTTGTTCAAGGAGCTTTCTTATTTTTAAAAGGAATACATATCAATTTACCGAATTGTCATCAATATCTTATGACAATTTAATATAGAAATTTTGCTAAAATTTAAGAACCATATCACCTTGATTTTATTACAACATGAATTTCATACACATACCAAATGAAATTTATACCACTTATTTTATTTTTAAAATTTCTAAATACACTTCGATACATACCAAATAAATTTTATACCAAAATAAAATTCTCACTTTATATTATAAATTCGGACATTTATTATTAACAATACATTTCTACCAAAAATAAAAATAGCCATCAGATACCTCTAAAATCTCCCACTTTATACGAAAATCGGATTAATTAGTTTTGCCAACTTTATACAATAAATGATTAATTAATTTCTAGAGGCGGACTTTTTTGAAAATTTTAGAAAATAACTATTAAGTTTAGTAACTTTTAAATTTTATAGGCACAATTTTAGTTAATATCAAATAAATACAAACTTTTTTATAAACATTTTTATAGATATATAGATATATTTGAATTTCAAAATACGTCCTTTTATTTTAATAAAAAATCCGTTCTTAAGACCATTAAAGTTTTTTTAGGATATATTATATAAAAAAATATTTACTTTTAATTATAGTTAATTATCATATTTTTAAAATTCACAAGGATATAATTTTCAAGAATTTTAAGGAATGGCTTGAATGCTTAAATGATACTTGTTAATTTCTACCAACAAACTCAACCACGATTTTTGTAAAGTGAGAAAGTGTAATATATATTATGGGTATAGTGGGTGAATTCATTTTGAAAGTATTTATTTATACTAATTAAATCATGATTATGTAAAATATAGTGAAAAGGATAAATCCAAATAAATTTCAATGATCATGGAGGAATGATCTTATCAGAAACGTTAGTTATGAATAAGTATATAGATGTTACGGTAAGATATAATGTATCCCTATAAATCATTATTGTTTCATTTAAATGTTTTAATTTAATTTTTTTTCCAAAAAATTTCCAAACTCATTTAAACGGAAAATTTTGAAATTTAAAAAAAAATATTTGTTTTAGTAATTCTGAAATTTTAGACGGAATTTTAATTTTTATTTCAAGTAAATACAAATATTTTTATATAGATATAAATATAGTTAAAATTACTCAACTTAAGACAATATAGATATAAAGAAATTATGCTATTTATATTATAATTATATCATTATCGTGTGATTGCCTACTGAAGTAGTTGGGCTACTTAATTATTTAAGAACACTGTTATCTATGCTAATTATGATTCAGGAATAACCAAAATGTTTTTTCCTTATAGGTCCGCGATTGAAAAAAAATATACACTAAATTAATTAGAAAACAGCTCAACATGTTAATAGAAAGTACATAGCAATGAATAATTCAAAATTTTATGTACATATATAGTGGCGGTAATTAATGAAATATTTTTCTAGATCTCACCCACTATATACCAAAAAAAGATTCATTAATTTTGCCAACACAATATCATAAATTGATTAATTTATTTTTAAATATAGTAATTATGATTTTTTGGCGGGAAATAGTTGTTATTTCAGAAATAATCAAACCTTTTTATATACATATATAGATATTCCAATATCATTCATCTATTTATCTATTTATTTTTACACTTCAAAATATATAATGGTTAATGGAATTGATCTGAGAAAGGGGTTCATAAATTATAATGTACTTTCACAAATTAACAAAACAAAACAAAATAAAAACACTATTTGATTATGAATTCTCCAAAGAGAAATACAAACACAAACCTTGTCATCAAAACATAAATCCCAACATCAACAAAACCATACCAAATCAAAAGCAGCAAACCAAAAGAAATTTTCCAAATGCTGCAATCAACAGCAGCTAGCTCAAAATCATGATCACAACCATTATTATTATTATTATTATTATTATTATTATTATTATTATTATTATTATTATGCCACCCTACCAACTCAACCGATCGAACTACCCGACCCTTCAACTTCCAACTCTTTCTCCCGATCCCCGATCTTTCTAAGCATCTCCGAAGCAAACGACGCCAAACCTTGCAATTGATGGAAATCGAGCTCCTCCATTCTTTTTTGGCCCGTCGTCACTTGGGCCAACAATTGTTGGGCCTTCCTCATTTGGAGCCTCTCCCGGGCCACAGCCACTTTACGGGCCTCGGCCGCCACAAGTTGCTCGACAAAGTCCACATGCATGGTCATCCCCTCCGCCCTTTTCGGTTCCGGAAAGTTCAAGAACTTTTGGAGACTCTCGTTAAAAATTCCCGGTGAAGGCCACATGATGGCATTGTCCTCCCCTTCCTTGTGGACGACAATGCTCGTCTGGACCCCACAGAGGGTCGAGAGCTCGTTTGCTTCCTTCAAGAGTTCGTCCACTTTCTTGTCGAAAGTGGCCTCCCTTTGAGCCTCGTCGGCTATTTTCTTGCGCATAATCGTGTTTCTATTCATATAGGCCGTTTTGCGAAAGAATATTTAGTGTTGCTTATTGTGTTGCGGATGTTGTTCGAGTTCTTGTGCGGAGCGTGTATTTATATACATGGGATGCGACTCGTTTCTTATGGTAAAATTGGGTGTCTCGATGAAAGTGGTTAAAGAATTCGATGCGGATTGGATAATCGACATTGAATTTTTCTCGTGAGATTGGTCTTTTATGGTAAATTGCTCGGAAGATCGGCTAAGCAGAAGCGCATACGAGTCGAGCACACACGTATACTATAAATGACGATTTACGATTGCTCGTAGTCGATTTCCAAAAAGATTTATGAAATATATACATGTTCTTATGCTGTGAATTTGTCCTGAAAAGATGAATAATGTATGAAAGTGTTGAATTAATAATATTGAATTTGGTGTAATTGGTTTTTAATTTATTTTATTTATTTATGAAAAAAAGAGTACATATTTGAAAGTGAAGATATCTTGATGAACCTTATTACAAACTTGTGTGCGTTCATGCAATAAGAATCTCAGTTTTATAGATCCGTGTGACAATATATTTCAAATTCATGAATCAGTTACATTATATTCTGGTAAATGATTTCTGACATACTATTTCAATATATAATTAAAATTGGGAAAAATATTTGGAACATGTATTGTATGTGTCTATGAGATGCAGCAGGATGAAGAAATATTAAACTTGTATTACAAATTAAATATATGAATAACATAAATCACGATTTACCACATACATTATTAAAAGTTCAATATAATATTATTCTGTTTTCATAAATGTTAATGAAATGATGTATAGATATTTGTAAATTATTGAACCGTCCTCCTAATAGCATTCTTAATTTAATTATTTAGATTGGACTACATCAATTTTGCGGGTGATTTATTTANAATATTTTTGAAAAATAAAAAAAAATTAATTTTCCATTTAATAGTGGAATTAAATTTAAAATAGTAATTATAAAACGTATTTAGTAAATACGTTTATAAATTTAAATTTACCAAAAAAATAAATAAATAACAAAAACGTATTTTGGGAATACGTTTTACAAATAATTAAAAGTAAAACGTATTCTGAGAATACATTTTACAATGAAAAAAAAAATCTCTCTTCTCCCTCACTTGCGCATCTCCCATTTCTTTCTTTCTGCTGCGAGTTTGAAGTGGAGAACTTCGGGAAAAAAAAACGCGATCCCAATCCTACCCGACACAAATCGACAACAACGACACGAGTCTCATTTCCGGTTAATTCATTCGCACAAGGTATATTGGCTTATCTTAACTTTTTACATTGTTTGGAGTTGTTTGGAAATTGGAATTGTTATAGTATGTTTGAATGTGGTGTTGTTTGAACATTGGAAATTGTTAATTGTTTATCGAATATGTGTATATGTTGAATTGGAGATTGGAATTTTGTTGTAAATTGTTAATTGTGTATTGGTTGGTTGTTGTTGGGCTTAGGGTTTTAGAAATTAGGGTTAGAATTAGGGCTTTCAATTTATCCGAAATAATTGAATTTTTTTGGTGTTGGATTAGACATTAGACATTATGTGTTATTGTAATTGGGAAGAATTGAAAGTGTCTTTTTGCAACATGAATTAATGGCATATTCCGATCCATACTTTGTTAATTTGTACTGGCATTTTGCGAAGGAAAGGTTAAGTGAATTTGTTTTATTTAAAGATCGTCCGGATGGTTCATTGTTTATTCCGAAGAGGATATCATATCAAAAATTGGTAGAAATGATTAATGAAAATTATTTGTTCGGAGAAGGTTGGACAATGAAGGAGATTACTTTAATAGTTGAGCAACGCGGTGGTTCGTTGAATTTCTTAAGACTCAATAACGAAAGTGTTCTTCAGTATATTTATTACCTTCCTCCTATGTCCATGGTGTATTTGCATTTATCGTTGGAGGCAATTACACCGGTTACACAGGTTGAGGATGTGTGGGGGTGTTACGGGGGAGAGGTGGATGTTGAGGGTACGTCGACTTCCCATCTACGTAATTTTAGAGAAGGGACAAGCTCAACAATGCAATGGGAAAATGAGAACTGGGAAGAAGAAGAAGGCGATGAAGATTTCATTCCTGGTGAAGATGATTTCACAGATGAGACCTCCGAAAGCGAATCAGACAGATCGATAAATGAGAAGAGTGAACAGGAATTGATTGAAGAGGAAGACCTTCTTCCTAGTGGTGGTCGCCACATTTATCGCGAGATGGGTGAATGGGAGCCATCGAAGATAGATGAGAACGAGTATGTTCTACCATCTTGGAATAGCGACATTGAGACCATACGTTTGGGTACAGTTTTTAGGAGCAAAGAAGAAGCACAATGGGGTCTGTTGGCTTGGAATGTTGATAGGCTGAGGGCGGTTCGGACAATAGATTCTAATCAAAAGTCATGCAAAGTGGTGTACAGATCTAATGAAGATGAACCTTGTGTGTGGAAGGCTCGGGTGACTAAGAAACGGGTTCATGAAATGTGGGAATTAACTGAATGGACCGACAGACACATTTGTATGCAACGGGACGAGAGAAATGACCACAGAAACGTAACCGCTCGTATGATTTCAAATATTGTAATTAACAAGATTGAAAAGAAACTGGACTACAACGTTAGACTTATCCAGGCCGATGTCAAACAGTGCTGGAAAGTCGATGTCAGCTACAAGAAGGCGTGGCACGGAAGGAGAAAAGCCATCGAGCGTGTGTATGGCTGTTGGGAATCGAACATCGCAGAACTCCCTCGGTAAGCAAAAATTAATTACAAATACATGTGTCGTTTGTCGGTCACTATGTTTATCTATTTACGAAACTGTTTTGTAATTTGTAGGTCTTTTGCCGCGCTTCAAAGAGTGAATCCCACCACAGTTGTACGGTGGGAATGGCAGGGTGGGGAAATGACGCATCAGTATGAAGACAGACAATTCAAATTTGTATTCTGGACGTTTGGTCCCGCCATTCAGACCTTCCAACGATGCCCGCCGGTCATTAGCATCGATGGCACACACTTGCGCGGATCGTACAAGGGAAAACTGCTTGTGGCAATAGCACAGACAGCGAATAAGAGACTATTGCCAATCGCCTATGCGATTGTTGATGAAGAAAGCAAGGATAGCTGGTCATTTTTCCTTACAAATGTGCGACAATATGTTGTGTTCGACCGACAGATCTGTGTTCTCTCCGATAGGGATAACGACATACTCAGTGCCATTGACTCGTTGGTTGGTTGGCAAGAACCCGCTGCATATCACCGGATTTGCCTTCGACACCTGACATGCGTCATATTTACGTGCATTTTATAGTAATTTTTGTGCCCCTTTCGTCGTAGTTTGATATATAACTAATTATTATATAATTAATTATTGTTTAATTAATTATTTATTTAATTAATATTATTAAGCTATGACGAAGGAGTTTTATTTGCGTTTTGATAGGAAATAGGTTTGGAATAAATAATTAGAGTAAAAAACGGTAAAAACGGTGGAAGGCAATATGCTAGCAGTGTATTCGAACGGATCTAATTATATGGGCCTCTTGGAAGATAGAATCAGCCCAGCTAAGCCTAACTTCACAGCCCAACATTGGCCCATACACATTCAGCCCAAGTGACAATTAAGTTGAGGGCAATATAGTCTTTTAAGTGTTGATAAAAATAGGGCTGCGTACAACTTCTTCTTCTTCAAGCTATCACGCACCCGCCATTGATGAAGCTGCTGCAACCCGCCACCTGGGATACCTCGACGACGGGAGACCTTCCACCTGCCGCTGAAGCGCTAAAAGAGTCGTCCAGACCACCGTTCATGCCGAACCAGGAGCTTTACGCCGGAGAAGAAGGAATTGGCCGGAATTTGAACAGAGTTCGCTATGGCCGGCGACCTGACAACCGTCCGACCTTTGGGAGTCGCCTGAGACGCCGGAAAATCGACCAGGAGCCACGAGACGTTCAAGAAATGAAGATTTGACGCTGTTTGAACTCCCAGGTACACACGGGTCGTGTGAGCCCGAGACACGAGTCGTGTCTGTTTGTCTCATTTTTGTTGCGTTTTTCGTGTTTATTTTATCTTTCTTTTTCCCCATTTTAGGTCGTTTCTTTCGTTTTTAGTCCATTTCGTGTTTTATTATGTGTTTTCCTTCATCTTGAGTGCTTAGGTGTTTTTCGTTTGTTTTTCCGGTTTTCTTTTGTGTTTTGTCGTTTTTGGTGTGTAGGTCAGGAGTTTTGGGCGAATTTTATCTTCAGAAAAATTTGGTTTTGAGAGCATAACTGGATATATGGGTTCGTTGGTGACGCATAGCAAAAAACGGAACTCAATTCCGAGTTCGGACGAGCCCAAACGAGCTCGAAACGTAAAGCAGCACGCAGCTGCCCAGTTTCCTTCACCGCGGCCGCGGAGGCGAGGTCGCGGCCGCGAGGGTCCCAAAAGCCCCTTTTCTGGCCTGTGGATGTCGCGACCTCGGGGACGGTCGCGGCCGCGGGTGTTCCTTCACCGCGGCCGCGGAGGTCGCGAGGTGCAGAAATTTAAGTTCGATTTTGTTCGTTTTTTCGGGGACTTTTCATTGGGACTCATTCCCAGACTAGAAAATCCCCCAAAAACCCATTTTTTCCCCTTCTCTTACCTTAAGAACGCCATCTTGATCTTGTTTTTCACTTGGATTTCTTCATAACTTTCGGACTAATCTTGTATTTCAGATTCAACTCTCAATTCTGTTTTAATCGTAAGTTTTCTATTCATTTAATCCATGAATATGATTGTTTTGATTGTTGTGGTTGATGGTGTTGAATTGAATATGAGTGACTAATTCCTTCTGCTAGGGATAGGGGATGATTGTTCTCGTTTAACGTGTATTTGTCGGGCTTGATTCGTTTGTTCTTGTGTGAGTAAATTTAATTAGGAATTGATGAATTCTTGCTTGATGATTTGATATAACCTAAGAGTGACACTTAGGTTAATTTATTGATATAATCGAAGAGTGACACTTCGATTTTGCGCTTGAATATTGATTTGTTGAGTTAGGGTTTATAGATCCTACATGATTAGTTGATTAAACACCTTCTAATTGAACTAGCGACTTTTAGAACCTAAAGGGGAGAAGTCGTAGACCTAGGCTCGCATGAGATAGATGATTTCCTAACTGAATAATCTATTGGTTTTGGATTGAAATACATGCTTGTCGGTGTCTTGTCCCTTGTTACGAAAAGTTATTGGGATTGGATACTTGGCCGGTATTGTAAGCTCAAACTTGCTCGTCTATGTTCAATTCCTTGTTACGAAGAGTTATTGGGAGTGAATTGCTAGACGTGTAGGCGAGAGTGTCAATTCCGAACCGAACGATCAATTGCCTGGCTTTACGTTGCGAATTTGAATAAATTATCCCCGATTCCCTAGTTTCTTTATTATTATTTAGTTGGTATTTTAGGATTTATGCTTTTATGCTATTCCTTAGTTGATAGTTAATTCCTCCCCAATCTGATTAGAGTGTTTAGGATTTATTTTTCTTTTTTTTGTGTTATCAATACCAATTCTAAATTCCGAACCGGCTTCCTCGAGAGATCGACCCGGGAAACGAATCCTTCGATTCGGTACTCGGTAATATAACAATTTGTACACAACAGTGTCGTTCCGAGGGTTCGTATACTAAGCTCTCGACTTTGTCAAGTGGAAAGTCTAGCAAGTTGCATCGACTCGATCGAGTCCCAGGCCCACAAGCTCGAGGTTGTGGACCCACATCCCATACCCGAGCAACTAAATGAGCTCCAGGACGACTCCTCAGAGTACAATGCCAAGCTCGACCTCATCTTCGATTGGATGATGGCCCGAGCAAACCAAGAAAAGGAGATTGAGCTCGGATGTGCTCGACTGAGCACACAAATAGAGAGCCTCACTGTACGTCTCGATTCGATTGAGGCACAAGTCGACAACCCACACCTCATGCTTGACCCTCAGGCTCGAATTCTACAGCAAATGTGTGAGGCCGAAGAGGATGGCATTCTCCCATGAGCCGGGTACGATGCATTAGAGGAGGAGGTCGATTCACAAGACCCTCCTCCTACCTTCGAGTTGGAGTATCCGCCTCCGAGACCACTGCACTGCTTTCCGGAGGTGATGGTATTTTCTTCGACTTGCTCCATTGATGTGCCTTTGATTGCCAAGATTGACAAGGGAGCTCGGTTAGGGAAAGCTCTGTTCCAAACATTGGAGATTGCTCGTGAACAGACTCACTACATCAAGAACATAGCCACTCGTGCCCACAGTGCTCGCCTTCTGGCCTTAGAGCTAGCACTGCCACTTCTCGAGAATACAAAGGCGTGGCACGATCGTCACTTCTTCTTGGACCCTGGCTGAGTTCCTCACAGGTTTCGTCTAGCTAATGACGTAAAACAAGCGCTTCTTGGGAGGCAACCCAAGTGATTTATCACTTTTTTAGATAATTTTTCTTTTTGCTCTTTTATTTTATTTGAATAATGGGAGTTTTGGAGTTTTGTGTTTTTCTTGGCAGGAACGAGTTAGCGAGCTCTAGCAGGACGAATGACTTGAATGAGGATTATCGGGGATTTGGGTTGAGCATGGGCGAGCGACTTGCACGTGAATGCTTATTTCCCTCGATGCTACTTCGGTTTGCACACCTTTTCTCTTTTTACTTTTTTTTTTTTTGAGTTTGTTTTCTTCTTCTGTCTTGTTTTCTGAGTCTTTCGTTCTTGTGTTAGCTGCTAGTTTTGGTTCATGATATGAAATTGCTAGGTCCATTATTTGACTTCCTGTTTTGTGTCGAAGCAACGAGGGCATTGCCTCATTTTAAGTGTGGGGGAGTTATTCGGATATTTGCATGCTTATATGGTGGGCCGATCTAGTTTTAGGTTTTTGTTTTGTTGAACATGTGGTATTGGTGAATAGTAGGACTTGTTGATGAATGTTTGATGAAATTGGGAAGTTGTGATGACGGACGTGTGGTCATTGCCTCGGTATTTGCTTGATTGCTTTGAGTGACGTATATTATTTGCCTTGTGAGGTTTTGATCCTTACTCTTCTTTCTTGTGAGATATTGGTCATATTCTTGAATGATTAGAACTTGCCTTGAGTTTGTTTGAAAGAAATCGATTAGAGTTTGAAATTGCGAAAGTGATTGAGGCGTTTTGTTTGATTAGCTCTCTTTAGCCTTGTTCTTTGACCCTAAACGATTTTATCCCTAGTAGCCCGTTTGAGCCTTGAGCCTTTTCTTGTCAGTCATGCATATAATGTATTTCGTTGACTGATTTTGTGATGATTGGTGAAAATGGTGTCGTTGTTGAATGAGGTGAATTGGAGTTGGATTTCTATTGCTTGACCAAATAAAAATATTAAAAAAAAAAAACTTGAGAATTCACAGGACGAATCGAATGGATTCTGCTCCTCTTACTAGTCGATTCATTTTGACAGGCAATGAGCATTGGGAAACTACTGTAGGAAACTTGGATGACCTCCAATGTTCACACCTACAGAATGTTGTCCTTTTGATTCAATCTTGTTGGAAAAAGTTACTCTCCAAGTAAAAATATAAAAAAAAAGAAAAAGAAAAAATAAGGTTAAGTGATGACGTTGCAACTTGTTCTGAGCATCTATGTGTTGTTTGTGGAATGTTGGTTGGGTAGTAAGTGTTTTGCCTTGTTGATTCGGGATGAGTAGCGGAATGCTTGAGTATACTCGAGAACCTTGATTGTCTATTTGAGCTTCTTGTCCTTATATATTCATACCTTTACCTAAGCCACATTACAACCCGTGAAGTCCTCTTGATTCGCATCTTTTGAGCTTTGATTGTTTTCTAGTAATTTAAACGATTGGCAAGCATATGTTGAAACTTGAATATTGACCAATTTTGAGCGTACCTATCACATATTCATGTAAGAAATGAGTGAGGCCTATATTATAATCTATACGTTTGAGAGTTTGTCATTTCGAGGCCAAGTTTATATTTGAGGTATATGGTTTCACGGTCGTTGGAATTCGACCTGGTTGACTTGGACATTTTGAAACTCTTCTTATTTGAATCTGTATTCATGCTCATGTCTTGTTTTCTTTTCCTTTTGTTCTGGACGAACAAAGGTTTAAGTGTGGGAGAGTTGTTTGTCTCATTTTTGTTGCGTTTTTCGTGTTTATTTTAATTTTTCTTTTTCCCCATTTTAGGTCGTTTCTTTCTTTTTTAGTCCGTTTCGTGTTTTATTATGTGTTTTCCTTCATCTTGAGTCCTTAGGTGTTTTTCGTTTGTTTTTCCGGTTTTCTTTTGTGTTTTGTCGTTTTTGGTGTGTAGGTCAGGAGTTTTGGGCGAATTTTATCTTCAGGAAAAGTTGGTTTTGAGAGCATAACTGGATATATGGGTTCGTTGGTGACGCATAGCAAAAAACGGAACTCAATTCCGAGTTCGGACGAGGCCAAACGAGCTCGAAACGTAAAGCAGCGCGCAGCTGCCCAGTTTCCTTCACCGTGGCTGCGGAGGCGAGGTCGCGGCCGCGAGGGTCCCAAAAGCCCCTTTTCTGGCCTGTGGATGTCGCGGCCTCGGGGACGGTCGCGGCCGCGGGTGTTCCTGTTGGGATCTGTGAGGATCTCGTTATGTACAAATCACGAATTCAATAGCAAACGTAAACCTATGCGCAGCGGATCTAAAGGTTTGACGTAGAGAACTTACGGCTTAAAATTTATGTAGATCTGGTTGACCACGAACGGTTGACCGCAAATCACGTCTTGGGTTGCGCGAACAAGATCAGATCAAAATGGGATCAAACGGATGCAAACAGATCAAAACGAAATTTTGCTGCCTGGCACCTTCCGGCGGCGCGTGGGGGCGCGTGCGGTGTCGGATTCCGGCGACGTCGGCGGCGATGGAAAGCACTCGTCGAGACGGTCGTCTGGGTATACTGTACGTCTCAATCGAACTTTCGGTTAGTTCTGTAGGTCAAAATATATTTCGTCTCGGTTTACCTACAGATCTTCTACTGTATTACTCAATACACCCTTCTTCAACTTGTACAAGTGGAGCAACAAGAAAAAGATAAAGCTCGAATGAGATCTAGAGAGAGAGAGAGGCGTGGGGCGTGTATATCTCGTGAATATGATATGGGATTCTCTTCTCATGAGCTTAATGATGTATATATAGACCTACAGTAGGGACCCTAAGGAGATTAGAAAAAGAGCTCCTTAATTATATAGACTAACTGTGGGCCAAACTCACTTCTCTAATTAATTAAATAATATTAATGGGCCACCAACATTATATTATTGCACTCCCTTTCCCTAGCCCAAATTACATTTGAGACTCCAATAATAATTACTCGATTTACCTCCCCACGTTTAAGATATAATGTCCATTAATTAATTCGATTACTGACAATCAAGAATTAATTAATTTATTATTATTTCACCGAAGCTAGCGCTCGTTCATCACATTCTTATTATGCCGGAATTTAATCCACCTGCAGGGTTTAGCATAACAATCCTTCATGAACTCACTCCGGGGACATCATCAAACTAACGCACATGGTGACCGTAAATATCCTAACAGCACATCCTATATATAATAATATTACCCAAAACAGTAGGAATATTAATCCAGCGAACTGAACCTCACCCATGTGAATCAAAGTAATATATATTATATATATCTGCCTGTTTAATATCTTATGGGTTAAGAGAACGCAGTAATTAACCGAGGCCTAGTTCATTTACGACGATCAGTATAAAATGAACTTCTCCTCTCTGGGATTCTGTTCATTACATAAATGTACTAGTGCAACTAATCAGTCAAGACAAACTGTACAGTTGACACTACAACCGTTCGGATGGGGTGTTCATGTCCATCTAGGTTGTGAACAACTATTCTTGTTCGCAAGTGACTGATAGAGTGATCTTCGGTTCGCCCGATGATGACCCACCCTATCTAAGTGCAGAACAACAGAACGTAGAACTTGTTTAATCTAACATGATTCTCATTCATAAAGGGTAAATGTGTAATAACATGCAAAGCCAAGCTTTCAGTATATAACACTAACAGTTCCTTTATCGCGGCCGCGGAGGAGTGGTCGCGGCCGCGGAGGTCGCGACGTGCAGAAATTTAAGTTCGATTTTGTTCGTTTTTTCGGGGACTTTTCATTGGGACTCGTTCCCAGACCAAAAAATCCCCCAAAAACCCATTTTTTCCCTTTCTCTTACCCTAAGAACGCCATCTTGATCTTGTTTTTCACTTGGATTTCTTCATAACTTTCGGACTAATCTTGTATTTCAGATTCAAATCTCAATTCTGTTTTAATCGTAAGTTTTCTATTCATTTAATTCATGAATATGATTGCTTTGATTGTTGTGGTTGATGGTGTTGAATTGAATATGAGTGGCTAATTCCTTCTGCTAGGGATAGGGGATGATTGTTCTCATTTAACGTGTATTTGTCGGGCTTGATTCGTTTGTTCTTGTGTGAGTAAATTTAATTAGAAATTGATGAATTCTTTCTTGATGATTTGATATAACCTAAGAGTGACACTTAGGTTGATTTATTGATATAAGCGAAGAGTGACACTTCGATTTTGTGCTTGAATATTGATTTGTTGAGTTAGGGTTTATAGATCCTACATGATTAGTTGATTAAACACCTTCTAATTGAACTAGCGACTTTTAGAACCTAAAGGGGAGAAGTCGTAGACCTAGGCTCGCATGAGATAGATGATTTCCTAACTGAATAATCTATTGGTTTTGGATTGAAATACATGCTTGTCGGTGTCTTGTCCCTTGTTACGAAAAACCGAACGATCAATTGCCTGGCTTTACGTTGCGAACTTGAATAAATTATCCCCGATTCCCTAGTTTCTTTATTATTATTTAGTTGGTATTTTAGGATTTATGCTTTTATGCTATTCCTTAGTTGATAGTTAATTCCTCCCCAATCTGATTAGAGTGTTTAGGATTTATTTTTCTCTTTTTTTTGTTATCAATACCAATTCTAAATTCCGAACCGCCTTCCTCGAGAGATCGACCCGGGAAACGAATCCTTCGATTCGGTACTCGGTAATATAACAATGTACACAACAGTGTCGTTCCGACGGTTCGTATGCTGAGCTCTCGACTTTGTCACACGACTCGTGTGGCCTATGACACGAGTCGTGTGACCCTGGGCGCGACAAAATCCAAATTTACGCGTTTTCCCCATTTTTTCGGTATTTTCGACCTATTTCGACTAGGACTCGACCCCAACTATATATACAACCCTTGGGCACATTTTTGAGGGGTCTTGGGACATATTTTTGGAGACTTTTAGAGGCTAGAAACACGAGCAAGACGAGGGAGAAAGCCGGGAAGAAAGGATCGACGGAGCCGAATAAGCTTTTTCTTTTTTTTTTTCTTTTCTTCTTTCGAACTCAGTGTTTTATATCTATTTTATTATTTTGAAAACATGTTTCTAGGCTAGATTTATCTTAGATTCTAGGATTGGTTATTACTCGGATTAATTTATGATTTAGTTTTTATTTCTTTCATTCCGGTTTATCTTTTGTTTATGAATTTCTTGTGCTTATTTTTATTGTGTGAGTAGATGGCCACTATGAATGCATATTTGTAATCGATTTTTGAGACCAAGAGGAGATAATTGATAGCTAGAATTGGGAAATTTATAACGTAAGAGAATAAACAGACCGAGAGGTTGATAGGACCTTGCGAGAGAACGAAAATCCTAGGAACTTATGGGAGTTAGTTGTTCATCTTGAGACCGAGAGGAGATAGATAACAATTAGTTGTTCATCTTGAGACCGAGAGGAGATAGATAACAATTAATATCTACGATTTGACTTGTTCGAGAGAAAGGTTTGAAATCAATTTAGCGATTATCTCTACGATTGGTACAATTAAATAAGGTTTGTTTGAATATAAATGTTTCATGAATTAATTCCGAGGAACGCTTAGCCTAGAATCTACCTTTTGTTTCTTTATTTATTTTTATTTCTATTTTTAGTTATATTAGTTCTTAGTTTAATTTCTTAGTTAATAATCATCATCCAATTCATTAGTGTAGATAATATTTAGTCGTCATTATTTTAGTACTTAATTAATTTAACTACAATCTCTGTGGAATACGACCTTGCTCGCCACTACCTATAGCTACGCCGTACACTTGCGGATAGCGAAAATAATTAGCGATCAAGTTTTTGGCGCCGTTGTCGGGGATTGTTTGTTGAATTGATTAATATTAGAAGAAGACGAATAGATATTAGTTTAGACATTTTTTATTTTATTATTTTTTATTTTTATTTTATTTTTCTTTTTCTGTTTTCCGATATTTTTTTATTTTTCTTTCTTTCTTGCGAGTTAGCGTTTAATAGCTACCAATGGCCCGTGGAGCAGGCGATGTTTAATAGAGTGTCGACGACTACCAATACATACCAAATTTCGGAGTTGTCTGCTCAAATAGCCACATTGGTGCTTAACGGCATGCAAGGGGTGAAGAACGAGAATGTTGGGGTGAATACGGTGTCAATGTATGAACCCATTCAGAACGTGAATCATTTGCATGACCGGAATTACGACAATTTCTGTGGACATCAAGGAGGTAACACGTACTATACGGGCAACCAGAATTATCCTAATTTCTCGTACACCGATCCATACAATGCTCTACAACCGCCAATGAGATTTTCGGTGACCAATGGGGTCATCAATGAGCCGAAGAATTCGGCACTCGAAGAAGCGTTCGCCTCATTCATGAGTACCACGGAAAGATTTATGACTCAGACCAAAAAAATCATGAACGAACCGAAGAAGGAGTCATTGGAGGATACGTTCGCCAGGTTTATGAGTAGAACGGAAAAATATATGGAATTAAATGACGCACGTCTTGCTTCGATTGAGGATCGAGTGAAGTCGATTAGGCAGCAAATGGGGCAGTTGGCCACGGTGATTGAGAGACAGCAAGACCAAGAGATGATAGGTGAAGTCCCGGCTGAGGTGAACGAGGTGCGTGAGCAAGAGGAAAAGAGACCAAGGGTCGAGATGGTTGTGGCTGATTTAGACGAGAAGATGGAGAGCCTGGTTGAGGCTCATGAAGTAGTTACACTCAAGGAGGAGAGTAGTGCACTACTACTAAGAGACCGTCCTATTAAGTGTGAAGTTCCTGGTGGATTTTATATCGATTGTGTAGTTGGAGACTTATATACCGGGAAAGGGCTTTGCGACTTGGGGGCGGGCGTCAACTTGATGCCACTCTCTGTTTTCGAGAAGTTGAGATTGGAGAAGCTTCAACCGACTAGAATCACTCTTCAGATGGCGGATAAATCTCAAGTTCGTCCCATGGGAATTGCAGAGAATGTTTGGTTGACGGTGGATGGAGTTAAGTTTCCGGCAGATTTTGTGGTGGTAGACATGAAGGATAATGGTGATACACCGTTGATTTTAGGAAGGCCATTCCTAGCCACCGGGAGAGTACTTATTGACATGGAGCTTGGTGAGATCACGTTTCGAGCCTATGACGAATGTCGAACTTTTACACTTGCTCGTGGTTGGAGAGCCAAAAGATAGTAGCCGACGCTATGAGAAGATCAAGGAGGAGATTGGGATGAACGGGAATGACCCTTATTGAGAGCTCGGAAAACGTCTAGCTAAAGACGTTAAATTAAGCGCTTGTTGGGAGGCAACCCATCGATTATTGCTTTTATTTTTATTTTTATTTTATTTTATTTTATTCTATTTTTATGTGTATTTTTATTTTTATTTTATTATTATTATTATTTTATTTTAAAAAAAAATCTGGAAAAAGAAAAAAAATAAAAATCAAAATCAAAAAATTAAAAAAAAATAAGGTGGTGATCGAGTGTTTGAGTGAAGCATGAAGGAGATGATCGTACTCAAGGGTGCAAGGATTGCTTACGGTGGAGCTCGCTCGACTTTTCGGTTAGTTGCTTGAGATATAACATTTATTTTTTTTAACCTTAATTCTTTTCCAAAGAATAAGTTTGGGGGAAAAGGTGTTGTATATCTTGAGTTTTTATCGCTTTATTGCATATCATATAGTTGCTTGCATTATATATATATATATATATTATTTTTTTAGGTTATTTTATTTATTATGATGCACGTTTACTTGCTTTATTAGGTTAGTAATAATTCGGTTGAGTCGAATATTTTTGCTTTGTCTTGTGTGTGTTTTGGATGATTGGTGGATAGACGAGAATTGTTTAGAGATGCTTATCTTAATTAAGATATAGTGATGGTGATCATAAATTATATGCCTTGATGAATAACTTTATTGCTTTGAATTAATGATTTATTTGCCTTGAGAGGATTTGAGCCTTATTTTATTTCTTGTGTGATTAGTCGAATACTTAGAATACTAGAACTTGCATTGATGCTTACTTGAAAAATATGATTATGTACGTGAAGTTATGAAAATGATTTAAACGATTTTTGTTATCTAGCCCATTTTATCCTCTTTTTTTTTTCCTAAAATTTTATCCCTAGTAGCCCGTTTGAGCCTTGAGCCTTTTCTTGATAGCCCTTGATGTGATTATTTATTATTTGAAGATGTTGGGGTTGAATGAAGCTTTATGTGATAATGAGCTATGGTGATTTTTTATTTTGGGAATAATGAGTAGGAGATGGGTTATGATTTGTTTGTGTAATTTGAGGCATTTGAAAAATAAAAAAAATATAAAAAAAATAAAGAGAGCTCGCAAGGTGAATTGTGGGGATTCTACTCCTCTTACTCGTTGATTTGATTTGTCGAGTCATGAGTAATGAGTAACGGGAAACCATTCTAGGGCACTTGGATGATCTCCAATGGCTACACCTAGAAAATATTGTCCTTGCAGTTTATTCTTGTTTGGAAAAAAATTGGTCTCTCAAATAAAAAAAAAAAAAAAAAGAAGAAAAAAAAAATGAAAGAAAAAAAAGAAGTTGAAAAAATGATCAATTGCCAAGATTTGCATATATGGTATTGTGCTTTATCGAGTTGTATATGTATGTTTGTCTTGGGAGGTAATTGGAAATAGAAGGTGGTGATTTTTCATCGATGTCTTGTTCGATTTTCTTAGTCACTTTGCCTATCTTTTTCTACCTTGTCCAAAGAGCTTACATTACAACCCAAAAGTCCGTTTGATTCATAGCTCACGTACATTAATTGTATTTAGTAGAGTGTAGACAATTTGCAAGCTTATGGTTGACTTTGTGTTTCGAACTAACTTGAGCGTACCTTTCTATTTTATGTTAATATTTCACAAGATATTTGAGTGAGGCATATATATATATTTGACCTTATTTGAGAGTTCATAATTTAAAGTTCATCAAGTTAAGAGTTGGAGCATATATATTTGAAATTACTTGAATTTATATATGCAAAGTGGCCTGACCACCGTCCAGCGACCTGACCACCGTCCAGCGACCTGACCACCGTCCGATCTCTGGGAGTCGCCTGAGACGCCGGAAAATTAACCAGGAGCCACGAGACGTTCAAGAAATGAAGATTTGACGCTGTTTTGAACTCCCAGGTACACACGGGTCGTGTGAGCCCGAGACACGAGTCGTGTCGTTCCGACGGGTCGTATGCTGAGCTCTCGACTTTGTCACACGACTAGTGTGGCCTATGACACGAGTCGTGTGACCTTGGGCGCGACAAAATCCGAATTTACGCGTTTTTTCTATTTTTTCAGTATTTTCGACCTATTTCGACTAGGACTCGATCCCAATAATATATACAACCCTTGGGCACGTTTTTGAGGGGTCTTGGGACATATTTTTAGAGACTTTTGGAGGCTAGAGACACGAGCAAGACGAGGGAGAAAGCCGGGAAGAAAGGATCGACGGAGCCGAATAAGCTTTTTCTTTTTTTTTTCTTTTCTTCTTTCGAACTCAATGTTTTATATCTATTTTTCTTATTTTGAAAACATGTTTCTAGGCTAGATTTATCTTAGATTCTAGGATTGGTTAGTACTCGGATTAATTTATGATTTAGTTTTTATTTCTTTCATTCCGGCTTATCTTTCGTTTATGAATTTCTTGTGCTTATTTTTATTGTGTGAGTAGAGGGCCACTATGAATGCATATTTGTAATCGATTTGAGACCGAGGAGATAATTGATTGCTAGAATTGGGAAATTTATAACGTAAGAGAATAAACAGACCGAGAGGTTGATAGGACCTTGCGAGAGAACAAAATCCTAGGAACTTATGGGAGTTAGTTGTTCATCTTGAGACCGAGAGGAGATAGATAACAATTAATTTCTACGGTTTGACTTGTTCGAGAAAAAGGTTTGAAATCAATTTAGCGATTATCTCTACGATTGGTAAAATTAAATAAGGTTTGTTTGAATATAAACGTTTCATGAATTAATTCCGAGGAACGTTTAGCCTAAAATCTACCTTTTGTTTCTTTGTTTATTTTTATTCTTATTTTTAGTTATATTAGTTCTTAGTTTAATTTCTTAGTTAATAATCATCATCCAATTCATTAGTCTAGATAATATTTAGTCGTCATTATTTTAGTACTTAATTAATTTAACTACAATCTCTGTGGAATACGACCTTGCTCGCCACTACCTATAGCTACGCCGTACACTTGCGGATAGCGAATATAATTAGCGAACAACACCTTCGAAGCAACGTGGTCACTAACTTTAGGAATAGGAAAGTGCGTGATTGGTGTTGGGATTTGGGTTCGCAGTTGTCGGAGCGAATGTTTCGAGCGACAGAACAGCGACTGTTGGAATTTAATCCGCAGGCACATAAGTACATTTTCGACATTCCTTTGAACAAGTGGACCCTGTATGGAGATGAAGGAAGACATAGATGGGGAACATTGACGACCAATATGTGGGAGAGCTACAACAACGTCTTGAAAGGCGTTAGGTTCCTGCCGTGCAGAGCTTTGGTACAGGCTACATTGGAAAAAACTCTGGATTTGTTCGAACAAGAACAAAGGAAGGCCACGAGATGCATGAGTCTCATTGCTACTCAGCACTATAACGCCTATTTGGAATTGGAGCGTACAGCCGCAACCCATCAGGTGAAATGTGTGAACGCCGAAATGTCCAGGTACAGGGTGAAAACCGGTCTTCGGGCTAGTAGGAGAGGGCAAAACAAGTATATGTTTTTTTTTTTTCATTCAAATATTTGGATGTTTATATATATAAATCATTGTTTGTGTAACAGCTATAAGGTTAATTATCCCCGGAAACATTGTAATTGTCTGAAGTGGCAGACACACAGGAAACCGTGCACTCATACAATAGCTGTAGCTCGTCAAATCGGGACTGATCCAAAGTCGTTGTACGATAATTCATTTTGGACGGAGACTTGGGTAGCACAATTTACTAATTGGGGTTTTGCTCCAGTTGGTACTGCGGATACATGAGCACCGGTGGGATGGAATTTGATACCACATTGGGAGAGGATGATCTTGAAGCCTGGACCCGGTCGCAAGCAAACGAGACGCTATCGCATGCCAATGGATCGTCGGGCGCGCCGCAGGAATGATAGGGGACAGTGTTCCAGATGTGGTAATCCCGATCATGTGTTCGATGAGTGTCCGTCCTCACATCCTCCCACCGATAGGTCTAGACTTTGTGACGAGTGGGGGAACTAGATTTGTTAGTGTTTATTCGGATTCGTTTGGAGGGTTCATTTGAATTTGGTTGGATTGTTATTTTGTTTTCTTTGGATGGTTTATTTGAATTTGTTTGGATGATTTATTTTGAATTGTTTGGATGGTATTTACGGTATATTAGTTGATTCGCCCGGTGTAATTTTTGTTTAGTTGGTTGTTTTGAATATTTAAAACAAGTATTTTTTGGTTAAAGAAGGGAAATGCCAGTTTTTTTTTAAACTTACAGTTTAAAACGTATTTTTATAATACGTTTTTAAAAAGGTAAATAAGAAAACGTATTCCCGGAATACTTTTTACATTTAATAAATTGTAAAACGTATTCCCGGAATACGTTTTACCTGTTTAAAAAAATTGTAACAAGGATCCTAGATTCGAGACTCGAACTCAGGTTCGAGCGAGTCCATTATCTCTGGGGGCACCTCGTTACCATTGGGCCGCGCTAGGCTATCGCTGATATTCTTGCGCAAATTTTATTCTTATCTTTCAACATCAAAATTTTTTTATAATGTATTGTATTTTTATTTTAATACATAGTATATACATATATGTTATAATTTATATAAATATGAATATATGTATAATAGTAAATACATATACATATATATTATAATATATAGTATATAGTATTTTTAAATTAGTGTATAACATATAGTATATAGTATATAACATATAGTATATAGTATATAGTATATAGTATATAGTATATAGTATATAACATATAACATATAGCATATAGTATATAGTATATAGTATATAGTATATGGTATATAGCATTTTTAAATTAGTGTATATACTATATAGTATAGAGTATATAGTATATTGTATATAACATATAGTATATAGTATATAACATATAGTATATAGTATATAGTANTTGGATGTCGGGTGTTCTAATGGAGGATCCCGAGTCGTTACAAGCTAGAGCGTCTCCTCGTCTCGACCTTATACCCCGAGGTATTCCCCTTAGGATTTTAGATGTTCCTGTGTATAGAACCAGTCCTTCTTCTCAAATAATTGCTCCTCTCTTTGAGGTTCAAAATGTATCTGTAGCATGTCCATTGGTTAAGTTAGCCGTTCTAAATCTTTTTTCTATGCCTCTGCAGCCGAGGTCGAGGGCTTTAGGGTGTACAGTGGACTTCCCGCCGATTGGGAACTGGTCGTTCCCCGCCCCAATGATGACTTTGCTAGTCCTCCTCCCGGCTTTTACACCTTCTTTATAGACCAAGTACTCTTTGGCCTTCGATCTCTTTCCGATCCAATCCAAACTCCATGCTATCAGCGACTTGTATAATGTACCGATAAATCAATTTTCCCCTAACGAAATCCGCATTATGATTGCCTTCATTGTTGTTTCCCGAATAAAGCTCCGATACTTTTCTCCCGAATTTCTTTTTTATTGCTACGGCTATATATACATAAAAGACGCCCATTTCCTGGGTCGTCGTGCCGGTATCACGTTTCTCGACGACCTTTCCTCGAATGTGACCCGGTGGAAGTCAAAATTCGTTTTTATCCGTCCCGCTCCTGGTAAATACCCTTATCCTAACGAGTGGATCAAGTCGAAAGTGAAACAAGATAAACGACCGCGATCTGCTGAGTTCACGTCGATGCTAACCGATCTTAATAAACACACTTATAAAGCCCGTCCACTGATCAAGGAGAGCTCCCTTCTTAATCATGTTGGCATTGTTGTCGACGAGGACCTTCCTCGTCTCGACGACCCTCGTAAGTTCATCTGTGTTCTTTTATCGTTTTGGGTAGGTCGTTCATGCTTCTTCGGTATATGTTATATACTATATACCATGTTATATACTATATGTTATAAACTATATGTACTATACTATACACTATATGTTATATACTATATACTATACACTATATGTTATATACTATATACTATATGTTATATACTAATTTAAAAATACTATACTATATACTATATGTTATACACTAATTTAAAAATATTATATACTATATGTTATAATATATATGTATATGTATATACTATTATACATATATTCATATTTATATAAATTATAACATATATGTATATACTATGTATTAAAATAAAAATACAATACACTATAAAAATTCTTGATGTTGAAGGATAAGAATAAAATTTGCGCAAGAATATCAGCGATAGCCTAGCGCGGCCCAATGGTAACGAGGTGCCCCCAGAGATAACGGACTTACTCGAACCCGGGTTCGAGTCCCGAATCTGAGATCCTCGTTACATTTTTCTTAAACAGGTAAAACGTATTTCCCGGAATACATTTTACAATTAATTAAACGTAAAACGTATTCCGTGAATACGTTTTACATATAAATATTAAAAAAAAAATCCTTCTCTTCTTCTCCTTACGCGAACAGAAATCGGAGAGTACAGAGCGAAAGCTTACCCCGCCGTTGCCGTCGCCGTCGCTGCCGCTTGCCGCTGCACCACCGCCTCGCCTACTTCCCTTGTATAAGGTACATTCCTTCTATTATGACTTTAATTTTGTCAATTTTTTTCATAATCTCAAATTAGGGCTAAATTTAGGGTTTTGAATTTGTGAATTTATTCGTGATTTGTGAATTTATTTGTGAATTAGGGCTTCGAATTATTTGAGATATGTTGAATTTGTGAATTTATTTGTGATTTGTGAATTTATTTGTGAATTAGGGCTTCAAATTATTTGAGATATGTTGAATTTGTGAATTTATTCGTGATTTGTGAATTTATTTGTGAATTAGGGTTTCAAATTATTTGAGATACGTTTAATTTGTGAATTTATTCGTGATTTGGTGAATTTATTGTGTATATAATTTATTTGTGAATTTGTGAATTTATTGTTTATATAATTTATTTGTGAATTTATTCTTGTATATAATTTTAATGTGAATTTATTTTGTATATGATTTGTCAATTTGTTTTTTCTTTAAATTTTTTTTTTTGGTTTTTGTAGAAAATGGCATCATCGTCCTCGTCACAACCTCAGCGGTTGAATGTACACCCCGGTCCGATTGATCGCTCCCTTTTATACCTTCAGTACCGCCACCGATCGAGAGCGGTATATGAAGATTTATGGGGATGTCGTAACGGCACCATTAAAAACCGCCGTAACGACACTTAATTTTAGAAGATGTTGGACAAACAACATCTCACAGTTTTAGAGGTGATCGATAGGACGGGTTTTGGGCCGTTGTTTCGAATGGGCAGAGTCCAGACCGACAACAGCCTAATTACCTGTCTGGTGGAAAGGTGGCGACCGGAGACGCACACCTTCCATTTTGATTTCGGGGAGGCCACAATCACGCTCCAGGACGTACAAGTCTTGTTTGGTCTCCCAGTAGATGGAAAACCTTGCTGGGAACATACTGCAGATTTTACAAACCAGCAATGGCGAGATGAGTATGTAGAGCTTCTAGGGTTTGACCCCCAGGCAAATTTTTTAACACAATTTTTTTTTTTTTTTTTTTTTTTTTTTTTTTTTTGTTTTTTTATGTATAATCCATTGATTGGTTTTTAATGTATATAAACCACTCTCAGGAAGCAGACGACCCGACAGCCAACCCCAAAACTTGGGGCGTTGTAGGCCAATATCTGAAGCACTCGAGGTTAGAAAACGAATGCAACAGAGTACTACAAGATGGACAAGACATCACGACCTACGAAGAGAGGGCGAGGGCCCTTATCCTCTGGTGCCTTGGATCCTTCTTCTTTCCCGACCAGAGGGCCTGTGGAGTCAACCTGTACTGGACCCAGCTCTTGCGCGACATCGATAAGATCAAGGAGTACAGCTGGGGGTCGGCGCTCCTGGCCGCAGTGTATAGAGCGCTGTGCACAAGCTACCAGACCGGGGAAGGCTGGATCAAGAGCTGTGTCTAATTGATTCTGGTACATTTATTTATTTGTTATTTCAAAAATTCATTTTTTTTCTAATTTAAACTAATATTTAATAACAAATGAATATGTCGATATCTTTAGGTTTGGGCATGGGAACGTATCCCTCGACTTCGCCTGAGAATGAGGGATATGAACTTTGAGAGAGTCATTGGTTGTCCTTTAGGTGGAAGGTAATGACATTTATTTATATATTTTATAGTTTGATTTTTTCAATTATCAAATTTTGTAATTACAAAGTTTTTTTTTCTTCGATTTTTAAGGTGGGTGAGACAGAAGGACACGAGACACATAGTCACTGGAACAGCCGCTGTCCAGGATCAACTGACAGGGCTAAGACAGACAGATGTAAGATTATTATTAAGTATTATTGATTGTTATTTATTTTTTGTTTTATGTGTTTTACCTTTTAATAACTTAATTCTTATTATTATTATTTTTTGTTTTTTTTTGTTTTTTACAGTTCGATAGATGCCGTATGAACAGCTCCTGAATGCTAATGCTCTCCCGGTCCAGTGTACAAAAAATTCAAGTCTCTGGATGTATAGGGGTTGGATGTTCTGTTGGAACATCCGTGAAACCCAAGAGCCGGATAGAGTCCTTCGTCAGTTCAGGTGTCATCAGTCCATCCCCGACACTCCGATCATTACGGGTGAGGTCGACTGGGAGACACACCACCGAGGCCA
The DNA here is from genome assembly GCA_008636005.1 of Striga asiatica. Taxonomy (NCBI): domain Eukaryota; kingdom Viridiplantae; phylum Streptophyta; class Magnoliopsida; order Lamiales; family Orobanchaceae; genus Striga; species Striga asiatica. The sequence goes on from BKCP01007293.1 coordinate 2,256,452, forward strand.
GGGAATGACCGGGAGGGTAGTATATTATTGGGTTGACTTTCATTCCCAACTTGGGAATGTTTGGGTCGAACAAAGACACCAAAATGTCCTCCCAGATGAGCGTGTGGAGTCACTCGTACAGCCTAGCGAGGGTTACCTTGATTGGTTTCACAGTAGGACTGTGAGACTAATCAGTGACCCTGCCAAGTACCCGGTGGTACAATAGGACGGAGGCTATCAGCCACTTGCCAAGCATTGGAAGTGCGATGTAAGTGTTCATAATTTGTGTGTTTTTTTTCCTATTATTATTTACTTTTTGCGTTTCATACAAATTACTTTGAATTTAATATTCAGGCTAGCGGCATGGAGGGGGCTTATCACGTGTTATCCAATGTTGAGCATCTATATCATACAGCCCATCCGGAGATGCAGGCGGCAATCCAACATGCCAAGAACCTTCTCTGCACTTCTCTGACTGTCGGAAGGCGGAGAGATCGGTCAAGGGACGTCGTCGAGCCAAGTTTTATCACAGGAGAGCTACGTCCAACCCCAGAGGACGCAGTCACACCAAGCGAGGCATCAACCTCCTGCACATATTCGTGGAGGTATAAGACGACGTCACTGCGAACCTATTGCCGACACCGGGCCTGAGGAAGAACAAGAAGAAGGTAAACATTTTTTACTTAACAAAAATATAATTTTATTTATATTTTGTGATTTTTGTTAAGTCGAATTTCTGATTTCCTAAAAAAAATGAATTACTCAGCTGAAGAAGAAGAAGAAGAAGAACCTACCACGCCCACAGCATCGTCTTCTTCACGACCACGACGGCGTCGGATTAGCTCCCGACCGCGCAACCCTACGAATCGATACACTCCTAGTTAGTTGTGTTGTATTCCGGAAATATATTTATTTTTTTCTTTCATGGTGGATTATGTGTAATGATATTTGGACTTGTTTGAATTTTTATATTTGGACAATGAATTATTGTGCTTCATTTTTCTTTCTATGACGAAATGATTGATATGAGTTTGTGGAATCGATCTCGATTAACAGGTGCGTTTTTGTAATTTTTTTCTGTATAGTGTTGTTTCTGCACAGCAAACGAATTTTCAAAATACGTTTTTTTTTTCTTAAGCAAACGTATTCTTGAAATACGTTTTACTCTACAAAATTAGGGAAAAATCGATTTGGGGCTAGAATTAGGGCAAAATCAAATTGGGGCAAAAATTAGGGTTAAAAAACGTATTTTCAGAATACGTTTTATTTTTTCAAATATTATTTTCTGCAAAAATTTGTTTTTTAAAATTGAAATATTAATTTTATTTATAAAACGTATTCCAAAAATACATTTTTTTGTTTTTTTTAACATAAAACGTAAAAACGTATTTCGGTAATACGTTTTTTCCTGTTTTAATTAATTAATTACGTTATTTACGCTTTTATTTAGGAAACCGTATTCCGTAAATACGTTTTATGAGTAAAAACGTATTCTCTAAATACGTTTATTTTTTGAAAACGTATTCTTGAAATACGTACTTTTTTATTTTTGTCGACCTGCTTNATTGACTCGTAATTTGGTCACCCAAGATGCTATCCAAATTATGTTATGTTTTTTTTTTTTTTAACTAATTTATAAATTACTTGAGAGTGATCCAATAACTTGAACAGTAAGATAATTCAATCAATCAGATTGACACAAAGAAATTTCTTTTTGTTTTTCCTAAATATAATTAGTTTTTATGAAATAAAAGCAGTTTGTGATCCATGTAGTAAATATATAACAAAGGATAATATTATAATATTCTAAATTGTAGAACTAAAGGTAAATTAATTATTTTCTACTTCATGCATATTTATAAAACAATAAACATAACAACTTTTAAAATTCAACGTTAGTTCTTGATTATGTAATTTACGTAATGACACGATACCAATATGAGTAAGTATTGAGTTGAGATGTTTTACATATTAATTAATATTTTTGTAGTATGTTATCCATAAGTTATTGAATACATATACATATATATTAATATATAAAGAGGCAATGATATTTACTTGAAATAGCAACTAAAAATCAGCAAAAAAAACTTATTTTGAAACGAGTATAATGTAATTTATTATCAGTTATGTGCACCACACGAGTTATGTACTAATTTTAAATAAACATTATTATGTAATTTTGTACAATTTAAACTTTATATAACATTTTCAATAAATTAATATAGGTAATGTATTACGGATTCCATATAGGTAATGTAGTACATATGGATTCCATATTTTTAATTTATAAATATTACTTAATTATTAATTTTTAATTTATAAATATTAAGGAATATCTTTTACCCGTGCACTGCACGAGACTCATACTAGTTGGTGTTATAACCTAAGAAAAATGATTATTGTTATTATTTTATTTTGGTAAACAAATCCTTATAATTAAATTTAAGTAATCTTTCAATAATCATTATAATCCTAAAATATTAATTTTCTATGCTTTAAAAAAAATAATAAATTATTATGGAGATTTAGTTTCTATATATGATTATATTTTTTAATTAAAGAACTATAAAAAATCAATTAATAAATTAATTATATAGATTCTCTCCAAGAAATATATAATGATAAAAGGTAAAACAAAATAAAAAATTGCAGCTACATAATTTTCCTTTTTTGTAAATAAAAGTATTAGTGGAAAACTAAGTGAGGAAGAAGGACGGAGGAGCTACCATACATAATATTGAAAAATGCTACAAGTACATACTACTAAATATACATAGAGGTGTATATAACACTCACATGGAGTGAGGTCTACTTGATTTTTTATTTTTGAGAGGACTTATTTAATGTGAGTGTTATATACACCTCTATGTACAATATTATGTACCTATGACATTTTTCCAAAGTATTTATATTAAATGCTTAACTTTTATGTATAGAGAGAGACATTTTGTACTCTCTAATTTGAAATGATAATTTTCTCGTTAAGATGTATTAGAAATTGCAAATTATGAATTTTAACATCTATGTATATATTTTTATAATCAAATTTACAAATTTCAACACCAATATGAGTTGATAAAGGATGTACACAACCAACCATGAATATATTAAGATGTATCAACCACAACGTGATCTTTGAATATCATACACTCATATTCATTCTGTATGATATGCTAAGAATCAGTTTATGAACATTTTAATATGTACTCACCGTGAAATGGAAATCAAAGTTCTAAATAGATAAATGACCTATTTAAATATATGCACATATTTTATTGAAATTTAAAATAACTCAACTAACAACGAAAGATACTTTTATATTATAAGTATGTATGATTATTGATATAAAATATGAATGGATCTAATGTCTATACCACTTCACACCATAATTTGTGTTTCCCTAATTATTAGGTCGTGTACATTAAAACAATTTAAATTTGTGATATAAAAATTTAAATATGACATATTTGAGGTTATGAACAAGGTATTAACTTTCTCTAAACTTAATTAAGAGGAAATATGACATACTTGATTGGATCCACAACAATTTTTAGATATTTTCTCTAAATAATTTGAATAAAAAACTAATTTTCCTTCACCTCCAAGGTACTAAGGGGGCGCTTGTTTATGGAATAATTTGTTCAAAATGAGTTATTTTTGTTAACCATAGTTAATTTTGAAAAATGTGGTATGATTAGTTGTTAGTGGAATTTTAAGAATGTATTAAAATAATAATTAAAATAAAATAATATTGATTTGATGTAAAAGTAGGAGATAAATGATTGAAAATGATTGAAAATGATAGGTAGTTAATTATGTGAATGGATAAATAGTGAATTAAAGTTGATGTGATGTGTAAGAATGATTTGTTTGTGTAATTTAATTATATGAATAATATTAAAGATAGTGAGGTTGAGTTAAAGTTGAGTTAGATTTTTAGTATGAATTGAATGAGAATGAAATAATTTATAAACAAGCATGCCCTAAACATTCTCCATATATTTTTCAATATAATTTTCCTTATATAAAATAATTTACAATATAATTATAAACTTAAAATACGAAAAAAAAAATCGTTTTTACTTGCCCTCCAAGCATATATCGGCCCCTATATAAAGCCCTCAAAACCACCTTTCAGCACACCCACACGCCGGAATCTCAACTACTCGCCTTAAAAATTCGTTCAAAACAGTTAAACTAAACCCTACCGTTCTCTTCCCTTTCTTCCATGGCGCCACCGGCCTCAATTTCTCTCCTCGGACCACCGGAAATCTACCCGGCAACCCCCGCCCCCTCCGCCAACGCCACCGCTCCCACAACAGCCGCCGCGAGATCGTACTTGGATGGCCTGGTAGCGAACTTGAAAGGCGTGGCGGTTGGCCGAAATCAAAACCCTCCGATGGGCCTGACAGAGAATTTCTCGCCGACCTTCTTCTCGACGGGGAACCCCTGCCTTGATTTCTTCTTTCACGTCGTCCCCGACACGCCGCCGGAGACCCTAACCGAGCACCTGAAGCTCGCGTGGAAGCAGGACCCACTGAAGGCCCTGAAGCTCGTCTGCAACCTCCGTGGGGTGCGGGGCACCGGAAAATCAGACAGAGAAGGCGGCTACACGGCGGCGCTCTGGCTGCACAAGAACCACCCCAAAACCCTAGCCCGCAACATCGACTCGCTGGCGAGTTTCGGCTATTTCAAGGACCTGCTCGAGATACTCTTCCGGGTTCTCGAAGGCCCCGACGCCCGAAAGCAGGCCAAGGAGGCGCACGAGCAGTGTAAGCAGAGGAAACAGATGAAGGAGGCGATTAAATTAAACAGGAAGGACAGGGAACATATGAAGGAGAAGAAGAGAAAGTATGGCGGAGTGAAGAGGAGCAACAAATCGAAGAAGGCGAAAACCGAGCCAATCGAGCCAATTTTCAGCCGAGAGGAGAAGAGAATCCTTTGTGCGAAAAGGGTCGTCGAGAGGTTTAACAGAGACCCCGACTTTAAATTTTTGCACAACGGCGTGTCCGACTGTTTCGCACGGTTCCTGAGGTCGGACATGGAGATGCTGAACTCGGGGCATCTCAACAAAATCAGCTTGGCCGCAAAATGGTGTCCTTCTATCGACTCCTCCTATGATCGGATCACGCTTTTGTGTGAGACAATCTCGAAAAAGGTTTTCCCAAGAGCCGAGTATCCGGAGTACGAAGGAGTGGAGGAGGCCCACTACGCTTATCGAGTGAGGGACCGTTTAAGGAAGGAAGTGCTCGTCCCTCTTCGTAAAGCCCTGGAGCTTCCGGAAGTTTACATTGGGGCCAACGATTGGCGTTCCCTCCCTTACAACAGGGTGGCCTCGGTTGCCATGAAAACGTACACGGGCTTATTCTTGAAACACGACGAGTCGAGGTTTCGAGAGTATCTGGACAAGGTAGAGAGAGGTGAAGCCAAGATTGCAGCCGGTGCCTTGCTTCCGCACGAGATAATTTCCGGCCTGGATGATGACCGCCAGGTGGCAGAGCTTCAGTGGAGAAGGATGGTGGATGACATGGCGAAGATTGGGAAGCTGAATAATTGTTTGGCAGTCTGTGATGTGTCGGGGAGCATGGACGGGCTTCCACTTGAGGTATCGGTGGCTCTCGGGCTTTTGGTGTCTGAATTGAGTGAGGAGCCTTGGAAAGGGAAAGTGATTACTTTCAGCGAAAGACCCAAGCTTCTGACAGTCAAGGGTTCCAGCCTGAAGAAGAAGACTCGGTTTGTGAGCCGCATGGAATGGGGCGGGAACACGAACTTTCAGAAGGTGTTCGACTTGCTGCTTAAGGTGGCGGTGGACGGGAAACTGAAGCCGGATCAGATGATCAAGAGACTGTTTGTTTTCAGTGACATGGAATTTGATGAGGCGTCTATGAACCCGTGGGAGACTGATTACAAAGCGATTGTGAGGAAGTTTGGGGAGAAGGGTTATGGGGAATGTGTGCCGGAGATTGTGTTTTGGAACTTGAGGGACTCACGGGCCACGCCGGTGCCGGCAAACCAGTCGGGGGTGGCGCTCGTGAGTGGGTTCTCGAAGAATCTGATGAAGTTGTTTTTGGAGGGAGGTGGGGTTATAGATCCTGTTGTGGTCATGGAGGCTGCCATTGCAGGGGAGGAGTATCAGAAGCTTGTGGTGGTAGACTGATTCAATAGATAGGTCGTGTTTTGTGAATGATCTGGAAAAAGTTTCTTGGTTAAATGAGCTTTTGTGGCTTTGGTGATCAATAATAGAGAAAAAGGGCTTTTGGAAAATGTTGGAATTAGTCATTCATTAAGTTTTGATGAGTTTTTTTGTCTATAATTCATTGTTAT